>ML784615.1:204181-217792 GCA_009831015.1 Picea engelmannii | reverse complement strand
GTAAATCGAATCCAAACTTCCTCATAACTTCAAATAGAAATTCATGTCTGACTCTATCAAAAGCATTAGCTAGATCTAGTTTAATGACCATACCTTTTTCTTTCCTTAAGACGCTGGAATGAATCGCTTCTTGAACCAGGATGGTGTTGTCGGCAATGTGCCTACCTTGGACAAAGCCGCCTTGATTTTCAGGAACGATGAGTGGGAGAGATGCCTTGAGGTGGTTGGTTATTACTTTGGCAATGATTTTATAACTCGTATTGCATAAGGAGATTGGTCTGAACCTGTTGAAGGAAATCGCTCCTTTTTCTTTCGGGATAAGTGCCAGAAAGGAAGAGTTGGTGCTTCCTCCCAACTTGCTGGCTTGCTGTGACTTCTGGATCATTTTGGTTAGAACCTTTTTAATGATTTCCCAGCACTGCTGATAGAATCTGGCAGTGAACCCGTCCGGTCCCGGTGCTTTATCTGGGCTCATCTGATCAAGGGCCTCCTTTATTTCTTGCTGCGAAACCTCTCTTGTCAACTTGTTGTTTATGTCTTCAGTTATTAGCTTTGGAATAACCGTGAAGGGGTATCCCTGCTGGTCCAAAGCCACGTCCTTTGGGTCTGTGTATAGCTTCTCAAAGGCTTCAGAAGCTGCTTGTTTGATGCCATCTGGATCTGCAATTGTTTTGTTCTGGACCTGAACTTCTGTCACTGCCTTATATTGTTTCCTTGCTTCCGCTTGTTTATGAAAGTAGGTTGTATTGTGATATCCTTCTTTCAGCCATAAGCTTCTCGACTTCTGCCTCCAATAGTTTTCCTTCGTTCTGCAGGCTTGGTGCCATTGCCTTTGAAGGCTGTCCTCCTGCTGCAATAGTTCTGGGGTGATCTCCTTCTATTCCATTACCAGCTGATGAGCCTCGAGATGGCTTTGGGCTGCTAGGCGCGTTGCTATTGGGCTCGCTTGACTCTTGGCCCATGACTTCAGAGCGAATTTTAGCCTTTTAATTTTTTCCTCCCACACGTAGGATGTTGAGCCTTGAACTGTGGTGGTCCATACTTTTGTCACCAGCTCTGTGAACTCTTTATCATTTAAACAGTTTGGGCTGAATCTAAAGGGGATGGGCCCTATGACTTGGTCTTTTTTTATTTCTAACCGTATCGGTTTGTGATCAAAAGCGCTATGGGGCAGAATTTCTGCCTTTGCTTCGAGTCCTAGCAGCAGGAGGGAGCTTTGTACGAGGAATCTGTCTAGTCTGGCAGCGATGTGCCCAGGTCCAATTCTCTTATTGGTCCACGTGTAGCAACCTTTGGTTGGTTTAATGTCAAGAAGGTCCCATGCGGAGGCTAAGTCGTCTACCCATTCTCTGGCCGGGTCTCTCACTATCGAGCCACCTCTCTTCTCGTCCTGGGCTAGAGTTACATTTAGGTCTCCTCCGAGGATGATATTGGAGAGATTGTTT
This sequence comes from Picea engelmannii, assembly GCA_009831015.1. Taxonomy (NCBI): domain Eukaryota; kingdom Viridiplantae; phylum Streptophyta; class Pinopsida; order Pinales; family Pinaceae; genus Picea; species Picea engelmannii. The sequence goes on along the minus strand of ML784615.1, from coordinate 216,347 downwards.
TGCTAGAGGTAGTCCTGCAAGGACTCCCAACAGTGTTTTTTTTCCCCCAATAGTTGTGGAGCATAAATATTAAAGATGCTTACCTGGCAGCCCGTGTCTTTGTGGAGAAATCTGGTGTGAATCCAATGCATGCGGATTTCAGAGCTGAGCATGTCTATTTTGGAGGCATCCCACATTGTGCAGATCCCTCCTGAGGCCCCCCTGGCATTTCCGGCAACTCCGAGGCTTCCTTTCCAAACATTAGACAAGGTTTTGAGCGCATCTTGCTGGCTCATTTTAGTCTCCTGGAGCAATAGGACACTTGCTTTCGAGATTTTGAGAATATCTTTTAACGCTTCTTCCTTCTTTTTACTGCCCATTCCCCTACAGTTCCAGGAGGTTGTGATCATTATAAACCTTGGGGGGGGGATGGCCTCCTTGGGAGGCTTTGGCCTGCTTTCGCGTGTTATGAGTTGTCATCATCTTTTGGATGGTGGGTTGTGACCCATTGAGCACCTCTTTATAGGCTTCCTGGTTCCGCTCAGCGTTTTTTTATTTTCGGCCTCTTCCCTTTTTCTTTGGGGTGGCCCAAACCTCATTTGCTTCATCTGATTCGCTGCCTATAGAGATCTCCCCTTCCTCTATGTTCTAATTGTCGTCCTGCTTCTGGGGGGAGTTGTTTTGCGTACCTTCTTCTTCTGCTGGCTTATTCCCCTTGTCTTCGGGATTCTGACCTTCCTTTTCTCCCTTTTGAACTTCTTTATTTGGATCTTGTTCTCTTTCCTCCGGTTCTGTGGATAGGATTCTGAAGTTGTTCTCCTTTTCTGTGGTTTCCGAGGGTTTGGTTTTCTGTGGTTCTGTCTGCTCATTCCTGTGGCCTCTTTCTCTTGATCTCCCTTTCCGGGCTTGCTGCCAACCTTCGTCCCCTTCTTTTTCAGTGGAGGGGGGGTTTTTTGGACAGTTTCTTTGGAAGTGGCCATATTCGTGGCAGCCTCTGCACTTGAACGGAAGTTGTTCGTAATCCAGCTTTTGGAAGTGTTGCCAGTTGCCGACCTTCAGCTTTATTGCTTCTGGTAAGCCTACCTCCAGATCAACCTCCACACAGATCCGCGCACAGGAATACTGGTCTTTTGGTTCTGCTCGGTCGATGTAGCGCCCAAGACCATTGCCTATTGCCTGAAGCGAGGAGGAGTTCCAGCAATGGATCAACAAGTTGGGGAGTCTTACCCAGACCGGAACATCCTTGGGGACTTCTGAGGCTGGATCAAAATTCAGAGTCCATCTGTTTAGGTATAGACCTTGAGTGCCCATGAAGTATGGGCCATTTTTGAATATCAAATCTCTGTCCTCCTGGGAGATAAATTCGAAGATAAAGTATCCTCGCCCGACCGCGTAGCATGTCACACTATTTGTTATCAGAGGTCTCCAGTTTCGCTGAATCTAGTTATCTGTGGATCTGGTTGAGGGCCAGAGTCCCATAAACTGACCAATGAGTCCTCGTTCAGAGAGAGATAGGGCGACTTTCATTGGATATTCAGGAGGGAGGTCGATCTCTGGAATGTCATTCAATTTCTTGACAAAGCTCAGAGCTTCTGAGACGGTCGACTTCTTGCTGCAGGCTTCTACCAGGCATCGAAAGGAGGAGGCGGGGGAAGGAGGGGGCGACGGGTCCCCTCCCTGGGCTGCCATGGCGGCACGCTCAAAACCCTCGAAGCGAAGCGACCGAGCACATATCACTTTGGCTAGGGTTTACCCTAGCTGCGTCTGCGCGCCTGCCCTTTGATATCGTTGCTAATTCGCTGCAAAGGCGTTGTTTTCAGTGCAAATCCGAGTTGGTGTAGGGCGAGTCGACGGGTTGGAAGAATGAGGACCTGTTGGCTTGTTTATGGCGCTGATTCATTGCACAAGAGCCGCATACCCGAGCTGGAGAAGGCCGAATCCATGGTCGTGGGCTTGCGTCTTGCGCAGAGCTATTTTCGTCCTGTCATTACTACTCCTAGGATTGACAAGTTACTACCACAAGTTTGTCAATAATTATGGTCAAATAAGAGCACATCTAATAACATTGTTTAAAAACGAGGCACTTTTTAGACTTGAGAAACAACTATAGCTTTTGAAAAACTTAAGTAGGCTATGTGTACAACTTGTATCTTGGCTACAATTGACTTCACAAAAACATTTATTGTGGAGTATGATGCTTTGAGATATGGCATTGGTTTAGTTTTAATGCAAGAAGGAAGGCCCCTTGCCTCTGAGAGTAGCTATATTAAAGGAAAGAACTTACTCAAACCCATTTATAAAAAGGAAATGTTGTCCATATTACATGCAGTTAAGAAATGGCACCCTTACCTAATAGGAAGACACTTCAAGGTAAAAAAAAATCATGATAGTTTGAATTACTTATTGGAACAACGTTTTTATTTAGAAGAGCAACAAAAATGGGTTACAAAGATGCTAGTTTATGAGTTTGAAATTTTATACAAAAAAGGAAAACAAAATACGGTAACAAATGCACTTTCAAAGAAAGAAGAAGACACAGAGGGTTTACTATGTGTTATTTTCATTCCACAATCTAATTGGGTGGAAGAAGCAAGGATAGAATGGAAGCAAGAGCATAAGTTATGCAAGATCATTCAACATCTACAAGAGGATCCAAGTGCATTAGATAAATTTGTGTGGAATAATGATTTATTGTGGTATCAAGATCACCTATATCTATGTAAGAATTCCCAACTCAAATAGAAGGTCCTTTTCGATTTGCATACTTCTCATATAGGAGGACATTCAAGGCTCTTAAAAACTTACCACAATATCAAGAAGGATTTTTTATAGGAAGGTCTTAAAATTGGTGTTCAAAATTTTGTGATTGAATGTGTGTTCTGGCAACAGAATAAGGGAGAGACAATCAACGCAACAAGTCTCCTACAACCATTAGCAATACCAAGTCAATGTTGGGAAGAGGTTTCAAAGAGTTTCTTACTTATATACCAAGTCTTAAGGAAATAATGTCATCATTGTAGTACTGGATCGACTCATAAAGTATACCCATTTTTGTTGTCTTTCTCATCCTTTTAAAACAAGTACAATAGCCACAACATTCAAGTCATGGGATCCAATTTTCACTAGAAAATTTTGGACTAAATTATTTTCTTGTTTGGGTACTCAATTGGCTCACGACTCCACTTATAATCCTCAATATCATGGGAAAACAAAGATTTTGAATAAATTTTTAGAAGGGTATCTTCATTGCTTTGCATATGATAAACATACACAATGGGTCAAGTGATTGCCCTTAGCAAAATGGTGGTACAACATGCCCTTCCATACTTCATAGAAAATATCCTCATTTATGGAAATTTTTGGATATCATCCTCCATCCATCAAATCACCCTTAAGAGGGAAAGTGAAGGGGAGAGAAACACGTGTTTGAAGGGGAGGGGCATGTTAATCCCTAGACAAAGCCCCATGTTAAGCCCTAGATACTGAGATATTACATTGCAATTGTTATATTGGTGTTGTTGGTTAAACCCTTTAATTGTAATTGCATCCTTTGTCTCTATATATATACCAAGGATACCTAGTTTTAGTATCATCTCACCTTGTACAATTTTTTTATTGTAAAAGGAGGTCGCCCCCTTCAAGAGGGTTATCTTTCATTCTCCTATCTAATTCTGAAGGTGTGGAGTTAATTATCTTTCTATTTTCAATCTATTTGTGTGTTTGTTGCCTAACAAGGTAGTTGAATCTCCATATAGGGTGGTAAAATCCACCACTAAATGGAATCATTGGCAAGAGAAATATGAGCACATGTTGAGGAATGGGAACAAAGTTCGTGATGACTATGCTCTAGGAGGAGGGAATTGTGGGTTGTATGGTTTAGGGTTTTTATTGGCCATGGGACATATGGGATAAGGTTTACAAGGTCTATGGGTTGCGGGTGATATGAGATTAAGTGTGATGTGAATTAAAGGTGTGGTCATTGAATCTCCAACCAAAAATGGGAAGGTGTGGGAAGGTGGGTAGGTGTGTTCATTGAATCTCCAACCAAAAATGTTAAAGTCATTGTTATCGAAGGAAGAGAAAGATATCTTCGATAAAGGGGGGGATAATGAACATGGGGAGACCCTCTATGGAGCATATGGTGGAGTTTATTGTTCTGCAACTTCAAAAAAAAATTGTAGTGCATGATGTATGCGTGAGAATTGGTTCCATTGAAAATTTGTGAAGATCACTCATGCAAGAACTGAACACATCAAGTAGTAGAAATGCCTCTTCTACACTAATGATAAAAGACATTGTGTTAAAAAACAAGCAAAATATTATCATTTATGTTTCAAAGGAAATGGTGGCTTCAACTATGAAAGTGGTTGGAGGTACTAGAGCTTTGTTTCTTGTAATTTATATTTTGGATATGCCATGTTGGTCATAACCTTTGGAAAAGACAGGAAGCAGTAATTTGCACTGGTATTTATAGAACCAGATACAAAGGACGATCTATTATGCATGGATGTTGCTAGAAAGGTCGTAACCTTGCAAGGGAGTTTGGTTTAAATCTAAAGCTTCACAATATTTCCATCTAGATCCTTGTTCTAGAATCATTATAAGGGTGCACTTCTATTGAATAATTTCCAAATAAGGTTCCGTAATTTGATGAAATATAAGCATAACAATCAGCCCATCCTACTTCTATGTTAATAGAACCATGCAAAGGTATATGCCTTGCAGATGGCCAATGTCAATATAAGATGGACATAAGCTCATCATGAATCTTCAATCCCTTCTAGGTGATATGCTTGAGATAAATAATTGGTTTCCTTAGGAATTAGAGTTTTGTATAAGTCAGCATGAGTATGAAATTGAGGGTGATATTGGTGCTCATGACAATGGAACCTTGGTTGAATTTCAAAAAAACATATTGCCGATGATTGTCTCAATGAAAGAAGCAATGTGGAGTGGCCACTTTGGAACTCTGCAACTTGGCAAAGAGATTCATGATTAACATTATTAAATTATATTTGACTCAGAGATATTTGTGGAGACTGTTCTTGTTGACTTGTATGCCAAATATGGTAGCATAGAGGACGTATGCTTAATCCTAATAATATGTTTAAAGGAAAGGTGCTTAAAAACAAAGTTTGGAGAAAACATAAATCACTTAATTCCATGCAAGGTACCTAGATTAAGCAAAGGAATTTCTCAACAGCTTGCCATTTAAACTGGATGCCATCATGTTGGGAGAAATGTTGGGCATATGCATAATTCATGACAAACTGGAGCTAGGAAAGTGGGTTGCAGAGAACATTTTTGAGTTGGATCCACAGATTTCTAGGCCATGTGTGCTACTACTTTCAAACATCATTTATGCATATGTTGGCAGGTGGGGTGATGTCTACAAGGTGAGAAAATTGATGAATTCAGGGGAGTACAAAAGAAACAATTGCTCACAAGCCTTGTTCAAAAGAAACTATCTTCATTTTTTAGCGCTTCCTCCATGGCACTGTATACAGAACTTTGTCCAAACAAAATCTTGTCGAGAAGTGAATATGTTGGTTAATCTTATAGAAGAAAAAAATGGAATCTTAGCATCAGAGGTTGGGTGTCAAGAACTTGGGTGGCAACGTTGTTATATGCTAGATGTTGTTTTTCACCCCATAATCATTATAGTCTTATATTACATCCAGATATTTTTTTCTAATGAAAGCTTGGGTGTTATTATTTCGACTTGTAGCAAGAATGTGTATGAACTAGTTGTTGAATTTGGTCGGTATGTCTATGTTCTAGGTGACATTGGAAGGATTCCTCATTGTTAGCATGTCAAATAAGTAGAAAGGCATTAGCAAATGCTACAAAGTAGCTATCATATGGTAAATAATAATTTCACTCGAGATTTTAATGCCAATATTGAAGGCATTGAAAAATCTATATTTTAGCAACAAAATAGCTCACATGTGTGGAATTCATCTTCAAACAAATCAGTTGATAGTGACCAAGAGACAATTTGTGATTTAAGAGAAATACGCCATGGTTAAAAAATAACCAGATTGTTGCTAAATTTGTGGGCCAGGTTGGCTCAAAGAAACAAAATGCAAACACCGGAAACAATGCTTTAAGTGGCAATGGTGAAAAAGTAAGTATTTTGCAATCCATAGTTAATGTCAATAAATGAACAAAGATTCCATGGAGGTGGAAGAACATTGGTCTGATGGACCACTATGGTAATGTAACATGTCAATGAATGTTGAATGACACTTAGCACAATATTATTGGAAGGAATTTGTATACAACCAACTTAGGTGCTTGTGGATGGATTGTTTTCATAAGGTGGCTTCATGTATCTATAATTTCTTCTTGTAGAATTACGTGTGAGCATTGTGGCAGACATATACTCTGAACTTGGGGAGACACAAATTGTTGTAAATTGAAAGTATTATTAATCTCTCGAGTAGTGAATACTTAATGGGCCTTATATTGGGCAGCTACTTGAACTCAAAAGATTCACCTGCCAACTAAAAGGGAGTTTTTAAAATTAATGATATCAATTGCACTACTTTACATGAGGTTTTTTTTATTGCATGTACTAATTCTCTTATTCACGTGTTTTACTTATAGGTAGCATGAGGATCGTGTCAGTTATAAATAGCAAGAAAGGTGGATCACGAGGGTGATTTCTAGGTTCATCAGGTTCACATATTGGACAGGAAGATCAAGGAAATTTTTGTAGAATTTTGAAGAACTATGATTGTACATATGTATATAGATGCACTGAGGGAAATGCATAAATAAGGGGGAGGGGAATGTAATACCCCATATTGACCCCTAGATTTTAAATATATTGTACATATGATACTTAGGCTGGTGAGTTGGTATGTTTGGGTCGAAGTGCCTGTATATGATACTTAGGCTAGTGAGTCGATATGTTTGGGCCGGAGAACCTGTATATGATACTTAGGCTGGCGAATCAGTATGTTTAGGCTAGAGTTCTTGTAAATATGATCAAAGGATAGAGAGCCTAAATTATAAATTGTACCTATGCACTAATTATTAAAAATAGCACCATAAATGCAGACCAACAGACAAAAAGAGTATGGGGAGCTAAGATTCCTCGAGTGGGAAAGGGGGCTAAGCCAAATATAATATAATAATGCTCTAATCTTGTATGAACATTTTATAACCTAAGCTCCTATGTAGTGGAAAAGGGGGCCCATGAGTGCCATGTGTCAAAAGGGGCACATGCACATGTTGGATTATTAAGAGGGGGGGTGAATCAATAATAGAGAAATCTAATCCTTTTTAACCATATAATGCAAGTGTTATATCAATGTAGCATTATCATCCAATATTTGTAGAGTAAATAAACAATGAACAAATGAAAAATCATACACATACACAGTACACCAGTTTTTTTACGTGGAAACCCAAAGCGGGAGAAAACCACATAATGTTTTTTCTTATATGTCTTGAAGAATTACATTCATTGGAAGCACCAAATTCCTTTGTTTTCCAGCTACAACTGGAAGGAAGCTCCAACCCGCTAGTTTCTCAGGCTACGACCTGAGGGAAGCTCCAACTCCCCAATTCTCTGGATACAACCAGAAGGAGGCTACAACCCCCTATGTTCTTCGGCTACAACCGGAAGGTTGCTACAACCACTTGTACTTGCCCCATCCAACCACCCTGGCGTATAAGTAGAATGATGGAACCACTGTCACACTATCACTGTGAGATATACTGTTGTAAACCTGTACCAATCAACCTACACCAAACAACCTGCACCAATAACCCGAACCATGCATCAACTTGTACCTCAACCTGTAATCAACCTGTACCACAAAAAAGTGCATCAACTAGGCACCAACCTGTACCTCAACCTCAACCAAAATCCCTCATCAATTTCATCATCCAAATCTGATTTGTAACTTTGTAATAGACCTCGTGTATATGATCACATACCTTGTTGAATTTTGGCTTATTCTAAAGAGCGAACATGTAGAGCGTGCCCCGCACAGAATATTTGTTGTATGGATCTGAAAAATGTACAAAAAATACTACATATTGTACTATAACCAACACATTTGGTCTTACTGAATTTGGATCTATTATGAAGAAGTTGTGACGTTTTTACCCGAAACACTTGTTTTAGACTAGTTTCAGGACTAGCAACAAACCCTATTTTCCACAGAGTGTAACTCCAAAACTACAATGACCCACAAGCTGAAATTTGTACCACAACTACTTAGATATCTTTTCTAAATGGCCTCCCAATTTCAAGGTCTGAATCATTCTATAAAAAAAATTATTGCTAAAATGGTGAGATGACCTGTAAATAACATACCTTAGAAAGCATTATCAAAAAAATTTACCCTCCCTTGAATTTTGGCCTTCTTTACTTCACCTTCCCTATGAAATTCGGCTAAGATATCCTTTGGTTACCTCAGTCACCTGTAGATATTCAATATTCTCAAGTGTGATTAAAATGAGAGAGCCTTGCCTCTTATTTATACTCTCCAAGTAGCTTCCTTAGAAGCATCTTCTAGGCCACTTTGTCCACATAGTCACCTATGTCCAACTTTGCCCAATTTTCCACTTTTTCATCCAGGTGGATATTGGTGGCCACCCGCCTATTCCACTTGGACCCACACCATTGTTTCTTTCAATTTTTCAGTTTCCTTAATTGTAGCACAATTTACTATTTTTAGTAGTTCTTCGAGTCCTGAACTTCCGGAGCTATTTTGAGGCCCTAAACGATGTTTTTTGGGCATGAATGCTCCAGCAGATATGAGTCTATTGCAAACTTGATATTCGTTGTCAACCATGTAGTCCTCGAACAGATATTTCTAACGATGTATCATGTGCGTCAAACGGAGATAGTATGCCAAAGTTACGACCCCGGGAAATTGATGTACCAATTTACCCCAACGGGGCCCATATTTTGACATTTCATCTCCTAGGGTTAGGTTTTTGGATGTTTAGGGTTTTCCATTGTTTCTCAGTAATATATAAGCCTTCGAGCCTCATTGTAACAGGCAGTTTAGAGGCCATTAGCCGCCACATCTCTTCTCAGAGATAAGCTACCAGCGCCCTAGCTAGTTTATTTCCATTATGTCTGTAAACATTTTTCAGTCATTTGTTATTAAAGAAATGAAGTCTTATTTTCGCTGCATCTCTGTGTTTATGTGTATTTATGTATTTCATTGTGTTCCTACATAAATATGGATCAGTGGTATCAGAGCGGTCTGCTCGTTCTCGATCTTTCTTTGCATGTCCCCAACGAGGTTGGGATATAAGGAGTTGGGGCTCGATCTGGTTGAACCTTTGCAAGATCAGTCTCGCAAACCCTGACGACCGCCCATGGGGGAAGAAAATAAAGATGAGGGAGCAGGAGATCCTATCAAAATGTTGCTCGAGGAGGCCCTCGAGAAACAAAGGAACGCGATGATGGACAACTTTGCCCAGATTCTTCAACGGATTCCCACTAGTGGCGCATCGACATCCAACAGCCACTCTGGAGGTGCCACTCCTTTTAAGGTACAAGTAAACTTTGACATTCCCATATTTGAGGGCCGAATAGATGTAGATGCCATAGATAGATGGTTGAATCTGTTAGAAGGATATTTCTCGATTCATGAATTTTTCGACCGAGAAAGGATTATTTTCGCACTCCTCAAAGCTGCCCCCCATGTCAAGGACTGGTGGGAAACCTACTCGGAGCAACAGGGAGAGGGGGAACCCTCTCTGTTCTTGACCACACCCACTTGGAATTCTTTTCGAGACGCCATCAAGGAACAATATTATCCCGTGGGGAGCTATGAGGACAAATACATACAATGGACTACACTGCGGCAGCAAAGGGACCAATATGTGCATGAGATGATGAATCTGTTTCATACCCTACGCACAAAGTTGGGTATCAAAGATTCAGAGAAAAATTTGGTGTTAAAGTACCGTAGTTGTCTGCACAGATACATTCAGGAGGAAATGGAGTTCCTCGACATCTCCTCGCTTGGTGTGGCGTACTGATATGCTGCCAAGATTGAGCAGAAGTTCAAATAGAAAAAGTGAGACTTTGGGTCTGCGAATATGAAGCAAGGGAAAGGTACCCCCAAACCGTAGAACAAAGGACCAAGCCAAGGTGGAGCGGCCCAGGATAACTCGCCAAAGCCACAAGCAAAGAACAACACGAGGAAGCCAAAAAAGGACACGGGGAGGTGGTGTGAGTTCCATAAGAGCTCCACTCACAACACAAGTGAGTGTCGGGCCAAGCAATCACTGGTAGCCGAGTTGAAGGCTTCTAAATCGGATGCATGCTCCAACTCTGAATCAGAACCCGACAAGGGGAATGATAGGGGGAAGCAGATTATCAATGTGGAGCCCAACGCCACCGTTGCCACCACAAAGATCCAGAAGGAGGAACCAGAAGATCCAGAGGAGGCAGAGCGTCTCTTCAATTCCAAGATGTGGGTAAAGGGTTCCCCATTGCAGTTCATTGTCGACGGCGGGAGCCAGAAGAACCTCATCTCGGTAAAGGTCGTGAAGCAGCTAGGCTTGCCGACCATAGCACACCCACAACCATACACCATCGGGTGGTTGCACCAAGGACGGGACCTCCGCGTCAGCCAACAATGTCGCCTTCCCTATAGCATCAAGCCCTTCACGGATGAGGTATTATGTGAAATTGCTCCTCTTGATGTTTCTGATGTATTATTAGGTCAATTGTACTTGTGGAAGAGACATGTTTTGTATGAGTCCAGGCCTCGTGTTGTTATTATCACCTTGGGAAATAAGTTGTATAGGATACCGGAGATAGCACCACCTACCACCATCTCTTTGGTTACTGCAAAACAATGCAGTGAGCTAATTTCCAAAACCAGGAAATTTGTTTTCCTGATGATCCACCCTCAGGGAAAGAGGAAGACTCTGGCCACGACGTCCATACAGAGCCCCACTGCATGAAAACAAAAGATGGATAAGGTCATGGAGGAGTACGAGGACATCTTCACCTCCACCGCAGGGGTGCCTCTACACTGCCAGGTCAAGCACCCCATCGATCTGACCCCAGGTGCGTCGCTGCCCAATGGACCCATTTATCAGCACTCTGTTATGGAGAATGACGAAATCAAGAGGTAGAATCAAGAGCTATTGCAGAAAGGTCACATCCGGCCGAGTTCATCACCCTGTGGGAGCCCGATCGTGTTGGTGCAGAAGAAGGATGGGACTTGGAGACTTTGCATTGACTATAGGGCACTGAACAAGATCATTGTTCGGAATAGGTACCCGATCCCATGGATTGATGACCTTCTGGACCAACTCAAGGGGGTGAAATATTTCAGGAAGATCGACTTGAAGTCAGGGGATCACCAGGTACCAATCGAACCCTCTGATGTGTGGAAGACTGCCTTCAAATCCAAGGAGGGACTTCTCGAATGGTTGGTCATGCCATTCGGGTTGACGAATGCCCCTGCAACCTTCATGAGGCTAATGGACAACAGCCTACGGCCATTCACCAACTCATTTGTAGTGGTGTACTTGGATGACATTCTGATCTTCAGCCAGACTTGGGAAGAGCACCTCCACCACATCCGACAGGCCCTCCAAACACTGCAACAACACAAGTTGTGTGCCAATTTGGAGAAATGCATTTTTGGCATGACCCAGGTTCAGTATCTGGGATACATTATTGATGAGCGGGGGGTGCATGTGGATCCAACAAAGATCCAAGTCATTCGGGATTGGCCAGCCCCAACCACCCTAACAGAGCTCCGCATCTTTTTAGGTCTTGCCAATTTCTACCGTAGGTTTGTGTTGGGATTCTCTCATATCACTTGGCCCTTGAGTCAAGTCACCAAGGGAGGAGCTAAAGAAAAATCCTTTTGGTCCAAATCTCAACAGAAGGCATTCAGGGAGTTGAAGCATCACCTCTACTCTGCACCAGTGTTCACATTACCATACTTGCAACAACCATTTGAGATCGAGACAGATGCCTCTGACTATGCCATTGGGACAGTCCTTACTCAACATGGGCATCCAGTGGCATATCACAGTGAGACACTTTCTGACACAGTTCGGAAGTATCCCACTTATGACAAAGAAATGTATTCCATTGTGCAGGATTGTCGGCAATGGAAGCATTACATTTTGGGAAAGGAAACTGTCATCCACACAGACCACCGACCCCTGCAGTTCATACAGA
>ML784615.1:154210-203405 GCA_009831015.1 Picea engelmannii | reverse complement strand
ACCTTGGGAATCCATCTCTATGGATTACATGTCAGGCCTTCCTTCTACTAAGCATGGCAATGACTGTGTTTTTGTGGTCGTCGACCGATTCTCGAAGATGTCCATTATGATGGCCTGCAAGAAGAATATCACAGTAGAAGCCATTGCTAAACTCTTCTTTGAACGAGTGTGAGTACACTTTGGGATCCCACAATCTATCATCTCAGATCGAGATAACATGTTCCTCAGTACATTTTGGTCCAGCCTCTGTTCAATTCTAGACACCAAGCTCACCAAGTCCACAGCTTTCCATCCACAAACTGATGGCCAAACAGAGGTCGTCAACCGGATGATTGTACACATTCTGCGCATGTACAACTCAAAGCATCCATGCACATGGGATGAGAGCCTGCCCTGTGTACAACACAGCTACAATCAAGCTCTCCATAGCTCAACCACCCACATCCCCTTTCAAGTGGCCTTGGGATTCCAACCACTATGTCCCATTGACGTAGCCATGCCATTTGCGGCTACTCGCACAGATTCAGCCCATGTCCAGTCTGACGCTAACAAGGCAAACAACTTCATTGAGCGCATTCAGCACATCTGCCAACAAGTTCATGAAATCTTGGACAGAGCCAATGCTAAGTACAATAAATGACATGATCAAGATCGGGTGCCACACAACTTCCAAGTGGGCGACAAAGTGTGGCTACATTTGCAAAAGGAGCACCTCCCTGGACCCTACCGCAAGATTCGCCCGCTCCAATATGGGCCATACACCATCACCAAGGTTGTAGGGGACAATGCCTTTGAGCTCGGTATTCCACCATTCCTTGGTCTACACCCAGTGTTCAATGTGGACCGCCTTTGGCCCTACTTTCCACCTCTACTAGACACATCCGACATGGCAGAACAACTCACACCAACAGAGTTAAACCCAGATTGCATGGAACAAACCACAACTGATCGAATTATGGACACACAGATCAAGAACACCTGCCAACAAAGGATCCAGCTATATCGAGTTGTCAAAGCAGGCCAACTCCTTCACCAGGGCAAGTGGCTCACCAGGGACCAAGTTCAACAGAAGTTTCCTGAATGGGGAACATTGCTTCCTAAGGGGGGAGGAATGATCCAGGTGGATATTGGTGGCCACATGCCTATTCCACTTGGACCCACACCATTGTTTCTTTCAGTTTTTCAGTTTCCTTAATTGTAGCACAATTTACTATTTTTAGCAGTTCTTCAGGTCCTGAACTTCCGGAGCTGTTTTGAGGCCCTAAATGACGTTTTTTGGGCATGAATTCTTTGACGAATATGAGTCCATTCCAGACTCGATATTCGATATCAGCCATGTATTCCTCGGATAGATCTTTCTAACGATGTATCATGTGCATCAAACAGAGAGAGTATGCCAAAGTTACGACCCCGGGAAATTGATGTACTAATTTACCCCAACGGGGCCCATATTCTGGTGTTTCATCTCCTAGGGTTAGGTTTTTGGATGTTTAGGGTTTTCCATTGTTTCTTAGTAATATATAGGCCTTTGAGCCTCATTGTAACAGGCAGTTCAGAGGCCAGTAACTGCCACATCTCTTCTCAGAGATAAGCTACCAGCGCCCTAGTTTATTTCCATTCTGTCTGTAAGCATTTTTCAGTCATTTGTTATTAATGAAATGAAGTCTTATTTATGTTGCATCTCTACGTTTATGTGTATTTATGTATTTCATTGTGTTCCTACATAAATCTGGATCACTTTTCCATGTATCCAATAGCCACTTGACCACTTAACCCATTTTCCTCATTTTAGGGTTAGCCTTCTTATAACCACTTTCCATAATTAGAAAGTTCTCCATTTACTTTATTATTTAAATAATCCTCCTTGACTTTGTCCCTTCACTTTATTATTTAAATAATCCCCTTTTATTTTGTAACTTCACTTTATTATTTAAATAATACTCTTTGACTTTGTCACTTCACTTTATTATTTAAATAATCCTCTTTGACTTTGTCACTTCACTTTATTATTTAAATAATCCTCTTTGGAAACACTTTGACTTCTTTGACCTTTTGGGGTTTCAAGCCAATCATATGAGGGTCCTTCAACTGCATAAGGTCGTAAATCTCAAACCATGAGGAGTTATGTGACGTTACACACACCACTGGAAATGGCATGACATGTATTATCCATCTAGAATAGTCTTACCTGCAAATATATCAAAACTCATACCATTATACATCAAACAAACTTGGGTCTATTACCCAAACCTTTGTGCTACTAGAATTCGCTACCAAACTTTCTTCAAGGGTTGACATCAATGACAACCAACCCAATTAATCAGCAATATCCCCCTTTGGCATTGATGGAAACACTCTGATGCAATACTGAAATCATAAGACTCATGCTCCCCCTGGAACCATGCCTCTGTCCTCTGCATCTAATAAATCTCTCCCCCTTTGTCATCAATGGAAAAGGTATCTTTTCATTTGGGTATGCTCCCCTTAACTGACTCATCGGATCTCCCAACCTGAATTGTCCTCTTTACGGTGCTTCCTCATGTACATATAAGACATATAAGATAAGCATTCAAAGCATTTACTCAAAGGCTTCTCATGGAAGCGGTTTTGTAAATATGTCAACCACTTGTTCTTTTGTGCCCACATATTTAACTCTGATGTTCTTTTCTGCAACTTGTTCCTGTAGAAAGTGATACTTGATTGGAATGTGCTTCGTCTTGGAGTGGATCACTGGGTTCTTTGAGATAACGATGGCGCTTGTATTATCACAATAGATTGGAATGGGATCATCATACTCAACCTGTATATCTGTCAGAGTTTGTTTCATCCATAGAACCTTTGTACAACATGTTGTTGTTGCAATATACTCTGCCTCGGTTGTAGATAAAGATATTGATGATTGTTTCTTTCTTAGCCATGATACTAAACACTCACCCAAGTAGAACGTTGTTCCACTGGTGCTTCGTCGGTCATCAATGCAACATGCCCAATCTACATCTGTGTAGGCAATAAGTGATAGATCCTTTCCTTTTGGATAACATAATCCAAACTCTTTTGTTCCTTTGAGATATCTGAAAATCCTCTTCACTGCTAATACATGTGATTCCTTTGGTGTTGCTTGAAATCATGCCACTTGTCCAACTGTCTGCATTACATCTGGTTTGGATGCTATCACATATAGTAGGCTACCAATCATTGACCTGTATTTCCTCTGATATGAAGACTTTGAATCATCATCTTTTCTCAACTTGCAACTGGTTTGCATGGGAGTGATAACTGGTTTCCAATCTTCCATTCCGAACCTCTTTAGCATTTCTCTGATATACTTGTTTTGAGAAATAAAAATTCCTTGGTTGCTTTGACGTATCTGAAGACCTAGAAAGAAGTATAGTTCTCCAAGTAATGACATTTCAAATTCATTATGCATGTCCTTTGCAAATTTCTGGCTTAACCTGTGATCAATACTTCCAAAAATAATATCATCAACATAAACTTGAATTTATAAAATACTATCTTCAGTTACCTTGATGTAGAGGTTGTTGTCTGCACTTCCTTTTCTAAACCCTGCCTATTGTAAATATTTATCCAAACTAGAGTGTCATGCTCTAGGAGCCTGTTTTAGACCATACAAGGTCTTCTTTAATTTACACACATAATATGTGTTCTCTAACAACTGAAATCTTTTTGGTTGTTCAATGTAGACTTCTTCTTCAAGTTCCCCATTTAGAAAAGCTGATTTTACGTCCATCTGATACACTTTAATATTTTTAGAGCATGCATAAGCTAAAAGCAATTGGATTGCTTCCATTCTGGAAACTGGGGCAAATGTCTCTTCAAAGTCAATTCCTTCAACCTGTGCATATCTTTTACATACCAATCTATCTTTGTTCCTTGTAACCTATCCATCTTTATTCAATTTATTCCTGTATTACCCACTTTGTGCCAATCACATTCTTATCCTTTGGCCTTCAAACCAATTCCCAAGTGTAATTTTTCTCTATTTGATCCAATTCTTCATCCATGGCCTTATTCCAAAATTCATCCTTGTTGGCCTCTTTAAAACAGGTTAGTTCAATCGTATATGAGAGTGCTAGGTGCGTTTGTTCTAGTGAACGGATTCTTCTTCTAGTCTCAACTCCTGCATCTTTGTTTCTGATAATCTGATCTGAAGGATGATTCTTTTGTACTTGTCTACTAGGTGTCTTTGGAGGCACTTGTTGAACTTGTTCTTCTACTTCTATCGAATCCTCTTCATCTTCCCCTTCTTCTTCATAAAGTTGTTCCATTGATTAATTTTCTTCTTCCTTTAATTCTTGCCTACCTGTTTCATCAATTGTTATGTTGATATTTTCCACAACTTTGTTCAATCTCAGGTTGTAACACTTGTATGTTTTCCTTGTACTTGAGTAACCAACAAGTACTTCTTTGTCCACACGAGAGTCAAACTTTCCTATTCTTCCATCTTCTCTTTTGATGTAGCATTTGCTTCCAAAAACTCTGAAGTGCTTCACATTTGTTGGTATTCCTTTCCATAGCTCATAAGGAGTTTTGTCAGTGTTGTTTCTGAGCATTAATCTGTTTTGAATGTGAACTGTTGTATGCATTGCCTGTGTCCAAAAGATATCTGTCAATTTAGAATCCATTAGCATTGTTCGAGCCATTTCTTGTACTGTCATGTTCTTTCTTTCAACAACTCCATCTTGTTGAGGTGTCCTAGCAATAGAGCATTTCCTTTTTATTCCATGCTTGTTGCAGTAGTCCATAGTGAACTCTCCTCCATTGTCAGATCTCAAGCATTTTATTTTTGAATCCATTTCATTTTCAACCATTTCCTTGTCTACCTTGAAGTTTTCAAAAGCTTCTGACTTATTCCTGAGAAAGAAAACTACAGTCATTCTTGTATAATCATCAACTAATAACATAAAGTATTTCTCACCTTTTAAACCATTTGTTGTAGTTGGTCCAACTAAATCAATATGCACAATTTCCATTGGTCTTATGGTTGAATTTTCTTTTGATTTAAACCTGGTCTTTGTTTGTTTTCCTTGTTGACAATGTTTGCATAAAGTGTTGGTTGGTTTCGTGATCTGGGTCATTTCTCTAATTGCTTCCCTTTTGCTAACTTTGACAAGTTTATCAAAATGTATGTGACCCATTCTTCTATGACATATCCAAATTTCATCTTCCTTTCCTAGGCAACACTTTTGATTTCCAATTTCACTTAATACATATATGTTGCTTGAAGTTCTCGTAGTTGTTGCAATCAATTTTCCTGAACCTTCTTTTCTTATCTCACACTTTTGTGAATCAAAAGTAACTTTATGACCTTGGTCACACATTTGACTCACACTTACAAGATTAAGTTTCATATCTTCTACTCTTAGAACATTTTCTACCTTGGCATTCTTGTTCCCAATTCTGACTGTGCCTTTTCCAATGATTTTAGTTGAATCATCATTTCTGAAGGAGACTGGTCCATCTCTTTCCTTTCTTAATGTAAGAAACATGTCTCTATCACCTTTCATGTGTTTTGAACATCCATTGTCAACATACCAACCACGTTTCTTCTGCTTAGCTTGTAGAGTGAATGTGCATTCTTCATTGCTATACTTATTCTGCTTTCTTATCCATGTCCTTTTATGATGTTCATGTATGTGATTGTGGTTGTTCTGTTGTGGTTCTCTAGGAGGGACTGTCATTTTGCAATCTTTGGCCATGTGTACAAAGTTGTTACATTTGTAGCATTCAACTTCAGTGCTCAAAGATTCAAACATGTTGTAATTTATTCTCTGTGTTTCACTAGGCCTTCTTGGATAACCCTTTTGTGTATGACTTTCAAAGTTGTTTATGTTCCTGTTGTTAGCTCTGCAATTCACAACTTTATGTCCAAAATTATTACATGCATAACATAAACCAAAAAAGATAGTTTGATACATGGGAGTTGAAGATATTCTGAAAGGAGGTACTCGTATGAATCCTTCTTCTTCCTGAGGCCTATATGTTTCTGTCGGTCATTGATTTTGAAATCTGAATATTCTCGGTGGAGGAGTGTCCCTGTAGTTTTCTTTGTAGACCTTCCTATCCCCTTTGATTGTTTCTGCATATCTTTTTGGTTATGTTTCATGTTCTGTTGTTTTGGAGCTTGATCCATTTTCTGTCTGATTGTATCCAAGTCTGAACTTGTCATGATGAGGTTTTTGACTGTTGATAATGACATTCAAAACTTTTGAGTTGTTCTGCATATTTTTCTTTTGAATATCCTTTCTTAATGTGACAATTTATGCTTCCAAATTTCCAATGATTATGTCTCTTCCTTCTAGTTTTTCTTTGAGTGCTTCTTCAATTCTTTTATCTTCTTCAATTTGAACCTTCAATTTTGTAATCATTTGTTCTAGTTCCTGAGTGTCTTCTTTCTTGTCTAGTTCCTCTTGTAGTTTCTTATTTTTTTCTTTTCTCTTCTAATAACTTCTATGGAACACAACAATTATTCTCGGTAGTCAACTTTTGCCTCTTCATATTCTTTTTCGGCCTCTTCATATTCTTCTTCAGCCTCTTCATATTCTTCTTCGGAGTCTTCTTTATTAGATTCTTACCACCATGAATATAACTCTTTCTGTCTCACTGTCACTAACTTCATCTTCATTTGATGATGAGATGTATTCTTTGGTGCATAAGATTTTCTTGAAAACTTTCTTTGTGGTTCTTTTGACTTTATATGTTTGTTTTCTATTTGAGTGACCTTCATCGTTTCTCTTTTTCTTATGAGGACATTTGTTAGCAAAATGACCAATACCATCACAATTAAAACAAATCAAAGGAAGCTTACCTCTATACCTGTTGTTGGTTCCCTTGTTCAATCTTCTGACAAAGTTGGTCACTTCTTCATCATCTTTCGAGACGCCACTGCTACTGCTATGTTCTTTTTCTTTTTGCTTTCCCTTTTGCTTTGACCTTTTGGATGCTTTGAAGGTTGCTTCTTTTATATCTGGATTTTCTTGTTCAGTTCTCATTTCATATTTTGTGAAGATTCCATGTAGTTCGTCCATGCTTATTGAGTTTAGATATGCTCTTTCTTATAGTGTTGATATCTTAGAGTCAAATCTCATAGGAAGAGATCTTAGTACCTTTTGAACAATTACAGATTCTTTGATTTATTCTCCCAATCCCAAGATTGCATTTAGTGTATGCTCTTTCTTATAGTGCTGATATCTTAGAGTCAAATCTCATAGGAAGAGATCTTAGTACCTTTTGAACAATTACAGATTCTTTGATTTATTGTCCCAATCCCAAGATTGCATTTACTGTTTCATCGACTCGTAAAAAGTAAGCTGTAATATTCTCATCTTCCTTCATCTTTAATTGTTCGAACTGATCTCTGTAAGTTTGAAACTTTATTGCTTTGACTTTTGAATCTCCTTCATAAATATTGCGAAGTTTGTCCCAAATACCTTTAGCGGATTTACAATGTGCAACTTTGGTGAATACTGATTCTCCAAGACCATTCATAAGTGCATTTGTGGATTTGGAATTATTCTGACCGAGTTTCACTGATTTGTCATTTGTCGGCAGAACTGTTGGTGTTGTGTATCCATCTACAATTGATTGCCAAATTTCAAATCTCTTTTCATGTATATATGTCTTCATCCTTGTGCTCCAAAATGCATACTTTTGTCCATCAAATTGTGGTATTCCATTTTTATACATGTTGTTGCTCTCCATGATCTACCTTTCAATGGTTAAACTGATTTCTGAAGAAACCGGCTCTGATACCAATTGTTGGATTACTAAGAGGGGGGTGAATTAGTAATAGAGAAATCTAATCCTTTTTAACCATATAATGCAAGTGTTATATCAATGTAGCATTATCATCCAATATTTACAGAGTAAATAAACAATGAACAAATGAACAATCATACACATACACAGTACACCATTGTTTTCATGTGAAAACCCAAAGCAGGAGAAAACCACGGAATGCTTTTTCTTATATGTCTTGAAGAATTGCATTCATTGGAAGCACCAACTTCCTTTGTTTTCCAGCTGCAACTAGAAGGAGGCTCCAACCCCCTAGTTTCTTAGGCTACAACCTGAGGGAAGCTCCAACTCCCCAATTCTCTTACTACAACCAGAAGGAGGCTACAACCCCCTATGTTCTCCGACTACAACCAGAATGTGGCTACAACCACCTGTCCTTGCCCCGTCCAACCGCCCTGAAGTATAAGTAGAATGATGGAACCACTGTCACACTATCACTGTGAGATATACTGTTGTAAACAAGTACCAATCAACCTGCACCAAACAACCTGTATTAATAACCTGTACCATAAACAAGTGCATCAACCATGCACCAACCTGTACCTCAACCTCAACCAAAATCCCTCATCAATTTCATCATACAAATATGATTTGTAACTCTGTAATAGACCTGGTGTATATGATCACATACCTTGTTTAATTTTGGCTTATTCTAGAGAGCGAACTTGTAGAGCGTGCCCCGCACTGAATATTTGTTGTATGAATCTGAAAATTGTACAAAGAATACTATAGACTGTACTCTAACCAACACATTTGGTCTTAATAAATTTGGATCTTTTATGAAGAAGTTATGACGTTTTTACCCGAAACACCTATTTTAGACTAGTTTCAGGACTAGCCACAAACCATATTTTCCACGGAGTGTAACTCCAAAACTACAATGACCCACAAGATGAAATTTGTACCACAGCTACTTGGATATGTTTTCTCAATGGCCTCCCAATTTCACGATCTGAATCATTCTATAAAAAAATGTTATTGCGAAAATGGTGAGATGACCTGTAAATAACATACCTTAGAAAGCATCATCAAAAGAATTTATCCTCCCTTGAATTTTGGCCTTCTTTACTTCACCTTCCCTTTGAAATTTGGCTTAGATATCCTTTAGTTACCTCAGCCACCTGTACATATTCAATATGCTCATGTGTGATTAAAATGAGAGAGCCTTGCCTCTTATTTATACTCTCCAAGTAGCTTCCTTAGAAGCATCTTCTAGGCCACTTTGTCCACATAGTCACCTATGTCCAACTTTGCCCAATTTGCCACTTGTCCATGTATCCAATAGCCACTTGACCAAGTAACCCATTTTCCTCATTTTAGGGTTAGCCTTCTTATAACCACTTTCCATAATTAGAAATTTCTCCATTTACTTTATTATTTAAATAATCCTCCTTGACTTTGTCACTTCACTTTATTATTTAAATAATCCTCTTTGATTTTTTCACTTCACTTTATTATTTAAGTAATCATCTTTCACTTTGTCACTTCACTTTATTATTTAACTAATCCTCTTTGACTTTGTCACTTCACTTTATTATTTAAATAATCCTCTTTGCAAGCACTTTGACTTCTTTGACCTTTTGGGGTTTCAAGCCAATCATATGAGGGTCCTTCAACTTCGTAAGGCCATAACTCTCAAACCGTGAGGAGTTATGTGACGTTCCACATACCACCGGAAATGGCATGACATATATTATCCATCTAGAATAGTCTTACCTACAAATATATCAAAAATCATACCATTATACATCAAACAAATTTGGGTCCATTACCCAAACCTTTGTGCTACCCGAATTTGCTACCGGACTTTCTTCAAGGGTTGACATCAATGAAAACCAACCCAATTAATTAAAAACACATTTAAAGGGGGGATTTGGTGTAATTCTCCATTCTATTCTTACCATGTTGACTGCATGAGTTGTCGTGGGGGAGATGGTGACCTAGACTACGGATTTTACCCTATGGATCCTGGGTAGATCTAGGTGTGTGTACACTTCTCCTTGGGTTGCCTTGAGGAAGGTTGGATCCTTGGAGGGATAAGTCTGGGGATAGGTTCCCTGGTGTGGGGCTTGGAGGGTACCTAAAAACCTTTGATGGTAGTTGGAACCCCTGGATCCATAGTGCTCTAAGACTTCTTGGCCAGTCTGTGTTGGAGCCCTGAAACGGTAGTGGTGTAGCCTTAGGGACAACAGTGTGGAGAAGGGGGCACACTACCTTGGATTGTGTAGGCTAATGGGGAATGAGATACTGTAGGTTGGAGTGTTGTCTAGGTTTGGTACCTTGGCCTAGAACTTGTTGGTACTGACTATGAACCATAGTTGGCTTACTAATCCTTTGCCTTGGTGGATTAATAGCCCCAGCTTGGGGGTGACTCAATGTTGAGAGATTATGAGAAGTGTGGTCTATGGTTGGGGGGAACCTCTGAGGTCTGCAATTGATCAATGTTTTTATAAAAGATAAGTACAAATGTGTGTGTATTGTGTTAAATTTTCGTTGTCTTTATTATAAGTATGATGCCCATTACATTTGTGAATCACTTGCATTATTAATTATGGATGTATATGAATATGCATGGTGTGTATGATAATGTTTAATTGGGATAGTTGTAGCATATGCAGGGTATAATTTATAGAGTAGTACCAAAACCTGCCAACCTGCTAGGCAGATTTTTTGATGGCATCACAAAAGATTTTCAATGATGGTGCCCGGGTGGGGGTCCTAGGTATGTTACAAGGAATCCTTGTTGGAGCTCTTCCATTGGGAAAAATATTAATTACTGCTTATGGAAGCACATTCCTAGGAGAATTTATATGATTGGTAGAAAAATGGGAAACTAATGGTGCAAGTTCACATTAATTTGTTAGTAGTTTCCATGCTTTAGAATTCTCCATTGTTGTCCACAAGTCAATGTAGAAATGACATGTTTGTATTTCGGAGTTGTCCTTTTGGAAATGCTTACATATTGATCTGCAACAAACCAAATTGCACCCTTTGATATGGACTTGCTCACTTAGGTTAGAAAGGTATTTGATAAAAACACCCACTATCATAAATTGTATATCCATCACTTTTGCAAGAAGTATATTATGCAAAAAAAGAAGTACTTGGTATTCCATATTTTGCTTTCATGTGTAGAAATATATATTGATTTGCCACCTAAGATGAAGAATATATCTGAATCTCCATACACGATTGGGGTTGCATTAGAAAATTGAAAAGGCTACCAATCTATATGACATGATATTCTATTTACTCTATTTCGTGGGAATTATTGCTCCCAATTTTTTGTTGTTATTCTATCGAGGGTGACAACGAAGGGTAGAATCCATGATATGTTGCACATTCTCTTGATTTGTTCCAGCATATATAGGAAGTAGTCTTTTGTTTTCTATCAAGGATGTTCAATGTTAAATTGAGGGTGCAATTTGGTTCGCTTATTTATCTATAATGCAATCCTCAATTGTTAGCATTTATTTAATTATAACACAATTTTCAACCATTGTAGAACAACAATGCCAAAATTTCCGCTTTAATGCATACATATCATAATTTCATTATGTGTTAAAATCATAATATATATTTGATCTAGCACAATGGTTAATATGGCATACTATAACTATAACTAGAATGATAGCACTACAAAATTGAGACCCATTTTGTATCAAAGACTTGGGATTTCCTCCATGGACTCTAATAATTGTTTTTGCATATAGAGAAAACTGACTTCCAATTTGTCCATTGACTTATATTCTAGCTTATTCATTTTTTAAGTAAACAAATCAACATCAATGATTCACAAACAAAAGCAAGGACTTGTTGCATCATGTTGTATCTATTGAATAAGAACTTCCAACACATTCATGGTAGAGTAAAACTCTCGAAGAATCTTCCTAAAGGCACAAGCAATGGTTTTTTCACATTGCGGCATTATTTAGAGGTTATGTTGCATCGTGATGTTCCTCGGTGGTTGTCTTATTGTGACTTTCATCTTGGTTTACTTATGTCAAATTTATAAATTCTCAATAGTTATGTTGCAATGTGACATTCATAATGGTTTGTCCCACTACAATGTATTTATAATAGGGATAAATGGAAAAGTTGGATGATAGAAAGAAAAAAGTACTTATTGCATATAAAACACCAACAAGATTAACGTAAGCTAAGTCTAGTAGTTGATTAAGATTTAAAGTTTGAGTAACGTAATTATCTTGACATTAAACTTGTCAATCTAGAAAATAATTAGAAGACACAAGGAATGTTCACTTAAAGAAAGAGAATGAAATGTATTAGTATGATAAACTTCACGAAAAAGAAAACCAAATTGAAATGCTTAATATGAATGGGAAAAAAACATAAATACAAGGCCCAGGGGAAGATCTTGAGTTAACTTAACCTCAATGAGTTAATTTTAAAAGGAACCACAAACATTTGAGAAAGCTCATAAAGTTCAAAGAGACAATGCATTATGAGTTTGACTTTTGATATAGGGGTTTATTTAAGAGTTGTTTTATAACGATCTCAAGATTAACAAGTGTTACATGGCAGTGTAGTCCCTGCCAGGTTGGAATGGGAATAAATGCGACCGAGTACAGACATGTGGGTAGGAAGTTGAAGTACATGTGGTTTCCATGCAGAATATAGTATTCCCAAATTAGTTTTTTCCCGAAATTTATCAAAAATTATTAACATTTAAAAGGTTCTTGGACACAAAAAATTTAGCATTCCCGAAGTAGTTTTCTACATACGTTGGTGGAAAAAAACACCAAAAAACAGTAGTAACCTCTGTTACATAGGTTCGTGGAGAAAAACACAAAAGAATTACCATTCCCAAATTAGTTTTCTTTAAAACAAGGGCTCATGGACACAATAGAAATTGAAATTTATCAAATTATAGGTTCCTGGACAACATAAATAATACATATCAAATTTGTAATTTATAAAATAGATATTTACTTTTATACATACGAAATATGTACTTTTATAAAGTATGGGAATGAGATTCCATACTTGCCAATTTTTGGATGGCGGGTTCTTGGGCTGGCGCACTGAAAATTGGGCTTTGTTGTTCTAAGCCCTACAAATAGCACCCAGAGTTCCACGACATACAAATTGACAATCGGACTTGTGGACTATTTGAAATTTAAGGGCCTACTTCTGTTACACAGGTTTGTGGACAAGCACAAAAAAACTAGCATTCTTGAATTAGTTTTCTTTAAAACAAAGGCTCCTGGACACAAGATATTGAAATTTATCAAATTATAGGTTCCTAGACAGCATAAATTATACATACCAAATATGTAATTTGATTAACTAGATATATAGAGCATGCAGGTTCTCAGGCTGGCGCACTGAAAATTGGGCTTTTGTTGTTCCCTGCCCTACAAATAGCACCCAGAGTTCCGCGACATACAAATTGACAATCGGACTTGTGGACTATTTGAAATTTAAGGGCCTACATCTCTTACATAGGTTCGTGGACAAAAGCATAAAAAAACTATCATTCCCGAATTATTTTTCTTTAAAACAAGGGCTCTTGGACACAAGAAATTGAAATATATCAAATTATAGGTTTCTAGACAACATAAATTATACATACCAAATATGTAATTTGATTAAGTAGATATATAGAGCATGCACAGAACCCTCATTCCGGGTTCTCGAGCTGGGGGGCTGAAAATTGGGCTTTTGTTGTTTTGTGCCCTACAAATAGCACCGAGAGTTCTGCGATATACAAATTGACAACTGGACTTGCGAACTATTTGAATTTTTTTATCGCGGGTTCTCAGGCTGAAAATTGGGCTTTTGTTGTTTTGTGGCCTACAAATAGCACACAGAGTTCCATGATATACAAATTGACAATCGGACTTGCGGACTATTTGAAATTTAAGGGCCTATGTTTGTTACATAGGTTTGTGGACAAAAGCACAAAAAAAACTAGCATTCCCGAATTAGTTTTCTTTAAAACAAGGGCTCCTGGACACAAGAAATTGAAATTTATCAAATTATAGGTTCATGGACAGCATAAATTATACATACCAAATATGTAATTTGATTAAGTAGATATATAGAGCATGCATGGAACCCTCATTCCGGGTTCTCGGGCTGGCGGGCTGAAAATTGGGCTTTTGTTGTTTTGTGCCCTACAAATAGCATCGAGAGTTTCGTGATATACAAATTGACAATCGGACTTGCGGACTATTTGAATTTTAAGGGGTTCGTGTCCAAAAAATTTAGCATTCCCAAATTAGCTTTCCTTACATACGTTTTACATACGCTCATGGACATAAAAACAAAAAAATAGTATTGACGTCTGTTACATAGGCTGGTGGACAAAAGTATGAAAAAAATAACATTCCCGAATTAGTTTTCTTTAAAACAGGGGCTCCTGGACACAAGAAATTGAAATCTATCAAATTATAGGTTCCTGGACAGCATAAATTATACATACCAAGTATGTAATTTTATAAAGTAGATATTTACTTTTATACATACGAAATATGTACCTTTATAAAGTATGGGGATGAGATTTTCTAGAGCATGCACGGAGCCCCATACTTAGCTAGTTTTTGGATCGCGGGTTCTCGGGCTAGCGGGCTGAAAATTAGGCTTTTGTTGTTTTGTGCCCTACAAATAGCACCCAGAGTTCCGCGATATACAAATTGACAATCGGACTTGCGGACTATTTGAATTTTAAGGAGCTACGTCTGTTACATAGGTTCGTGGACAAAAGCACAAAAAAACTAGCATTCCCGAATTAGTTTTCTTTAAAACAAGGGCTTCTGGACACAAGAAATTGAAATCTATCAAATTATAGGTTCCTGGACAGCATAAATTATACATACCAATTATGTAATTTGATTAACTAGATATATAGAGCATGCACAAAACCCTCATTCCATACTTAGCCAGTTTTTGGATTGCGAGTTCTCGGGTTGGGGACCTAAAAATTGGGCTTGTGTTGTTTTGTGTCCTACAAATAGCACTGAGAGTTCTGCGATATGCAAATTGACAATCAGACTTGCGGACTATTTGAATTTTAAGGGGCTCATGTCCAAAAAATTTATCATTCGTGAATTAGTTTTCTTTACATACGTTTTACATATGCTAGTGGACAAAAGCACAAAAAAATAGTACTAATGTATGTTACATATGGTGGTGGACAAAAGGACCAAAAAAATAGCCTTCCCGAATTAGTTTTCTTTAAAACAGGGGCTCCTGGACACAAGAAATTGAAATTTATCAAATTATAGGTTCCTGGATAGCATAAATTATACATACCAAATACGTAATTTTATAAAGTAGATATTTACTTGTATACATATGAAATATGTAATTTTATGAAATATGGGGATGATATTTTATAGAGCATGCACGGAGCCCTCATTCCATACTTGCACGGAGTCCTCATTCCATACTTAGGCAGTTTTTGGATCGCGGGTTCTCGGGCTCGCGGGCTGAAAATTGGGCCTATGTTGTTCCATGGCCTACAAAGAGCACCCAGAGTTCCGTGATATACAAATTGACAAGCAAACTTGCGGACTATTTTAATTTTAAGGGCCTTTGTGGCAAGAAGTATGAAGGACAGGTGGTAAAGATGCAAGAAATGACATACTCTCTATACGTGTGAGTAGCAAAAAAGTAGTGAACACAATTTTATGACATTTATATAAAAAAATATTAAAACGTGTTACATATTCCTGGAAATTTAAATAAACATATGTGTGTGTGTGTATGTCTGTGTGAAATATGATATCTCAAATTTGAGTGAGTGATTTATCTCATACTTAATTTTGAAAATGACCAAGCAAGAGAAAATATGCATCAGAAAAAAAGAGAATTGAGATAAAATAAACAAAATGTTTTCACATTCAGCATAGCTGAAGATAAAAATCTAGGAACACATAAATATATAAGGAGACAAAAGAATAGTTTTATTTGGAATATATGAAAAAAAGAATAGTTTATTACATATCCCTGTAAATGCAAATGTGTTTGTCATATATACTGGGATTGGGGCTCCCGCGGACCATAAGAGAAATATGTACACGAAATAGGACTGTGGAAAGAAGAAGTTGGACATGGTAGAGTGTAATAGCTGAAAAGTAGAAATGGGAAGATATCATTTCTTGGCTTTAGATTTCTACTCAGAAAAGGTGGAATAACTGGATTGATAAAGAAAGGATTATCAGTATACACTTACAGGCATGGTACATATAAGTAATTTTGGTATTTGCTTGCTGATGCCTTTTCCTATTGGTTTTTGTCGCCGACCCGCTTGAATAAATGGATTTATAAACAAAGGATTTATGCATTTTCCTGTTGGATTTCGTCGACGACCCACTTCAAGTTCTCTTCAATATAGCTTCTCAAGGGGGCAACGTTGATGTCATTCTGAATTTTAATGCTGAAAAGTTCATTTTCTAATTTTCTTAGATCAATAGAAAGATTACACAGAGCCCGATGAATGTCTCCATTCTGTACTGAATACCGGACTAGCCAGTTGTCCACCTCTTCTTCATGATATTCAAGAATCCTGTAAAAAATTTCTAAAGACAATGCCTTAAAATTATCAACTTGTTTATCAAAATCTTGTTTGGTTAATGCCAGCGAGTTGACGATTAAGGTGGGGTCCTAGAAGTCATTTGTCCTTCCTGCTAACTCTATTTTGGTGAGCTTTGTGAATAATGTTTCTTTCTTTGATATTGCTTGCTCACATGATTGGACGATGAGATACAGGTTATTCACCTTCTCTTTCCAGCATGCTTCTAATTGAGTGAGCCGGTTTTTGGACGAGAGATCATGTTGTCTTATTGTCGTGTCTGGCATGTTGTTGACATGAAAGGAAAAAGGGATGACCATGTGAAAATAGAAAGTTTCTTCATTTTTTAAATCTGTCTGGAGAAGTTGGAGCAAGTTATGTGCCCTGCTCCCCAGGGAATCCATATTATGTGATGTTTCCCAGGCCTTAGTAATCAGTTCCATTATTTTGTTGATATTTTTCTCCACATATCCTCTACAGGATGCGAGGAAGTTGGATGAGCCTTTTAGATTTGCTGCAGGGGTGTAGGTAGTCGCAGGCATGGCTATTTCCAAAGGACTGACAAGCAATGGCATAGGAAACAAAGCTTCCTCTAATTCCTTAATCTGGTTCTTTAGTCAGGCATTCTCGACCTCAATGACTCCAACGGAATCATGAAGAGCATCTTCGGTTACCATGTGAAGTTGAGATATTTTGGACGCCTGCATATTGGCAAGGTAAAGTTCTGAACGATGTTTTCTTTTCTTATTTTTTACATCTCTTTTTTTTATGATTAATTTTTTTTATTCGATTTCAAAAACACCACTCTGGAATACGAAGGATTCATCTTCATCAAAAAATTCGGTATCAACCATGTCCATTGAGTAGGCATGGTGAATTGCATCTCCGGGCTGATCAAGGTTGCAGAATATGTTATCCAGATCAGCGTCAAGATCCATGTTTTCACTGTAAATTTATGGTTGCTCCGCCTCCCCTACAATTTTTTTTCCCTTATTCTGCACGGGAATCTCGTGAGTAAGATGTTCATTGTATCTCTACAAAACTATTGTGGAGCTGTTGCCAATAGTTTATGAAAACGTTGGCTTGCTCCAAACGTTGCTTGAAATGAAGAAATGGAGGGGACAATATAACCCCCTGGAAATGTTGGTTCAATGCGTGTGAATGGAAAATATCCTCATTAATGACAATATCTATGTGTGTTGTATGGTGACCTGTTAGACATAAAGCTTGATTATTGCGTACTTAGAAGTGCGAAGGTGGCGGTTATGACGAAGAACATTTAAGGATTGGAGGTTTCATGAAGGAACCAAGTTGGCAGCGTGCGAATAACACTCCATGGTTTTTGAAATTAAGACTTGGAAGGGATAAGAAAAGCCTCCACAAATATTGCATTAATGGCATAACTTCTCGAGGCTTGCACGCATCAATGGTAGCTTAGACGGTGCATGCACGATGACCTGTTAGCATTAAAGATTTAGAAACAAGACATATATATATAAACATTATTTCTTATTTAAGGACACATGCGAAGGTGACGGGGATGGGGAAGAGAAAGCAAGGAAGGAATGGCCAAGTCTGAAACTGCATGGTGAAACTGGTGAGTGTCCAATGGTGAAACTACATGAGTCGGAATTGTTGACTGCAAAACACATAAAATGTAAGAGGGCATGATGGCGCAGTTCAACAGAGGGTTTGTATATTTGGGGAATTGTGGGAAAGTGGCTAAGTATGGAAAGTGTGACTTTGTGTAGGCTCTTAGGGAGCATAGTGAAGGGAAGCATGTACAGTCTTTGGATAGCGGGTTCTCGGGATGGCGGGCTAAAAAGTGGGCCTCTATTGCTCCGTGTCTTACAAATAGTACCCAGACTCATTCGATATAGAAATTGAGAAGCAGACTTGTGGGCTGAACATTGCACTTCTATTGTTCTGTGTCCTCCAAACAGTACTTGAAGTTCCGTAATATACAAACTAATAGACGAACTGCAGGGCTAGCGGGCCCAGGATGCCAATTGTTTACGGATCCGAGTTCCGCAAAATACAAAATTTGATATTCCACAATTTAATTGGCTCGTTGGACATTGCACTTGTATCGGTCTGCAGCACTCAGATTTCCACGATATACAAATTGACAAGCAGACTTACATACTTAAGGAACTTTTTGGATCGCAGGTCATCGGATAAGCGTGCTAAAAAACAGATGGACTGCAGGAGTGGAGGGTTGTATAACATATAACATATATGTTATATATCTAACATTATCTAAAAACATTATTTTCAAGTACTAAAATATCAATATTAAATATTGATATTGTACAATTTAATTAAACAAAATTATCAAATGAGTCGCAAGTTCGAGTCCGGGTCCAATTGCAAATCACCTAAGTTTTGGGCACAGGATATCAAATTATAAAGTACCTTTATGTACTTTTATAAGTGTGGATATCAGATTCCATAGAGCATGTATGGATCCCTCATTCCATACTTAGCCACTTTTTGGATCGCGGGTTCTTGGGCTGGCGGGCTGAAAATTGGGCCTCTATTGTTCTGTGTCATACAAATAGCACCCAGACTTTCACAATATACAAATTTATCGGCAGACTTCGGGCTGGCTCGCTCAACATTGCACTTCTATTTTCCCGTGTTCTTCATGCAACACTGGGAGTTTCGTGATATACAAGTTGATAAACAGACTCCAGGACTGGCGGGTTCAAGATTGTGATTGTCTACATGTATAACATATAACATATATGTTATATAGCTAACATTATCTAAAAACATTATTTTCAAGTACTAAATTATTAATAATGAATATTGATATTGTACAATTTAATTAAAGAAAATTAGCAAATGAGTCGCAAGCTTCCAGTCTGGGTCCAATTGTAGATCACCAAAGTCTCGGGTGCAAGAGTAGATGGACATGAAATCTGCCACTTCGTTGTCTGGGAACCCGCGAGCATAGACATGGATTACCAAGTTTTCGATGCAAGATGTACATTCAGAACACGGGGAACGAGAATTTGATAAGGCATAGTGTGGGTCCCGCGGGCATAAAATTGGCTAAGGAAACCAAAGGGCTCGGTCCGACTCGCAGTGCATATTTCATCATTCATGTGCAACACCAACTGTGTGTTGACCAGATCAGTATGTGTAGAAACCAGGAAAAACTATATATGTACCTTTATAAAGTATGGACATGAGATTTTATAGAGCATGTATGGATATTTCATTCCATACTTGGCCACTTTCTAGATCTTGGGTTCTCGAGCTCAAAAAATAGGCCTCTATTGTTTTATGTCCTACAAATAGCACACGGACTTTCGCGATATACAAATTGACAAGCGGACTTGTGAGGTGGCTGAGATTTTATAGAGCATGTACACTTTCTCGGAACACATGGAATGAGAGTTTGATAACGCGAACCGGGGGACCCGCGGGCATAAAATTGGCTAAGGAAACCAAAGGGCTCAGTCCGAATCCCAGTGCATATTTCATAATTCATGTGCAACACCAACTCTGTGGTTACCAGATCAGTATGTGTAGAAACCAGCCAAAACTAAATATGTACCTTTATAAAGTATGGACATGAGATTTTATAGAGAATGTATGGATATCGCATTCCATACTTGGCCACTTTCTGGATCGTGGGTTCTCGAGCTGGCGGGCTCAAAAAATAGGCCTCTATTGTTCTGTGTCCTACAAATAGCACACACACTTCCGTGATATACAAATTGACAAGCGGAATTGCGGGGTGGCTAATATTTTATAGAGCATGTATAGTTTCTATATCGTAGGTTCTCGGGTTGGTGGGGTCAAAAAGGGGCCTCTATTGTTCGGTGCCTTACAAATAACATCCAGAACTCCGTGATATACAAATTGACAAGCGGATTTGCAGGCTGGCCGACTCAACATTCTACTTCTAGTGATTTCTGCGATATACAAATTGACACATGGACTCCGGGGCTGGCGGGCTCCCATAAATGAGCAATACATACCAAATATGCATAGATCCCTTATTCCATACTTAGCCACTTATTTGGATCGCGGAATTGCAGGTTATACATTGGGCCTCTAATGTTCAGTGTCCTGCAAATAGCACCCATAGTTGGGCGATATACAAATTGACAAGTGGATTTGCGGGTTGGATGGATCAACATTGCATTTATGTTGGATGGTGGACCTGCAGGCTGGTGGGCTCTAGGTGCAAAATAAAAATAAAAATAAAAACATAGTTGCAAACAAGTTCGACAAATACAGACAAAGTAAACGAAAAACTGTTTAGTATGGAACACAGGCAGAAAAAAAATGCACCTTTGCATGGATTCCTCTACATCTCTGGGTAGGAGTTCTTTACGGCGTCTAGTTTTCCTGTTTATTTCTATCAACAAAAGTACAAAACAAAAGGGATATGAACATAAGTTCAGATGTATAGAAAAAGGAAAGTACTATGTACATATACTAAAAAAATAGAATAAGATGAATAGAGTAACAAATAGTTTTTAGGAGGATGTACCTTTTTTTTTTTTTTTGCATAATGTATATTTTATAATTCAAGTACAACATCGACTGTATGCTCACCAAAACAGTATGTGTAGAAATCAAGGAAAACCAAGACGCTGGATAATTTATTTATTTATTTATTTATTTGCAACAAGCCATACATATATGCTTTGAAACATAGAAATATGACTTTGCAATATGTTTGATGTATATCTCATATTTTAAGTGCAATACCAATTGTATCGTGATCAGACCAATATGTGTCTAAGATAAACATATTGTATTGCGGAATGGGCACATTCGACCAAACATGGTCAATAAGTGCATTTTGTAGATGTCTTGTGTTGTTCAAAAGAAAGCGGAGACTGTATTTGCAAATGTAGTTTTCCAATTCTTTTGTTCTGCCACTATTTTGTAGCATGTCAATATTGAAGTCTCCTACAAGTACAATGGGTCCGTTCAGATGGAAATGGCCCAATGCATTGGAAATAACATCTACTATGTTGGAGAATGTTGCATGGGGAGCAGCATACAGATTCAGTATTGTAACTTCTGTTTCATGGAAAAAAAAAATTGCAACCACCACTTCAACATTCTTTTCTTCGATATGTATATGGTAAAAAATTGGTACATGTTTTTTCACCAATATCATCACCCCATGTGTAATGTAATTTGATATGCAATTGTGATTTGGGAATTGTTTGTTCTGCATGCATAATGCCATGTGTGTTTCATGCAAGCACATAATATCGAATTGCATTATATCATAGTCATTCATTATATCATCCATGTGTGCATTTAAGCTGCGTGTGTTAAGCGAGATAATTGATACAGATGAATTTGTTTGTATGGATTGGTAATCATAGTGCAGTTGCCATTTTGCGGTGGTCCTGAGTCGTTCCATTTCAATATCAACTTTATGTTTCACTTTGAAGTTATCTTTTGTAAGAGGACTTAGTAAATACAAGGAGTCTATGCTTCTGACACGGGATAGTGTTGTGTATACAAGTCCATGTATTTGAATTCCAGCAAGCTGAAATGCAACATTATCAAGTGTTAGTCCTTGTGATCTGTGGACTGTACGTGCACATGCAAGTTTAATCAGAAATTGTTTTCTAATCTTCAGTCGACCTGTCTTTGCTGATGTCGATACTGGATTCAATATTTGCAAAATAGGTGTCCAATTGCTTCCAGTGTTTGAATTATATAGATAAGACAACTTGTTTGCTTGTTGCTTGCCTATATGCGGTTCATGGAACTTAATCCAAAGGACATCAAGTTTTTTTGTCTTCGTATAGCCTTTGAGTATTCCATCTGCACCATTGACCAAGCCTTCCTATGAATCATAGTTACAGGCATATATTTCAACCAACATTTCTAATTTGAGGACAAGCTGCAAAGGTAAAGTGATTGAATGTTCATATTGTGGCACATTTCCATGGTTGTCTTCTTCCAGGTCAATTGAATTGACGATGATATCATCGTCAGGCATGAGCGATAGTATGTGGTTGTTATGCATTGCAACATCCTTATTTTTGTAGAACATGTAAGGCAATGTTGGGTCTATTGGTGCAGGTCGTAAGCACCTCGAATTGATATAGGTTAAGTCATCATATGTTTGGTTGTTTGTGCGCATTCTATTCAGAATTGCAATGAATGTTTCATCTGTCTGGCACATTGTAGTATGCAACTCAAAGCATTTAATATTGTCTTTCCATAAGTCATGGGTGATTGTTTCCATGTTAACGGTAGGTTGTTCAAATATCAAAGAATCTTGGATGGGTTGTGCCTGGTAAAGATCCCCACAGAATATCATGTCAATGTTTCCAAAGTATTTTGTGTGCACATGTTTTATGCTTCTTAGTCGGATGTCAATGGAATACAAGAACCGACTCCCATTCAAAGATGCTTCATCTATAAATACAAGTTGGAGTTCCTCATAAAGCTTAGATAATGTATCCAACATTTCCTTGCTAAGTGGAAGAAACTATGACTTATTAAAAGGCATTAAAAATGCAGAGTGGACTGTTGTTCCACCAGCATTATATGTAGCTTTTCCTGTGTATGCAACTATTAGGCCCTTTGGTTTCATAAGATCAGAGGAATTGTTTGAATCATATATTCGTATAAGCATTTGGAACAATGCTTTCACTGTGAATGTCTTGCACATTCCTGCTCCGTCTGTAAGGAACAAGTGCACAGGATTGTTCATGTTCAAGCATTTTTTAAAAGTAATGTCCTTTAGAATTGTTTGTTGTTCGCGATTCAACAGACGTCTTATTCTATGGTATTCATTATTTTCAATTAGGAAAGGATGTTTTGTGACTTGAAAACCAAGATTGATACATTTTTCACTTCCACCTGCTAGAGGACGAGGCAAATCCGCTTGTAAGTCATAGGACTCAGAAGGAGTTCTAGTTTTTTTTCAGTTTGTGAATGTCTCATCATGATCGCCAGGGTTTTCCAGGTCATTAAGTGCAACTTCTAGATCACCCCATGTTGGATTATCATTGTAGGTAAATCTAGCTTCATTGATGTGCACTATAGTCTCAGACGCAACATACGCGGCCTCCCATGTAGAGAAGTTATGTTTTAATGTCTCTTCATTTTCATCGAACGGAATGTACAGCAATAGTTTTTCTCTACAATAGTTTTAATAGTCACAATGTTTATTGTATTTAACAAACCGTATCACAGAGGTTTTTTTTCTTTTTGATATGGGTGCACCATTTTTTTTGTAATGCGATACGAATTCTTCTAAGCAGATATTCCTAATAGGAGATGGATGCTGGAGGTAATAATCAACAATAGAGCGACATAGCACGTCTTCTAAATTGTCAGGCTCTTGTTGTAGCAAAATCGGTGGTTTAAGCACAAATGTGTGTTTTTCAAGTGGAGATGTGTTTATGAAGACACGTTTTCTTAATTAAACTATAAGTGAGGGGCAGGGAAAGTGCAATGTGAATTGCTTGTTGAGCAGACATTTGTTGAAGATTAAGCAATGTATTGCCAAGTGTGTGTATCATTTGTATGGCATCAATATGACTTATTTTATGTTCTTTGTGTATTCTTTTGAATGCACTTGTCATAGATTTGTCAACCTTTGTCATATACGAGGTACAGTACGATGTCGCAGCATATGCATTGAGCACGTACTGCACATCTATATTTTCTTTCCAAATAACTGGAATGTCCTTGGAGAAAATTGTTCCAAATATGGGAAATTTTTCGTTTAAGGAAAACTGTTGGTTTCCTAAGCGTACATAGTATGGCTTGGATGTACTCATATTCTGATTGATTTACCTCTGTCAATAAGGCATCAAATCTCATCAGCTCGTCAAATTCTCCTTGTTCTAGAAATGAATAAGGATTTAGATTTCTCAACAACAACATTGTCCTCTAAACTAAGTGGCTCTATGATTCTTGTAGCTCTCATTGGCGGCACGGGAAAGTTGTATCTGCAATGCGAGTTTTTTCGTTTTCTACAACTTCTTGTATGGTAATGTCTATGGACTTTGGCAAGTTCTGGATCCAAATGATATGTGTTGCATGTTATGTATTTATCCACAAATTGTTTGATCTCTGAATTGTTATCAACTCCATAGACTGGTGCACCCTCTATCCACAACAGTGTGTGGTCATGTTCATTTCCCCTATTTTGAAATTCAGTCACAAAAAAGTAGTCTGATATTTTTCCGAAAAAACGTTTCATCATGGCATATCAATTGTCTCAAAGCATTTATTCTATGTATATAGTAGCGAGTATATGTCACTGGGTCTTTTCTTATGAGGTAGTCAATGTCATTATTTTCCAGTGTATCGGTTTCTTTTTTACGTTTCCTATCCCTATGCAGGTCAGATACGGCAGCCACCAATGGATCCCAGCAATGCTCTGCACTTGTAAATGTGATGAAAAATTTTGGCGGGCCCAATTGCCGGATCATTGCAAAAATATTTTTTTTGTTTTCTCCCAAATAGTCAGGAGAGGTGGGAATGTTTTTGAAATCTATGTATCTAATATCAGATTTCAGAATGTTTTCTAGGTTTACTTTGTACTTCACATCCTTGGCCAACAACTTTCTTCCTTGTAACTGGCCTTTTCTTATTCGGACCCACATGAAGGACAGAACATGCTCTATTATTATGCGCATTGTTTTGAAAAACAAATTTGTTATGTGATAGGAGAAGTAACCGCTTGAATGTAGCAGCTCCCATCGGACTATTTTATGATAACTGAATCGTTCTGTAATATCAGTGGCATGTGGATATCCATAAAAGAGTGTTGGAAAGTTCATTTCCTCAACGAATTTGTCCTTGAATATTCGAAGTGGACGTTGCCCCTCGGCAGGTTGAATTTCGACAATTTTGTCTTGCAAGTCATGAATGCACTGTGAATCAGTGAATCCATGCACCAATGTTTCAACAGGCGTTTCATTCTCCAATTCATCACTTGTATCAAATTCACTAGGATTTTCGAGAGTGTCTACAGAGTTACCATCCTCTTATGCAAGAACATTGTTACAATTGCCATTTATACAGTTGTTATGTGCTTTGTACAGGGCCCTGGAACATAATTCCTTTAATGTTTTCATAACAGCATGCAAATGCACTTTGCCTGTCTGATAGGCATTTTTGTATCGCAAGTGTCTTTTCAGAGCCACAACAATTGTCATTGTATTGTTAATGAATTGTGGCAACGCTTTTTGCACAACATCTAGCTGAATAGGCACATTAATAATTGATCATGTTAAGCCCATCTGGGGTCGTTTATAGCCCCAAGGTCTAATTTGAGAAAATGCAATTCGCAGAGACACAAGTCTCTCCTCAAGTTCTATAAGTGCACTTACATATGGTAGTGTATTACATCTTATTTGGTCAGGGGTTGCAAATTGTGGCAGTTTTCCATTTTCAAGTGAATGTTTGCATGGAAGACAAACTGTCACTAGAAAATGGTTTCTCATGTGCTAACAAGCGGAGGTATTCTGCTTGCAAATCAGGGGTGAAAGACTTAGTGTTTTTTTTTTAAATTTAATTGTTCACAAATTGCACATGCAATGGAAGGAGTGTCTTTAATTTGTTTCATGTAGGTCTGTCTTGCATTTTTATTTCGCAGGGAAGTATGGGTAGAAATTGTTTCCTAGTTTTCATTGGTAGTACTACATGATATTGCTTCTAGACCACGAAATGTCACAATTGCATGACCATTATGGGATATGTGACCATACATGTTTCTGTTCTGTTCTGCACGAACAAATTTCTTTAGATTGTGATATGTGAGTTTCTCTCTAAAAGGAAGCGTAGCAATGTATTTTTTTCTCTCGCGCATGACCTTTTTCAAGTTGTGGTAACTTACTCTACGTTTCTTGCCCAAGGGCATGATAAGCTGATGGCAACTGGGATGAATTTAACTCTGAATCAGGTTCTCATAAACTAGTCTATGTTTTTTATTTAAGGCCTCTATGGCCTTATCACAACTGGGACGAATTTGACGCATAACTTTTTTCAAGTTGTGATAACTTACTCTACATTTTTTGTTTAATCTCTGTATGGCCTCATCACAACTATGATGAATTTCATGCATGGTTTTTTTTGTTCAAGCCATGTATGGCCATATCGCAACCAGGTGGAGTCTCATTCTCACTAAAAATCATTCGACGTGTATGCAGATTTGATGCCATTTGGGTGGCATGGACATTCAACCCTAAACCACCAATATGTCCAAGCAAAGGTTCATAGTGGATATGTGTTGTATATGTTTTCAACGAGAGGATGTCAATTGTTCGATTGTAATTTGAATCAGTAAACCAGGAATGGACAATGCCATCTGGAAAGGCCGACCAGACCTGAATATTTACTCCAAATATCATAGACAGCCATTGCAAACAAAATCGACAACCCTCCACATTCCCTTTTTCATATGGAAGCGCCATGTTCACAAGGTATTCCTGCCAACTTACAGTTGTCGGCATATTTTCTAGGAAATATGGGCAAAGGTGTTGATGCAAGCACCTAAAAGCCTGTTGGTTGTCACCTATAATTGCATTGCAAAAGGATTATACAGTGTAAAGCTGCAGTGACTGCACATTGAACTTCGCTGCCACCAAACAACAAATTGCATTGAACAGACTATCTCCACAACTAGACACAACATTTGTTGCGAGTTGTAAACCATGGCAATCTATGCGATGCAAAATCCATTTCCATTGTGATTCAAGGTCTTTGCAAATGACGAACAAGTAAATACGAGGCCCTTCAACAATGCATATGGACATTTTTATGTACAGTAGTGGTTCATAATGACCATTGACGACATTGGCATCATGGAACAAGATGCAATATGGATTGTCAGATGCAGTTTTGTTGAATAGTAGATATCTTGTTTTTCTTGTCAATGACCATATTCCAACTGATATATTAAGCTAGTTAGACAGCCACCATATACAAAATGTATCTCCCCAAAGTCCCCTCTCATGTGCAGGCAGAACTGGAGATGTAGACAACCGCATCTTTGAAAAATACGTAGCGACATCATGTATTCCATGCAACTGCCGAAGAAAATCAAATTCCAGATCATATTCATAGGAATCCAAAGCCTCAGCATCGCCATTTTTAAAACAGCTCAAGAAATAATCTATCAGTCCATTACGCAGCTCGGTCGGTGAATACCGGAAATGCAGTAGAACCTGGAATGTATCGAAAAGGCAATCCCCAACAGTATACTTGAATGCATCCAATCTAAAAAGTCCATTGCTATCCATAACCACATCAATGTTGTCATATATAATGGACTGTGTATATATTTCATATGACTCAACATCTATTACTTATTTCATCTCTTGAACTGTGATTTTGAATTTGTTTGCTAGATACTTTCAGTTTGTATGAAAACGGAGAAAAGGAGGGGAAAAAAATAAAAGGTAGCAAAACAAAAAGGAAAGCAAAATAGGAAAACTACAAGCGCGGAACTGGGTAACAATCCCTGTATGTATCTTTCAACCTTCTTATTCTCAACTTCAATCCCCCCTAGTCCCCATAGCAAATGAGAAGAAAACAAACCCACACTGGAAACTGAATCAAACAGAAGAAACAACGCAAATAAATAACACCATAACTTTACTCAGTAGAAAGAGAACAGGTGGACGCAGTTTTCCGACCCACGGAATAAAAGCATTCCCTGCGTCTACACCCTGCCGGATGGTTCCCTCTTCTGATAGCTCCGAACTACTTTTCGTAAACCCCTCTGCATTGCAATTTTTGAAAAATCTATGGACGTGGCAGTCGACATATGAAGACGCATGGTTTCCAGGAACAAAAATTAAGAGCACAAACAAAGATGGTCTGCAACAGAATTTGGAGGCAGGGACTCCCACCATTGAAAAATAGAAACAACAAGGAAACTTACCCGTCAACGAGGGATGACAAGAGCTCAGCCCCAAAAACTGGAAACCGCAACAACAGGTCCAACAGCTTGAAAAGTTGAAGAACAAAAAACCAGTGAACAACCACGAAGAGGTTGAACTGCAACTGCAGGACCTCAACTTTGCAAAGTTGAATCAAACAAGAACAAGAATCATGGAACGAAACAACGAACAAGCATCGACCACTGAAGCAGTGATGTCGACCGTGAACGAAACTGTATTGCAACGCATCCGTACAATAAACATTTAAGACTGCCAGAGCTGTTAGGTAAACCCTTAAGACTGTCAGGACCATCGAAGGGCGTAGCCCTGTGCAAGCATTTAAGAAAAAATGCAGCGTGGCAGGCCTGTTCTCTCGAAGCACGCAATAATAAAGCAAAAATCACACATAGTAATATGGTAGAGAATGTATTATACCTAGCAGAAAATGCTAAAGGAAACATTCGAACTAATGCTAGCATTAATCCACCTTCGACCAATGCATAATAAAATATATGATTCAAAAAGACCATATACGATCAAATACTTTGGATATGCCAAGATATATAACATTGGGAATAACAAAGCTGGCAATAAGACCTCCAATCCATTGTCCAATCAGATCTTAACAAACATGGTACTTTCTATTATATTAAAATCGATGTTTTCACTTCCCTTGTTCCAACAACAGATAATATGGAAATATTTCTGGTCAATGCACAATCTAATACAAGGTCAACGATTTATCGATCGCTATAGTCCCTCTATGCCTATGGCAGGGACTAATAAGTTTTAATTGCAAATGGATTTATAGAACTAAGTATGAGGTGGATGAATCTATTAATAAAAATATTGTAAGATTATTCATAAGGATTTTCTAAAAAGGAGGATGGACTATGATGAGAGATACTCCAACAACAAAGATTGAGATACTTAGAATAATAATTACAGCTATAAAATATGTTGAGTAGAAAGTACACTAAATAGATGTAAGAAACCTTTTAATTGTTGAAAAAATCAGTTCATCATTTCCTTGGATCTTTTGGAGGTTACCAGTTGATAGTCGATATAGTATTCAACTAGTCATTTGGGTTGACTATCGCAATTGACTGGTATGCATGTCAAGGTATAATTCAAGGAGTTTGTTACGCAACATGGCCAATCAAAGTGAACCATGTCCTCTACTTCAAGGGAGTTAGTTACACTTTAGTGTTATATATATATATGGCCTTATGGGTCGATATACAAATCATGGTTCATAGAAGTTTTTTGGATTATTGTGTTTCCCATTGTATGATGAGCTATGCTCTCTTATGATTAAGTGTTGTCATTATGTCTTTAGAAACCACCTCTTCTTGGAATGTTTATCTTCTTAATTCATCTAATTACTTGATTCTCCAATATAGTTTGTTGAGTTATTGGGTTTATACCTAACATGTTGTCTACAAGTCTTTTAGAGGTTGTTTGTTGTACATGCTCCTTATGAGCTAGACATGTCTAGTGGAATGAATTATAATTTTGACTTGTTTACTAGATAAGGGTTTAGATATATAATATCAATATAATGAGATCCATGCAAGAACTTGTGGTTCTAAATGGCCACAATTATGGTGTGCGGGCACAAGATATGGAAACTTTATCAAAGAGTAAGGTGGTTTGGTAATTTACAAAGTTCGTGATTCCATATATGAAGGATGATCAACATAAGTTTGTCATTAACTTGAAGGATGAGGCTATACGAGTTATAACAACCTACATCTCTAAGTAGTTTTTCTTTCATAAGAATGTGATCGATTCTCCAAATGAATATTGTTGGCGCACAGTTGTAAGACCTTGGGTTCAAGTTATCTAACCAACAAAACACTTCAGACAGTGCCCCTTTCGACATCACTTGCATGCAAGTGAAGTCTCACCTGAGGCATCTATTGAGGATGCAGGAACCAAGTTTCTGCAGTAGTGAGGGGATGGGAGGCGACTATCGTGTTCATTCTTACTTATCTATTAGGTGTGAAATATCATGTGTCTGTCATTACCTGACGAGAATAGGAGGCTCCGGAAAGCAAGAGAAAACCCTAGTGAGTTGGCTAATAACCCTAGAAGTCTTGTCGGCTCAAGAAGATAATTTATATTAGGTTATTAGCCTCCAACAGAAGAAGTCGACCAAAAATAATAATAATATATTGAACAAACACACATCCAGAAGGAGAAGTCGGCCCCAACAAAACTGGCAGAACCAGTATAA
Source organism: Picea engelmannii (assembly GCA_009831015.1). Classification (NCBI taxonomy): domain Eukaryota; kingdom Viridiplantae; phylum Streptophyta; class Pinopsida; order Pinales; family Pinaceae; genus Picea; species Picea engelmannii. The sequence goes on along the minus strand of ML784615.1, from coordinate 172,915 downwards.
ATACAGGGCACCAGTTCTCATTTGACAGTATCTCAGAATTGCAATTCCCAGTTTGGTGCGCACTGCAGTTCCCAGTCTGGTGTGCACATGTGGAGGAGAGCTGCAGGTGTAGCTGTAGCAGCAGCAAATTTTTAGTATTGGCTTGAATATCTCTTGGCTAGGGTTTGGACTATCTGATCAGTCTTTTGTGATGTGTTATCCTTGGGGAAAGGTGTGCTACCCTTTTTTTGGCTATCTAGCCTAGGGTTTGCTTCCGGAGGAATTCTCATTCAAGGTTAAGGTGCTCGGAGGGAGGCTTCGGCCTATCATTGGGTGACGAGGGTATCGTCAATGGTAAAATGAGCACACCATCTTTCATATTCTAACAGGTTATGGGCCCACACCTCCTTCAGACAGCCTAAAACGCTGGAAGGAAACATAGCGGCTAGGATATTGAGCTCGTTGAGGAACTGCCACTAGGGTTACTAGCAGAAGTAGCTTCCAAGACACTGTAGCTAGGGTTACTAGCAGAAGCAACTTCCAAGACATTGCAGCAAGGGTTACTAGTAGATGCAGTTGCAGAAACCCTAAACCTCTTTTTGAGGCACCTTAAGTGAATGGATTGACGTAATCTTCGGATAGATTAGTGCACCCTAGCCTAGTGCATCTCCTGGCACTCTCAGAAGGCCAAGACGTCAAGTTTGGATTTCTTGTCAAATCTAGGGTTTGACCAAGTCAAGCAACCATGATGAACTCTATGAAGTCTGAGAACAAGCTAGATGGAGCCTCTAACTTCATAGCATGGAAGACAAGGATTGACCTCATCCTTGCTAAGAATAAAGTGTTGGATATTGTGAAAGGAAAGATCATGAAGCAAGAGTTTGAAGAAGGAGAAGAGAAGGAACCGCAGAACGTTGCAGCTATGGAGAAGTTCAAGGATGTTGACATCAATGCCATGAGTATCATAGTGGATTCTATAAAAGACCACTTGATACCCTACATCTCCCATCTTGACTCATCGAAGAAGATGTACGATGCCCTAACAAATCTCTTCTCAGTCAGAAACATTGGACAAGTTATGAGTCTGAAGAATGAGCTCCGTAACATGAAGATGAATGATGACGACAGCATAACATCATACTTTGTAAGGATCTTCCAGTCAAGAGATCAACTACAAGCTATTGAAGAGATCATCTCAAAGAAGGAATTGGTAAACATAGTACTCAATGGTCTTCCTAAGACATGGGATGCATTTGCTGCAAGCATGAACACAAGAAAGGAGTATCCGAAATTTGAAGAACTTTGGACTTGTTGTGCTCAAGAAGAATCAAGGATCAATGCAAAAGAGAAACCCCAAAAGAAGTACAATGATCAAGCCTTCACAGCAAGATTTAAGAACTTCTGGAACAAAAGGAAGTTTGGTTCAAGGAGGAAGCCAAATCAAGAGAAATACGTTTCAAAAGTACAATGCTTCAACTATCAAAAGTACGGTCACTAGAAGACTAAGCAGGATGGAAGAAACTTCTTCTACTAAAAGGTAACAATACTCTTCTTATTTCTTGTACATATCTTGTTTACATCATCTATGTACATATCTTTCATATCCACAATGTGTTCCAAGAAGAACTATACCTATAGAAGAACAAACGAGATATCATTAGATAACACACATGAAAGGATGAAATACAAATCATGTGGAAGCTATTGCAAGATAAGCCTAATCAATCATGAAGAAACTTAGAAGAAGCAAAGACAGAAAGAAGTCATCAATTGAGAGGAAATTGGAAAAAGACTTATGACGTTTTGTAGAAGACAACAAGACGAAAGTGTGGACTATGTTAAGACAAGAAAACCAACTATACATTGCAGAAGACAATAAGGATGCAGATGGAAGCATGGACTCTGTTAGACAAAGAGAGCCAATTATATGCACTTATACATGAAGCAAGGATTAGGAGGGAGCCAATCCTATGATTCATTGAAGATGATGAAATATATGTATCCATGGTAGCAATCATGAAAGACAACACGTGTTTAGTTCAGCCACATAAGAAGACCTCTTCAGAAGCCTTAAAGTATTCCTGGTTGTCCATCCAGATCCATGATCCTATGATGAAAGGAAGAAGTGGAATATCTAGAGCATGGAATCTAGAAGAAACTCCATGAACCCAAAAGATAAAGAAGAACATGAAGATTCCAAGAAAGAAAGAGAAAAACTGAACAACCAGTCATTGTATCAAGAATCACAAGATTACCAGCCCGATATGAACCCACTAAAAGCAATCAAGCAGAAGAACTGAAAGTCATGATAAAGAACAAGTGTATGGAAGACTTATGAACTAAAGCATTGTGAAACCTAGAACTAGAGGTTTTCCCAAATGGAGGGAGAATACTATGATGATTACTTGTTCCAGTACACTAGACATATCACTACATGAGTCATTATATCATCCGCAACATCCATGAGTTGGAGTTCTACAATCGGATGAATGCAAAGAATGTCCTCCAAAGAAATTGAATAAAGAAGCGTATGAAGAGCAATCTCAAGACTTTGAGACATACTAGAAAGAGACTCCTTTATGCAGATAGAAGAAGTTAACTTGGTGGAGAAACTCCAGTGCATAGCAGAAGCGTGGTGAAAGATTTCCTATAACATCAAGATAACTATTCAATAGATCAGATCTCATGATGACAAAAGAAGTGCCACATGGATATGTTCCAGTTCTCCAACTATGATATACTCTATTGTTCATATCTACATGAAGCCTTCACAGTGTTCCAGACTAAATTACATCAAGCATTACATTATACATGATGAAGTTCAAAAGGGAGAAAATGATTTCTCCAATACATATCTACACAGATGAGCAGATAAGCAAACATTCTGGTAAACCTTTTATCCAAGATGAAAGAATTTGCGTACTCCAGCTGGAGCTCGTGGAAACAACTTCATTCTTATTGAAAATGGAAGAAATGACTCTCCAAGTTAGGAGGGAGCACTGAAAACATTATTGAAAACATTCATTCAAAAATAGTCCATCTTGGACAGATGCTTTCCTGTTCGGAAAGTGGATTGAGATTTCTGATGGACAGTGACTTTCCATTGTGGTTAACATGGGAAGTAGTCTGATTGTTGATGTATCATAGATAGCGACTACCCATTGTAGTTAACATGGGGAGTGGTCTAGGGCAGTCTCTCTTCTTGAGGGTTACTCAAGAAGACTGGCCCACCTCCCCGGACAGTGATTTCTCAATGTGGTTAACATGAGGAATGGTCCATTTTGGAGGTTGATGCAGGACAAACATTCCTTAGGGTTAAACATTCTCTCCAGGGTGCATTTGATTAGTGTAGGAGGAATGGCCTAGGGTGGGGAATGGTTCGGACAGTCATTCCTTAGGGTTACACATTCTCTCCAGGGTGCACTTTGATTAGTGTAGGAGGAATGGCCCAGGGTGGGGAATGGTCCAGGCTCAGCAATCAGGGATAGACATTCCTTAGTGTTATACATTCTCTCCAGGGCGCACTTTGATTAGTGTAGGAGGAATGGCCCAGGGTGAGGAGTGGTCCAGACTCAGACATTCCTTAGGGTTTATACATTTTGTCCAGGGTGCACTTTGATTAGTGTAGGAAGAATGGCCCAGGGTGAGGAATGGTCCATGCTTAGAAATCAGAAACAATCCTTCTTCCTTGGTTGAGAAGAATAGGGAAGATAGCCCCTTGCTGATGAGGGCAGATATTCTTTCATATCTCACAGACGTGAGTGAAAGATTCTCCCAGATGATTCAGTTTATTTCAAACAATATTTTCGGTCCAGGATGGCATCATATGTTTCTTATGGAGACTACCTCTCTCCAGACAGTAGAGATATACTACTATGGTGGATATGTTCCACTGTTTGTGAGGCATATATTCTTTCAGAACTCACAGATGTGAGTGAAAGATTGGCCCAGATAATTTAGTCTATATCATAACATTGTTTCTATGCAGATTGTTGTCAGATGTTTGTTATGAATATCATATGACAGTAGATGAAGACTACTGTGGTGGAAGATATTCTTTCAGAGCTCACGGATGTGAGTGAAGGATTGGCCCAGACAAATCAGTTTATATCATAACATTGTTTCTATGCATGTTGCTATCAAATGTTTGTTATGAAAACTGTATGATAGTAGATGAGGACTATTGTGGTCAATATGTTTCATTGTTCGCAACCATACGTTGTTGATCAAGTACTTGTGTGTTACTTGGTGTGGTAGTGTACCACTGGATTGTAGTTATGTACTACTATGAATAGACACAGTTGTGTTCTATCCTTGTTCTAATTGCCTTGAAGACTATCAACAGTTTATTGGAGATAATCATCATCCAGATGAATGATAAACAAAGATTTTCCAGATGAAAAATAGTTCAGAGAATTATGGCTCTTGTATCACTCTATGGTGAGAGTGACTTATCCAGCATCATATCTAATTACTCAGATGAAGTATGGTTTCGAGAGATGATGTAATTGATAATGATGGTGGTGCTCATGATCTAGTCATGAAATAGTCTAGATGACTATATTGATGCTACCGGGTAAATGGTATGTTTTGTGCTCAAGTCCATTACCTGTAAATACCTCTCTAGCTAGGAGGGAGTGTTAATATTATGGTAGCTGTGGGAGGTATTTACCTCCACGTGTGAACCTGACAAGAATAGGAGGCTCCAGAAAGAAAGAGAAAACCCTAATGAGTTGGCTAATAACCCTAGAAGTCTTGTCGGCTCAAGAAGATAATTTATATTAGGTTATTAGCCTCCAAGAGAAGAAGTCGACCAGAAATAATAATAATACATTGAACAGACACATATCTAGAAGGAGAAGTCGGCCCTAGCAAAACTGGCAGAACCAATATAAATACAGGGCGCCAGTTCTCATTTGACAGTATCTCAGAATTGCAGTTCCCAGTTTTGTGCGCACTGCAATTCCCAATCTGGTGCGCACATGTGGAGGAGAGCTGCAGGTGCAGCTGCAACAGTAGCAAGTTTAAAGTATTGGTTTGAATATCTCTTGGCTAGGGTTTGGACTATCTGATCAGTCTTTTGTGATACTCTATCCTTGGGGAAAGGTGTGCTACCCTTTGTTTGGCTATCTAGCCTAGGGTTTGCTTCTGGAGGAATTCTCAGTCAAGGTTGAGGTGCTCGGAGGGAGGCTTCGGCCTATGGTTGGGTGACGAGGGTATCGTCAATGGTAAAACAAGCACACCATCTTCTATATTCTAACACTTTTATTGTGCACTTCAATCTTGAATGTGCCCTTGATTCGAACTCCACTCTTGCCTTCTCTTCTTTCTTCTGTTGTTGTTGCGCACCTCCTCCATACTTAGGATTTTCCTCAAAACTGTTTCCAAAACTCCTATTCAATGGGCCCCCAATAGTTGCATGTGGCTCGTCCAGAGCCACCCAGGCCTGTTGTGTCGGACTTCTACATATCTCCATGAATTTTTGAGAGGTTTCCCTTGCTGTCGCAACTTATTTTGTTACTTTTACTTCTTTTCCCAAAATTTCCTCTACGACCTATGCATTCAAGGTCATGAGTTTCTCCTCTTTTTTCTACATTGCTTTCTTTGTCGTGCCCTGCGTAGTGGCCAATTCCCCGATTAGTCTTAGTGTTTCATCTTACAGCGACACTAATTGTTGCTGGAGGATCTTCTGTTGGTCCCATATCTTTTCAATTTCATTGTACAATTGCCTTTGCACCAAGATGGTCATCATGCGCTCTACTAGTGGTAGCGTACTTATGTTTTCAAAAGCCTTTTTCACCTTTTCCTACGCATCCCTCAATCTGGCTTCCACAACCTTCATTTATGGATCCTCCATCAGGTTTTTCCATATTTGTGCACTTTCTTCATAGAGTTTTTTTCATTCCTTATCCAACTTCTTGATATTTTCTATCGCAGTCATAGTGGTTCTTTCTCTTTCTTCGCTCTCCTCTCATGGTGTTCCCAGTGTACTATGCGACCGCAAGTCTTTAATCCTTATGCGGAAGCCTTTAATGGCTTCATCAATTCTTGAGACTTGTTCTTCCATTGTGGCCTCTACCACCATTGGTAGTTATGGGATCTCCTTACAGAGCTTTTGGATGACCGTTTATATTTGTTGTGCCATTTGCTCGGCCTCGTCCTTCTCTTTTAGTGCTTTCGCTACCTTTTCCTTGGCTTCATTCTTCTCCGTCAACGTTATGTCAAGTTTTTCTTCAATTTCTCTCTTCTCCTGCAGAACAGTTGTATACTTTTGTGGTGTGTCTTCCTTCTCATATGTCACCTTGATCAATTCTTTGTGCGTTAACTCTGCGCGGAGTCTTATCTCTTGCATAATACCGATCTGTAAGCTTTGTAGTACTTTTTAGGCATTCATGACACAAGTATGTTCAGGAGACTTAGTGTTTTCATCTTCTCTTACAGTTCTTGTGTTTGGAACTCGACGACATCTAAGTCGATCTCCAACACTTTGTGCCAAACTACTAACTCTAACAGGAATGGATTGGTAGTCCCTACTTCCTTAATTGGGCTCATTAACTGTCCTTCCCCTGAGCCTCTCTCTGGTGCTATCCTCATTGTCTCCAATAGTTGATGTATTGTCATCAACTGGTCTTGCACCTTTTGGTGATGTTCATCTTGTTTCCATGTTGCTTCTTCCATTTCCTCCTCTACGACATCCCGTACTTGGTAGTCTATTCTATCCATGTCATCGTCTTTCATATTATAGATAGGCGGTACTTTGTGGGATTTCATCTTTTTGCGTCCAGTTACAGCTGGGCCCTTCCCCTTTTCTTTTCATTTGATCCCTGCTCTTGGGATTGTTTGTTGTGCGTCTTCTATTGATGGTCCTAATGTAATCCCTATGCCATTGTGTTTCCCATTTCCCCGACCCTCGTCTCATTCTTCCTTGTCATTGTCTTCTTCTTATTCTTCATTTGGGTGTCTTGTTTGTTCCCTTGGAACTTTCCAGTCATCCCCCCAGTCATTGGTGATCAGGAATACATCGTCCGTTGTCAACTTGTAACTTGTTGGCAACCACTGGCTTGCGATGTCTCTTTTGGCTTAGATGTACATATGGTGAATCCTTGCTTTAAAGCACACAATATCCTGGTAAGTCTCTATCCTCTGAGAAGTGATGCACGACATGTGCATTACTATATGCCTAATCGTATAAAAGTAGACATAAAATGTGACTTTGTTGTCTATTTGTCTCCTCTCGTTTGGTGTATGCCATACGTTTTCATATCGCAGAGTTGCATTACCTTTACTGATTGTTCTTAAACATTGGTAATCGCCAGGATCCTTCCATCCAACTAGTGCAATCAGAATGAGAATTCAGACATAATGAAATCCATGCCTTTCTCTTGGGCTTCTATGCAGTCTATTAAAAAACGATTCACCAGAAATGTGGCCCAATTCATTTGGACCCCCTCCGCACACTTTTCCACCGCTGTGATCACTTCGGTCGACACCTCGTCATTGCGACATTTCTTCAATAGTTTGCAGGCTAATACGTGCATCAAAAATCGCACAACATCATCGCTTATGTTTGTGACTTCGAACCCCCTCTTCCCTCTGAAGATGTTGAATTTATCCTTCATAGTTTTCGATAGTGCTTTCTCCCCTACCTTGTTTGTGAATAATGTGGTCATATCCACTCCTGCTTTCAGAAAGCCTGTTATCCGCGCAATTAATTGTGTATCAATGGATACTAGTGGTTCTAGCCACAACGTTCATTTGTGGATGCAACTTAGTAACATTTTGGCACATGCTTTTATTTCGAGACTTCAACCAAAATGTCGAATCTCCATCAGATTCAATATTTTTTATTTATCTAGTCCTGTCACCCAATTCTGTGATTCAAGTAGGATTTCTCCTATCCCTGGTACACTATTGGCACGCAAATATTTCTCCTATGCCATCTCAAGAAATTTTTGTTCATATGTTATGTCTTGGTCTACAAACTTCAAGGCAATAATATTTCCTAGCATGTCCCCTTTGACAATTACACTAGGTGGTATTTCCGGTGTGACCAGCGGGTACTTTCCGTCTGCGAGTACTCTAACTTATGGCGTGATGTCTTTCCTTTGCGAGATATAGTCCCTGTGAAATCTCTGCTACAAATTCGAAGCTCCATGTGTTTCCTTGAACAATAGTGCAACCATTGGTCTTTTTGTTTGCTTACATGTTGTAGTTGTCGGTGCCCCAACTTTTAGTGGTGCCATTGGTCTCTGCTACTAATTTATTTGCTTGCTCTATGTCAGTTTGGTTCAACTCTAGTTCGCTCTGTATGCTCACCACTCTTAAAAAATGCAAATAACCTTCCCTATCGAGCCCTTATGTGATTTAATAACCCTTTGACAGGTGTGTAATTTCTTTCATGCCCAACAAAAGTGTTGAATCCAATCAACATATGCAATTAATACTTTCCTTACTTTAGCATTGATGCCAAATCCTTTGCTAAATTTTTCTTTCGATCTGCCAGTCTGTCCCGATCCTCAGCAACACCTTCTATTTATGATTACGTATCTCTAGTACGTTTCGTCATTTATGGATTTTTAATTCTTGTTTTCGTGCTTTAATTCCCTTAACGGTCTTGTCTCGCGCTTGACTTTTGTGTGCACTTAACTACCTCTGTTATTTCTATTATGTGTGTGATATTCCCATTTTCTACGCGATACTTCTTCCTGTCTACCTTTGTATTTCTTCTTGTTTTTCCCCTTTTTTTTATTTTCTTCCTTTTTCTACTTTTTGTTTGTTTTCTTCTTTTTTTCTACTTTTTGTTTGTTTTTCTATGTTTTACCTCCATACTACAGTACAACTACTATGATACATGTGTTCTTGCGCAGACAGTCGACTGTCTCTATAGAGTTTTAGTCGACTTCCATTCACCATTCCTCTAAGGACTTCTCCATTCAATGTCTCCAACTGTGCAACACCTTCCTCCGTCACATGATGACTTACGTAGGGTCCTAACCAATGCATTCAAAACTTTCCTAGAAGCTGCATGAACTTACTGTCATAGAGTAATACTAAGTCTCCCACTTGAATTTTTTTTTGTTTAATGTGCCTATCATGACATGCCTTCTCTCTTTCCTTCTGAACTTGTTTATGGAACCTTGCGACAAATTGATCCTCCTCAAGTTGTACCAACTGTGATAATATCTCCTCTACTGCGCCATAGTCTGAAATATCAGTAATCGCTACAACGCCCATGCTAGGCACAATAAAATTCGTTGGCATTACTGCTTCTTGGCCATAGACCAACCTAAAACTTGTTTGTCCTGTCAAATTTTTACTTGTAGTCTTATATGCCCATAATACTGCAGGAACCGTTAAGTCCCAATCATCTCTTCCTACATTGCAAATCTTTGTCAAAACATTCTCCATAAATTTCTTAAAAGATTCTATTGTCCCATTGGCCTGAGGATGATACAACGAACTCTTCTGATGATGAATTTGAAATTATTAAGTTAATGTTACAATTGTCTTATTTAGGAAATGTGTTCCTTCATCACTAAGTAGAATGTGTAGGCATCAGAATCGTGTGACTACGTTCTCAAATAGAAATTGCACAGTAGTTTCCACAGTGTAGTCTATGCCTGGTGTTGGTTCTACCCATCTGGTCAAATACTTTGTCGCAGTGATTATGTACCTAGCTCTCGATCTTCTTGTTGATGGGTTGATTGGTCCAACAATGTCTATTGCCCATTTATCAAATGCTTGCAACGTAACATGTGGGTGCAAAGGCATCTCATCCCTCCTGGATGGCTTTCCCACCCTTTGAAAAACATTACATGCCTGACAATATTCTTTAGCATCCTTATGCAGTGTGGGCCACCAAAACCCTATGCAATAAATCTTTTGTGTTATTTCCTTACCTGCATAGTGTCCCCCTCCAATCATGTTGTGCACTTCTGTGAGTATCATAGGTCTTTCATGCTCCAACACACATCATCTCAATATTATATCTGCACCTAACTTGTATAAGTTCCCTACAATCGACTAATAGTATGTTTCTTTAACCACTAATTATTTCTTCTACACAAATGTCATGTCTGACGAGACCATTCATGTACTTAGAAACTGCACGATGTCTATGAAGTAGCCATCCACCATTTTAACTGCAAATAAATGTGCATCTGGCAAGATGTCATCTAGATTCCCTGCATCTTCTCCCGACAATATGCGTGATAAATGATATAGCCATGCATTCAACTTCCATGGTTTCACGACAACCTCAAAATCGTATTCCTAAAACAACAGTAACTACCTGCATATTCTCCCCCNACATTGCTTGTTCACTAAATATTTTAGTGCAGAATGGTTTGTATACATCTTAAAAGGAAAACCCAATAAATAATGTCTAAACTTATGTAGTGCATATACCATTTCCAATCCTTCTCGTTATGTAATGGTGTAATTATTCTCTGCTATGGACAACTTCCTACTTGCAAAAGCAATTCGGTGATCTATGTCTCCTTCCCCTAGTTGAGATAGTATTGTGCCCAATGCTATGGATGACACATCTACATGAACATGGAATTCCTTGTTCCAATCTGGAAAGATCAAAATCGGTTCAGTCACTAATTTCTGCTTTAGGGTGTACAAACCCTTCTGACAGTCCTCATTCCACTGGAACTTAACTTCCTTCTTCAGTAGTTCCTCCATAAGTGTTGTAATATGTGCATAACCTTTGATGAACTTCCTATAATATCCTATATGACCCAAAGTTTCCCTCAATTGTCTGACTGATGTAGGTGGTTGTAAATCCAGAATCATTGTGATCTTGGCAAGATCTACTAATAAGCCCCAGTTGTAGACCACATGGCCCAACAAAATTCCAAAAGTTGTGCAAAAAATACATTTCTTCAAATTCAGCAAAATCTAACATCGTCTACACCTATCCAACATTAACCTGAGTAATTTTATGTGGTCTTTTAGTAGGATAAACACAATCCAATCATCCAAGTACACTTCAAGGAACTTATGGATAAATTCCTTAAAAGTTGCAACCACGGTTCTTGAAAAACCTGCAGGTGCATTCTTCAGTCCAAAGGGCATTACTGTGTAAATATAACTTCCCCATTCTGTTGCAAACGTAGTCTTATACATGTCTTCATGTGCAATCTTTATATGATAGTACCCTGAGAATCCAATTGTGAAACAATAGGTATCCTACCCTCCTACATTCTCTAGTACCTCATCTGTGAACGATGTTGGAAATGGATCGTGCAAGCATGCATCATTTAGCTTCCTTAGGTCTACACAAATCCTAATTCCTCATGTTTTCTTATCATGTACCACCATTGGACTTATCCACTTTGATTCCACCATTGGTTCAATGATTCCAACTTCCAATATTTTTTCTATTTGTGCCTTCACCTTCTCTTTATACTTCAGATTTAACCTGTATGGTCTCTGTTGCACAGGCTTAGCACTGGGTTTCAACCAGATCTTCACCTCTCCTAACTCATCAGTTATCCCCTTCATCTCTTAGAATGTAGTTGGGAATAGATCTTGATACTCACGCAGTAAATCTACAATCTTTTGCACCATTTCATCCTCCAATAATCTCTTATCTGTGCAAACTTAAGATTCTCTGTCATCCCAATGTTTACCTTCTGAGTCTTTATTGGTTGTGTGTACGGAGTAGATTCAATCTTTGGCCCTTCTACTGCACATTCCCCCTCAGTTTTAGGTACTTTCACATTCCTTAGATCTTCCTCATCGTGCTCTTCTTTAGTGACATCAAAACACTCCAATAATTCATGGACAATCATAGAAGCATTGTGTGCATTATGTGCATTGCACACAGGTATCACCTCCTTCGGCCCTGATCCAGATGGATCTAGGGAACATCTAAGAAGTTTCAGAAGTGTCCCAGGAGGCTCAGAATGGCCTCGACAAATGAGAAAGGGAAAAATTCAAAGTCCTCAAAGCTTAGAAAAATCGATATCATCGTGAAGAGCGTGTCGTAAGGTTTCCAATGGTGTAAACAGATCGTCAAACAGAGTTACGGATAGAAATATATTCACAGACAAAGTTTTGGTCAACCTAGCCTAGTCAGTAGGGATGAGTCAACATCTATATTGTTGACGTCAACATCATTATGGATGATGTTAGCATATGTACAATGTACATGGCACACGTAGAGGGAGCCATGTGTCATGATGATGTCAGAATGATGATGTGGCAGCACTAGAGGCTGCCACATGTCACTCAAATTTGGCATTTTCAGGTCAACATGTGGACCAATGAGAAAGTGCCAAGTGGCAGTCTGTAAAGCCACATGGTAGACACGTGGAAATTTGTATAAGACGTGGCAGATGACATGGTAGTGATGTCAGCATGCTGACGTGGCCTAATGATAGAATGCCACGTGGCATGGTGATTTGGCAGTTTGGGGCACCAAATGGGTCAGTGGAAATGTGACATGTGGCACCCCTAGGTGACGCCAACTGGTACCACCAAGGAGAAGCCATGTGGCACCACCTAGGAGCAGTCACGTGGCACTACCTAGGAGCAGCCACGTGCCACCACCCAGGAGCAACCACGTGGTCCTTTCGCAGGTCGACACATGGGCCAATAGTCGGGAGACACGTGGAAGAGACACATAGGAGGTGACTGTACCAGGTTCAGCCAATGGTTGGCCACCACATGACCCAGTTAGAGGCTACCACATGGCAGTGGGAAAATTCATAATGAGGGCGCGTAACCAAATTTTCAAAAATAAAAAGCGGCCCGCAAAATCTGGCGGAGAACCTGCCAAATCTGGTGGTCGACCTTCTATGGTAATCCAACTCCGACAAATATAAATAGTAATCAGAACTTAGCAATGGTTTAAACCATATATATATATGTTGTTTTAACTACAAGCCCAAAATGGGAGGCCCACGGGCTCGACCCCGGGACCTCCCCCAACCAAACGCCCGACATAGCATCCACCAACCATTGAGCCAAACGACTATGTTAGGTAGTCCGCCTGACTTTAAACTTAAATGTTGAGTTTTCCCACAGACTAAGATTTGCACCCAACCCATACGAATCCGTACCAGGAAAGAATTCCAATGCAGAGTACAGTGTATTAATTGCAGAGTTATACATGCAGATCGAGGCAGAGAACCAGAGGAGGCCTGAAGGTGACAATGTCCGATGGAGACGATTTGACAGTCAATTTTGGGTAATTTGGTGACGCGAATCCAATGGTGATGTCTGTTTTGGCAGTAGAGACTCCGATCAGTAGGCCAATGTAAGCATGTTTTTCATTATGTTGTTTTGTCATTAAATGTTGCAGCATAGTATGCTTGATATATGTCTGAAGGAGCATGGAGAGGCTACAATAGGACAACAAGACCAACTTATTCCTTCTATTTCTTCTTTTCTTCTCTTCTTTCACATAAACAATTCAGATATATGTGATAGATAATTTGTGGCACTTGGATGATAAGTGGCCAACGAAGCAATCGAGAATCTCGTAGTTTCGAGATCTTTGTATCGGGTTGCATCTATGCTTGGATCTGAGTAGCAGATCTAAGTCATTCTATGGCTCCATGATGATGGGGATCATTTATTATTCTTCCTCTTTTTTTGTATTGAGTTTGTTGGAATGATGTCCATGTCAGCGTCATGGATGCCTCATGAGCATGAGACTTGTGAAGCTTGTAAATATTCCTGATCACATTCTGATATCTTGTTGTCATCACCGAAAAGGGACTTTGGCCTTACAAATTGTAAAGGAGAGACATCATTACATCGAGGAGAATAAAGCAGCCAATCTTTGGAGCATGACTCGAAGACATATCCCACATCGGGTGAACTCCGTTATCAAGGGAATTGTCATATCTATTATGTATATTATGTTCTTATGTTGTTTTTCCATGAATTTCCGCACATAGCATATAAAATGCAAGAATGACATATAACATATAAGGAACCTAAAGAGTTTTTTATTCACTTTGGATTCAAGCCTATAAAGACTTCAACTATACCTTTAATTGCAATCTGCTCGAGTAAAACAATCTATAACTGACCCTTTGGAGGAGTGACAAGATCAAATAATTATTGGAAACTAATCACCCCCGGGGTTCAAATCAGACCCTTCTTCTGAGAATATCTTGGTTCAAATGACCTGTAACGCTACACCTACTACTGGAGATTCATGTTCAAAAGTAAAATTTACCTGGAGCCTCTAAGTCAACTTGTCCCATTTTTTTATTTCTCTGCGCATTTCTAGTTCCAAGTACCAATTCTTCGTAATTGTATCCAATGTATGGATAAACATGTGTATATATTCCTCTTTCGGTATCAAACTCCATGTGTTTATGTAGTGCTCCACATGATCTACTGGGTCACTTATCCCCATATACTTCTATGCAATATTCTTCAATTCGGTACCAAATCTCACTTGCATGAGTCTCCTACACTGCGACTAGTCTTCCATTCCCTCTTTGTGTGCAGCCCACCACCTGGCTGGAGTAGCTTTAAGGACAACATCTAGTGCCAACAACCTTTGTTGTTTGGGTACCTACAATTAAAATGCCTTTACAAACAAGCTTATATCATTCAATCCATCATACCTGGGTGGATTACATGACTCTGTTCCAATCCAGTGCAATGATCAAATTATGTGTGCACATCATCTAGTTGATACTTCATGCATCCTTTGTTGCAAATGTTCCAGACCTTCCTCCGAGTCTAACATGCATGGGCTAATAATTCTCCATATCAATGCACCATATGCAGTGGTGTTAACATAATCATCCATCCGCACAATAATGTTATACAAATTGTCAATTTTGTTCCCTCTTGTTGGTTCTATGTACCTCTTCCCTTCTGTCGGATCCAATGGTTTAGTAACATTGAAGTCTCCTACATCAAATATCATCTCCCTCCTATTTAGATTAATGATCCCCTGATTATCAAAGGCCCATTCTAGTCCCATCAATGTTGGATATGGCTGACTATCATCAACGATCTCAATGACTTCAAAATATGCTACATTGCGCACTCCATCCATATTCACAGGTACTCCTGTCAATTGACCAATCGATACTATCTTGTGTTGGTTCACCAACCTTAACTGAACAGGAGACCAAATCAACTTGGGTTTCCCCATAATTTTCCAGGTCTTCTTTGGTAATGCATTCACATCAAACCCCAAGTCTAAAATAACATTGTCCACATCATATTCCTTAATCTACGCACTCAATCTAAACTCGTCATTATTTCTCTTTCTACGTAGTACCTGATTCACTACCCTCTGTGCTATAGGAATTTCCCTTTCTTGTGCGCAATGATCTATAATTTCACATAATGTATTCAACACAGTTTCATATTTAATCAACTCGATGAAACTTCTCAAAAACTCTCTTAGAGTACTTACCTTCCCAAGTGGCTTCTCTGGTATAGTCTGATCACAGACAAGAGGCGCAGATGATGTCGATGCTACACAAAATGGTCGTAATATCTCTTTTCTTACCCTCTGATAAATATCCTTTTCTTGCTAAGGGTCAAATGATGGCATAGGTCCTGCTAATTTCCTTACCCATTGCTCAACCTGCTTCCCTCCATTCGTCGCATCAGTCCCTATTCTAGTTCCTCCGCACGTAACATCTGTTACTCTAGGTCCTTTGTTGCGTTTTTCTACTATTATATTCTGTACGTTTTGATTTGGGTTATGGTTTTGATTCCCTTTTGCCTGCCATTTCGCAAGTAGTTGAGCACAGTCTTTTGTCGCATGATCCAGTGCTCTACAGTATGTGCAGGTTGTACACAAATTCGGGTAGTCGCAAGTTAAGTGTCCTAGTTGATTACAATTGTAACATATTATTGGTCCTCTACCTCCTCTGCCAAAATTTTCTCTACCTCGACCTATGCCAAAATTTCCTCTACTTCCTAGATTAAAACCTCTCTAATTATTATACTGTGGACCACCTCCTTCTATCACATCATTCTCCTCATGATTTTGTACCTATCTGAAGTGTGATATCTCATCAAATCGAATCCACAACAATCCTTCTCTTCATGCCCGACTGACTTACAAAAGTTGCAAAATAAGTTTCTTGGCATACTCTGGTATTTCTGCAGTAATGGACACTCAGTCAAATGATGTCCCCATTTCTTACATATTTCACAATATCCCCCTCCTTGTAATAGATTTGATTCTCCGGTCGCCAAATATTGCACAAATGCTGGGAATTCATCCCTATGGTGGCCTTCAGTCCTACACTTGGTACATTATATTTGTTCTTGTTTCTACTTCCCTTTTGTAATTTCTACCAATTGAATTTTCAAGGTATCCAACTGCGTGTGTACTTGTGCCATCCCTTTTGTTGAATCAATGATCTGTGAATGTGTGGTAGTAATCCTACAATAAAATATTCTTGTTGTTGTTGATCAAGGATCTAGAATTTCAATATACCGATTAGATCCTTAAAACGTTGGTCATAATCGCAAACTGATTCATTCTGCATCTGTTTGATTTCCTTCAATTATGTGATGTACCGTGACTCATATTTTGGCTTCTTGAACTCTTTCAACAATGCTTGTCTGATTTTTGCTAACGTCCTTGCTTGTCCTGTAGGTGTGGTACTCTGCAATTTCATGTACCAGACTAGTGCGCAGCCTCTAAATGTTGTTTCCAACTGTGTAATATTTACATCATCATCTTGGACATCCTTTGCAGTCCGAAATGTTTCACATACAAATAGATGTTGTTTTGGGTCCTCCGACCCAACTCCCTGAAACTCAAGTAGTCTTAGGGTGTTTCCTACCCCTTCCATAATGTTTTGTGTAGTACCTCCCCTAAGTAATGTTGGTTGACTCTGAATTTGTGCATTGCTTCCATTGTTTTGATTACAGCTACTTTATCCTCCCTTTCTATCTAGAAGTGCTTTTGACAAATCCTCAAATGTGATTTATGATCTAGGTGACACACACAGGTTCATGGAATCGACACATGATCCAGTCTGAGTAGGACTTACTTACTCTTCTATTATAGGACTGAACTGAGAATACACTTCATCCCCTCCTATGTACAGTATCTCTACAATTTGGATGATTGCACGAGGTTCTCTTCCCTCAGGCTCACTACGCGGATCTCCTTTCTCAGCCCCAGTCTTCTGCCTCTTGTACCTTTTCCCACTACGCAATACTCCAAACTCACCTTCTTCTTCTTATACAACCTCTTTGATTCTCTACATCCTCAGTCCTTCCTTTCCTTCTTCATCTCTTCCTTCATTATTTCCTACCTTCATACTATCCTCTTCTCATCCCTCAATTCCCCTGTGTGTGTGAAGCCCCTTAGAAATCAAACTCCATTGTCATCATGCACTTGTCGCACAACTATCCAAGTACCCAATGATTTCATAAACCTTCCACGCGTACCTTTGAAGAAATCCCTCTCTACAACACTGTATGACTGGGTACAATCCACTGCAAACTCCGTAATATAACCTCCCAATATATTGTCCAACTAGAAATCAATTGCACGAGAAGTCTTATTACTTACATAATTCAAATTCCTTACCAACTCAAGCATCTAATTCCTCAGCGTTGCGGTTTGGTACCTTCCAGTATTCTCCATTAATCTTTCTAACCACTTAGTTAAAATAATCAGAAATTCGCTAAAGAAAATATCATGCAACTCTGTGTACACATACCTTTGCATCCATTGTTTGTGGCTCATTCGAGGGTTTCTATTATCTTTTTAGAAAAATTGTGTTCCTTCCCTTCTAGCCATTCCGAGATCTCTTTCTTAGTCAGCCTGTAAAACATTCCCTCAATCACATATTTCGGGTCCCGGCAACGAAACTATTTGTTGGTGTGCGGTTGTAAGACTGTAGGTTTATTCTCCTTCCTTTTTATTCTCTTGATTTATTCTCCTAGTTTATTCTCCTTCCTTTTTCTGCCAAGTATGCTTTTACTGCACACTTCAATTATGAATGTGCCCTTTCTATGCACTCTGCTCCTACATTCTCTTATTTCTTCTGTTGTTGTTGAACACCTCCTCCATACGTAGGATTTTCCTCAAAACTGTATCCAAAATGCCTATCCAACAAAGACTGGAAGAAGTTATTGACTTTGTTCAATGACAATGACGAAATTTAGGTTAAGCAAATTGAGAAATAGTCCATATCTCTTGATGCACTCTCCTTTGACATAATTGAAGATCATTTAGCTCATATAAAGGGGCTTCAATTGAAATTGGGTGAATGCAGAGCAAGTTTTCTAAAGAAAAATGGTTAGCTAATTAAATCGATCTTAATGAATTTGAAGACACCCTATGATGTATTTTATTTGACACTTGTAGCACTAAACTTAGAAGGTAAGGCAAACAACTATACATTTTTTGTTAATACTTCTCAAGCCTTGCATGATCACACTTTTGAAAGTGAGTGGATAGATGACTCTTGTTTTACCCATCATATGGCTAAAGATGCTTCTCTCTTTTTGTCATTGATTTAGGCTACATACAAAATAAATCTTTGTAGTAGATGATTGTATGCTTATTGTTGCTAGTGTGATCAATGATGTGTATCATTGTAACACCCTATTTCCCCCAGTCTGTAAAAATAACTATATTGGCCAAGAACTGTGGCAAACTCAAGAATGTGAATGTGTGATGTGTATGGACCTTATGAAAAGGTCGATGAATGTAAATAATATTATGAATATATATATATATATATATATATATATATATAT
>ML784615.1:139790-151796 GCA_009831015.1 Picea engelmannii | reverse complement strand
AGGTGCGCAGGTTTCGGAGTTTCAGCTCCCAAGAAACCTAGATGCAAGACCTTCTGTCATCGCGTATCCCGAAGACCCGGTATGCGAATTCCCAATGGGTATAGTACCAGGACTTGTTCCGAGTTGTTGTTAATCTCGGTAAGTGGCTAGACCGTTTCGGGTTTCGGCCCGTTGGAAGGTAAGAGAACTGGGGGATTACATGCATGGCAATTTCCCGAACCGCGAAAGTCGATGAACCTCTCTTCGGTAAGGCCTATGGTCATAGCCGCCGAGCATGTGGGTATGGATAAGTTATGGTAGGGCCTGTATCATGCCCGTAGGGATTCGAGGAACTCTATTCCTTGGAGAAGAGAAGAAAAAGGCTGAAATTTTTTTGAAATTCGTACTGGGTATGTGACAAATTGGTATCAAAGCATGGTTACAGCACTTGGCCTGCTTGGGCTCATGAACGAGTTGCGCAGAGACTCCATTCAAAGCACTCCTAAAAGGAGTAACCCTCTATATTGACCCTCTTATCTAAGGTCAAAGTTGAAAATGCGCGGGTTATGAATGTATATAGATTTTGACTAACAAACAACGTTTGTTTTTTGCACCCAAGCGAACGATCAACCGCGGGAAAATTACAGGCGCATAGAATGGTAACTCACCAAGAGATGGGAGAAGGCTCCCATAATAGAGACAAAGAGTCTGACGAAAGAAGAGTAGTAGGGACCCCTCCAGATCTAGCTGAGACTGTGAGGAGTTTCATGGTCAAATTACAAAGCTGCGAGGCTGACAATGAAAGGATGATGAAAGAACAAGAGAAACAAACCGAAATTAGTGCAGTTTTACTGCAGAGCTTATCCGACCTACAACGACAAATGCAACATGAACCTGAGATATAGAAACATGGAAATATCAGCGGTCACACTGAGAGGAGCACCTCGAGAAAGGTGCACCCCAGAGGAAAAGGACCAGTGCCAGACAATTCCTCTGAGAAGGAAGTTGGTGATTCAGATGGCTCTTCTAGCAGTAGAACCAGTTCTTGTCCCCGAAGAAAACAAAAGAAGCAAAAGCTTTCCAAGGGGCATAAATTTGAAGAATTCAGAAAGGCCAAACCACCCTCCTTCGATGGTGAAATAAAGAAGGGAGAGGAAGTAGAGGCTTGGCTGCTTGAACTAAAGAAGTATTTCAGAGTCCATGACTTCTCAGAAAATTTGAAGGCCTGAGTGGCCACCTTCAACTTGAACGAAAAGGCTTCCATTTGGTGGGAAGACCTTAAGAATGTAAAAGGAGTTCACGAAGAGGACCTGTCTTGGGAACAGTTTGAGAAATACTTTCGGAAAAAGTATCTGTTGGAAAAATATTTCGACGAGAAAACTAAAGAATTTTATGAGCTCAAACTAGGGCAACTCACTATAGAGGAATATGTCAACAAATTCCTCGATAAGTTGAGGTATGTACCTTATATAAAAGCAGAAAAGGAAAAGGTGCAACGCTTCATCAGTGGACTACCCAAGGACTACCCAAGGACTACCGGAATAGAATTGAATTTGATGAGCCAAAGACTCTATAAGGCACTATTCGAAAGGCAACATATTGTCATGAACAGTTTGGACGTCGGACAGAGCCTCATGAAGGATGGAAACAGAAGAATAGTTCAAGATTTCAGAAAAAAGGGATTAAATCCCTAGGATTTAAGAACTATAAGAAGAACCCAAGAATGATCTTCCCAGCCCGGAGTGTACACCAGCAGAACTTTCCCTCATTGGGTGGAAATAAAACTTCTAGACCTGAACCAATGAAGGCTGATAACACAAAGAGAGAACCTCTGAAATGTTGGGGTTGCGGAGAAGAACATCTCCTGAGAGACTGTCCACACCGACAACGGAATAGTCAGAGAATTTATAACATCCAGGAAGCTACTACCATCAATGATGTGGCCAGGAGTGTGCCACAAATTTATGTAGCCTTGGATAATAACCAGGCTGACCACCAAGCTTCAGTGGTGGAAATAGAAGGTATGATGTCCAACCATCTAGTGTCTATTTTGATTGACCCTGGCTCAAATTTGAGTTATATATCCCCTAAGGCTGTTGATAAGTGTAAACTAAAGCCACACAAAAACACCAAGCCATGGTTGGTACAGTTAGCCACTGGCACCAAAAGAAGGGTAGCAGAGGTCATACCAGCCTGCCAATTGATGTTGGGTGAATTCCCCACCCAAGCAACCATTAACATATTGCCCCTGGGATCATATGATCTGTTGATTGGTATGGACTGGCTAGCCGCCCATAAAGCCAGACTGGACTGTTACCATAAAACCTTAGAGTGTGTAAGCGAAGAAGGAAGAAGGATAACCCTTCAAGGGATCTCAAAACCTGTCTCGGTGAGACAAATATCAGCTCTGCAAATGAGAAAGTATTGTCGAAAGGGATGTCCCCTATATGCAATACAGGTGTTAAAAACAATTGAAGGTGACAAACCAAGCCTTGAAGACCACCCTACCATGACAGAATACAGAGATGTATTTTCGGAAGAGGTACCGGGTCTACCTCCGAGAAGGGACATTGACTTCTCAATAGAGCTTGCACCAGGAGTGGTGTCGGTGTCTAGGACACCCTACCGAATGAGCACACCTGAGCTAGTTGAACTCAAATTGAAATTGAGAGAAATGATGGATAAGGGCTATATTCGACCCAGCGTGTCTCCATGGGGAGCACCAGTCCTATTTGTAAAAAAGAAGGACGATACCCTTAGACTATGTATAGATTATAGACAACTCAATAAGGTAACCATAAAGAACAAGTACCCCTTGCCCAGGATCGATGACATGTTCAATCAATTGGGAGGTGCGTCTATCTTCTCGAAGATTGACTTGAGGTCGGGATACCATCAAGTCCGAATCAAGGGTGAAGACATCCATAAAACTGCTTTTCGGACACGGTATGGTCACTATGAGTTTGTGGTAGTGCCATTTGGGTTAACCAATGCCCCTGCCACTTTCATGTGCTTAATGAATAATGTACTTAGCAAATTTCTAGACAAATTTGTGCTGGTTTTTATTGATGACATATTAATTTACTCTGAGAATAGAGAAGAGCATGAAGAGCATCTTAGGTTTGTGTTGCAAGTGCTAAGAGAACATCAGCTCTATGCCAAATTCAGCAAATGTGACTTCTTCCAGAAGCAAATACATTACTTAGGCCACGTCCTATCTGAAGAAGGGGTAGCAGTAGACCCTGACAAGATCAGGTCTATCATGGAATGGCCTACCCCAAAGGATGTTTCGGATATCAGATCCTTTATGGGATTAGCAAGATACTATAGGAGATTTATAAAAGGATTCTCCAAGATTGGTTGTCCAATCACTGCCCTCCAGAAAAAGGGGACAAAATTCGCATGGACACAAAAATGTGAAGAGAAATTTCAAACCCTGAAACATCTACTGACCCATGCACCCGTGCTGAAAATCGCTGACCCCGAAGCATATTTCCTCGTGTGCACATATGCCTACAAGGAAGGGCTCGGAGGAGTCCTTATGTAAGGAGGAAATGTGGTATGCTATGAATCCTGGAAATTGAACGAACATGAAGTCAACTATGTGACTCATGATCTAGAGCTGGCCGCCATAGTGCACGCCTTGAAAATGTGGAGGCATTACCTCCTAGGAAGGAAATTTGTACTTATGACATATCACTATGGATTGCGATATTTGTTTGACCAACTGAAGCTCAATGCCAGACAAGCTAGATGGATGGCCCTCCTTAAAGAATTTGATTTTGAAATCAAACACATTAAAGGAAAAGAAAATAGGGTGGCCAATGCCCTTAGTAGAAGTGTGAAAACAATTCACCTGGCAACAGTGAGCACCTGTGAGACGAATGTCAAGGAAAGAGTCAGAAATACACAAGAGACAGATCCCTTCGTCCAGACCGTGACCTTATACCTACAGCAAGAACCCGCCAGGGTAAAATATGAAGGCTACCAGATGACCAAAAGAGGTCTGCTCACTTACAGAAGCAGATTGTACATTCCAAATTGTGACGACTTGAAGAGGTTCATTATGGATGAACTACACAAAAGACCCTATATTGGTCATCCAGGATACCAGAAGATGATCACTGCCAACAGGAAACAATTTTATTGGCATGGATTGAAGAAAGACATAGCTGAATACCTGGCCAAATGCATAGAGTGCCAACAGGTTAAAGCAGAACATCGACACCCAGCAGGTTTATTGCAACCTTCACCGATCCCAGAATGGAAATGGGAAACAATATCCATGGATTTCATCACTGGATTACCAACCTCAACCAAACAAAATGACGCCATTATGGTGGTGGTGGATAAATTGAGCAAGTTTGCTCATTTCATCCCCATCAAATCAACTTGCAAAGCAATAGATATCGCCCAGATATTCATGAAGGAGATATTCATACTGCATGGTATGCCGAAAGAGATTATGTCCGACAGAGACACGAAATTTACTTCCAACTTTTGGAAATCACTGATGGCTAGTTTAGAGACCAAGTTGTTGTTTATCACTGCTTATCACTCTCAAACCGACAGACAGACAGAAAGAGTGAACCAAATACTAGAAGACATGTTAAGAATGCATTTAATGCATCAACACAAGAAGTGGGATTGGTGGATTTTGCCTACAACAACTACCAAGAATCCCTAAAGATGATTCTGTTCGAAGTCCTCTATGGTAGGCCGTGTAATACTCTAGTCAGTTGGAGTAATCCCATAAACAGAATTTATTTTAGACCCGACATGTTGAAAGAAATGGAATAGCAAGTGACTCAGATAAAACAAAACCTGAAGGTCGCTCAGAACCAGCAGAAAAATTATGCCGACCAAAAGAGAACTCCAAGAGAGTTCAAGACGGGAGACCATGTATATCTCAAACTTAGGCCCAGGAAGAGTTCCCTGAAAATGGGAGCTTGTGCCAAGTTGGCACCTCGGTATTGTGGACCCTTTGAGGTTCTAGATAAAGTGGGACCTATAGCCTATAGGCTAGCACATAATGTTTTCCATGTTTCATTATTGAAGAAATATGTACATTATGCTAACAAAGGCGGTGGAAGGCACTTGGAATGGTGGAGTTAACTTCCACCGAAACCAATACCGTATTTGGACTTCACTGGCCCGGAGAACTAAGAGCGGCTCGCTGGCCCCAAATTAAATCACTCGCCAGGTTGGTAGGGAAATGGCTCCTCATGAGTAATGAGGGATGGGGATGAACCGCCCATCCGCAGAGTCCTCGGGCCTGACCATCGTGAGGAAGATCGTGCCACACACAACCTCGTCGGAAGGAGAAAAGGTAGGAAAGAGTGTGCGACCGGGGGTAGACGCGAGGGAAATGAGAAGAGGAATGGAAAAATAACTCTGGAAAAATATGCAGAGTGAGTGATAGCAAAGAAGAAGGAGAGTAACCTTTGTTCTCAGTCACCGGCGAACAGAGACTCAGTCTCGCGGCATCATGGTCTCATCTCGGGGGTGGCTAGTGGTAAATCCATTCAGAATCACTAAGCCTATGGTTGGGTGGAAACGAGCACCCCTCTCAGCAGTTGCCTCAAAAACTACTGTTATTTCTGATAAGTGTTTTATATCTTGCTTCTTGAAAATTTATATGCTAACATGTATGCTCATAGCCTATGCAATTATGAATGGTTTCAGTATAAGACTGCCCGTGTGGTGTTTTGAACAGAAATGGTGATTGTATGCTTATACTAGAATGACCACATTCGGCTTATGCAGAGATAGATAGATATATGCTAAACTAATTCAAGTTTGTTCTCGAGAAATTATTTCCCTTATCTGTCTCCAATAATACCCTGGGTAGATCTCCCCACATAGACACTCTTTTTGGAAAGTTTACCAAGAACCTGAAAGAGGATTTGATGGCGTAAGTCTTAGAAACCCTGCACGAGAGAGAGTGGTTCTTTTAAAAATCTCAATATTTCGGTGTTTCAGAACCCGAGGTATCCAAGCGTGAGTTCCCTTGTACTCGCAAGTCCCAAAACCCCAACTTGCAAAATCCCGAAATGGCAGTGTGTGGATAAGTATCGATTAATGGACGAGATTCTGTCGGAAGATCTGAGGTCATTCACGACCATTAGAATGGAGGAAGAAACGAGGGCGTTAATGCCTCAACCCCTTTCTTTTTATCTTCATGAGTAGCGAAGAAATCGGGACCGTAGATTCCAAGGTCCGTGGGAGTACCTGGACCGTCCATTTATAAGGACACGTGGTTGCCGGTAAGTGTTTCGGTGTTTCATCACCTGGGGAAATCAAAGGGTAAGAACCTTGGTCATCGCGAGTCGTGAAATCCCGATAACCGAAAACCTGAAATAGTTTAAGGTGTGGATGAGATAGGATATTTCGGCACTTCAGTACCTGAAATACCTAAGTGCATATTTCCTTGTGCTCACAAATCCCGAAACCCCGACTTGCGAAATCCCGAAATGATAATAGGAGGGAGGAACTATGAGTTTTCGGTGTTTCAGCACCTGGAATACCTAAGTATGAGTCCTCTTGTACTCGCAAGTCCCGAATCCCCGATCCGCGAATTTTCGATGGGAGAAACCCCGAAATAGACACGCAGGTTAAGAGTTGACATTTCGGAGTTTCGGCTCCCGGAAGTTCTAGATATGAGACCTCCTGTCTGCACACGTCGCGAATCTTCGATTCGTGAAACCCCAAATTTTGGTCGAGTGTGTGATGAGCGGGTGTGTCGGCTTTTCGGCACTCGGGTAGTCAAAGAGTGTGAATCTCCACCCTCTTGTATCGCAAAGTCCCAATTTGCAAAATCCCAATATGGCATAGAGTGATTTGGGTCGGCGTTTCGGTACCCGAAAGACACAAGGGTAAGTTTCCCCTTGTACGCACAAGTCCCGAAATCTCGATTAGTAAAACCCTGACTTGGACTAACATGGATGAGTTTTGATGACCCAGAGTTTTCGGCTCCCGGGAAACTTAGGAGCGAGACTTCGTGTCATCGCACCACACGAAATCCCGATAGGAGAAATGCTGAAATGGCTGAGTATGTTTAGCCCTGGGTGTTTTAGCATTTCGGTACCTGAGACCCCCAAAGGAAAGTTTTTGTTCTTGGTATCTACTAGAGGCGAAATTCCAATGGGGAAAGTTTCGATGTGGAGTAGCACGCGAAATCTTGATACTTCGGAGTTTCGGCTCCCAGAGGATCTGTGTACGAGATCTCTTGACTTCACATATCCCGAAATCTCGATATGTGAAACCTCGAGATGGCCTAGCACATATAAATTCGGTACTTTGGTGTTTCGGCTTCCAATGTATCGAAGGGAATGAGTCCCTTGACGTTATATTCCGCAAAAACCCGAATTGCGAATTCCCAAAATAGGCCGAGCTATATATATATATATATAGGTGCACAGGTTTCGGAGTTTCGGCTCTCGGGAAACCTAGATGCAAGACCTCTTGTCATCGCGTATCCCGAAGACCCAGTATGCGAATTCTCGATGGGTAGAGTACCAGGACTTGTTCTGGGTTGTTGTTAATCTCGGTAAGTGGCTAGACCATTTCGGGTTTCGGCCCGTTGGAAGGTAAGAGAACAGGGGGATTACATGCATGGCGATTTGCCGAACCGCGAAAGCCGATGAACCTCTCTCCGGTAAGGCCTATGGTCATAGCCTCCAAGAATGTGGGTATGGATAAGGTATGGTAGGGCCTGTATCAGGCCCGTAGGGATTCGGGGAAACTCTATTCCTCGGAGAAGAGAAGAAAAAGGCCGAAATTATTTTGAAATTCGTACTGGGTATGTGACAATCATGTACCTAGTTTACGTGAAAATTGTTGTTTGTACCCCAACTAACTCAGATTGGGAGGAAGGAATCGTTTTAGCTAGATCAATTTGTTGTGAAGGATATGCATAGTGACTTCATTATCGCTACCTACAAATTTCTTAAGCCATAGGACAAGTCATATAAGTTACGCGACTTTTCCATAAAAGATCTAGGACACACTACACTTGTAGTAAAGATTGATAACTAGAACAAAATTGGCATGAAAGGCTCAAATATTTGAATTTACGAATCATGAAGTTGATGGTAAGACATAAAATGGTTACTAGACTACCTAGGGTTGTTCCCCCGATGGTGTATGGGGTGTGTGCTTAGAAAACATAATTGGTTGCATTTGAAATAGGGAACACTTGGATAAAAAAAACTTAACTAGAAGTTGCCCATAGTGACTTATGTTCCTTTAACAAACCATCACTAGTAAATGCAAGGTATATATAAGCTTTCATTGATGACTTTTGCAAGAACGCATTAATCATGACTTTGAAAAGTTCAAGGAATTTGGGGCATTGGTTGAAAATGAATGGAATCGACCTATGAAACATTTAATATCAAACAATGGAGGAGTATATGTTGGAAAAACACTTGAAATTTACTCATCGCAACATGGTAACTCTTAGCAAAGATTTGTACCTTTCACTTCTTGTAGCACACCAAACCCCTAAGTGCCCTTTTAAAGGATGGGGCATTAGAATTTTCTCTTTTCTCAACTATCTCAAATCCTTTCTTTTGCATCTCCATCGTCTTTTGCTCGTCAAGAGCTTTCCAACGCCGATAATTTCGCTTAAAACTGAACTCTATAATGAAAGTTATGACCTTCCAAAGTTCTTGGGTTTTCGACCTCTATTCCACTAACATGTGACACCTCATCACACTTGTCATCTGACATGAAGACAACGTAGCACCGATGTGGCACCTGTCTAACCTTCCATGGGGAAATTTTGATCCATGCAGACCTACCATCATTACTGCTCGAACTTTCTTCCGATGCACTCATCACTTAGCTCCAACATATATGGTATCAAAGAATATTCCCTTTCAATACCATCTGTTTGACGTTCGAAAGGTTCGGGAAGTTTCACTACTCTGAATGCAGGGTATCGAGGAATATTTCGTCTCCTCGATGGATGGTGTAGAAGCATGCCACATGGTCTCTTGATCGACAGTTGAGATTCATCCTGCACCTAAGGTTCACCCATCCAATTGGACCCCACTCAACTCGTCAATCGTTCAAGGGCTAACATTCGTCACTCTAAGGACACCCAGGTTTCCTTACAGGAAAACCACATCCTCCACGACTTTAAAACTTCGCCTCTTAGCTCATGTAAAACCTACGGCAAATCGACGGCTATTGTCGAACCTCCCTCATTCACAAATATACGGTTGAGATCTACCCTCCATCAGACTCACACTTCAACGCCTTGGAGGAGTACTCGAACTCCTTCATAATCATACTCCAAAAAACGGTTAACTCTAAGGCAACTACACTTGCACTCAATCCAGTGGACTAATCAACTACTAACATGTGTCTTCACACTGTCACTCGTAGTCAGCACCAGGCTAGCTCTCCCTCCCCGATCTGCTAAGTGGGACCCACAATGATCAACGACTGAGGATTTATCTCACCAGCTTCCGGATCTATGACCCACACACGTTCAATTTTAGAGTCTCTCGTTCGGGGTTATTCTCACAACACATGCGATTTCCTTTTGAAAACTCTACTTTGAAAGGCTCGTTTCAGAGTCTCTCGTACGGGACATTTCCCATCACTCCTAAGGGTTCTCTCCAACACTTTCATTTTAAACATCCCACCAATTAACGAGCCCGATCTCTTCAGATTGATGACTGCTTTTTTTCGCTGAGTAACACAAGGTTTTAAGGAGTCATAATTGTTTGTTTCAAGGACTTGTCCATTTTTTGAGTTCAGCAAGCCTTCAGTCCATTTTTCGAGTTCTGCAAGCCTTCGATCTTGACTTTCAAAGACTAGAAATAAATTCTACGGCCATTACAAAATGTCAAAGTTAAGATTAAAACCTCACATGATTTGTAGGCTCTCCTCACGTGGAAAATATAGAGTATTCGAGCAGGTTGCAGTTCACCCTTAGTCATTTTCATGATTTAACAAGGCAATAATAAACATTGCAACATAGCTTATCTCACAGACATTCAAATTCGTGGATTAAGTTCATAGACTTTCACTTAGATCCAGACATATGCACATTCACACAAATATTTCATTCCTAAGCAATCAGATATATCATTCATAGTTAGTTTCAGTACATGAAACACTTATCTGGTAAGAAATATTCCAATCCAACTGATTGGGAGAGGAAGCCTTTCCTCCCAACCCTAGGCCTTGATGTAGAGTTACTTCCTACATCACACCACCCCCATGCCAAGCCATGACACCACCAAGGAAATTGGCTCAGCAAGGTTCTGAGTTTGCGATGATCCAAGAATGTTACTCTCCTTCCTCCTCTGACACGACATAAGTTGCCACCTCCCACTGAACTTCAGGTCTCTACAGGTTTATCAGGTGGTTTCTCAACTGGATTTCCTCTGCACAAGGGAGTCCCTTCTCTACTCAATAGTCCCCCGAAGACCTCCCCTTATCAGTGTCGGTTTCTATCGAGTAAGCACCAAGTTGCAGCCAACTATTGCTCTAGTTTGAGAATCCGGGTCTTATATGTTCATGGTGATCATCAACAACTCAAACAAGCTTCCTAGTTTCTTCCAGAATTCTATTATTTTCTTTCTCAATCAACAAATCCGCACCTCTACACTCTCTATTGCTCGTCTATGAGTCTTCTTTATGGCATTCTTATGTCTCTAGGTGCAATATATGTTGTGGGGCCTCTCCTCCTATCCGATTACACACTCTGTGTGTGCTCCTCCTCTGGTCTTCTTCTCCATTGATCAAAATCTAGACCAGGGGTCAAATTTTAGCCCAAAAATCAACGTTCTTGGAATTTCCTCAAAACGAACGAGAACGTAGCCCTCGTCATCATGAACCCAACACAATTTGTTTCGTCTCAAACGGACGTCGGGAGCGAAAGATATAGCGATCTGTTTGTAAAGTCAAACAGGTTAAAAAATGGGCGTTGACTGGGTAGTCCGTACAGGCTGACGTGGCAGGGTCCGTACATGCTGACGTGGCGACCGTATGATGACGTGGCATATGATGACATGGCAAGCATCTGTTGGTTGACAGTGGGTCGAATGACATCTCAACACGTGGCATTATGTGGTCAAGTGATTGGGTGCCACGTGGCACCCCGGCATTGGTTGAATGTTTGTTTGATAAAATTTTATGGAGGCCGTGGGGTTTGACCCCGGGACCTCCCCACCGCATAGTGACTTCACAAACTCCGCCTTGCCAACGCGCCATCCATTGGTGCTTGTTAAAACTATGGGTTTAATATTATTTAATCTTATGCTATGTTTCAAATAGCGGGGGGGTCGGGCCGGGGCTTAGCCCCGACCCCCGGTTCTATGCCTTTGTATATGACCATGCGCGCGGGGTTTTAAATGTTTGACCCGCGGTTCTATTGCGTGTTAGCATATGACCACAATTGCAAAAGTGTGGGTTTTACATTTGTTATATGGTTGCGCCTCCGGTCACATGACCCATAGCATGTGACCTTGCCACAGAGCGCGCGGGGTTGTTTAAAATGGTTAGCACGGTTTTAATGTGCCCGGTACTTGGCGCTTGGCCATTGGCTTGTTAAACGTTAAGCCCTTTTTGCCTTTTGCGCAAGGTCCTATGACCCATGTGCCCGAGAGCTTGGCGGTTAGGGGCTGGAGGCACCCTAACCATCCTACAGTTTGGATCGGTTTTCGGTTATGCGCGGGGCTAGGTTTTAACACGCATTTTGGAGCGTGTTCTTGGTTCATGCACACAGAGGTGCGTTTTGGCGAACCAGTTTCAGAAAGCTTGAAGGAGGAAAATGGAGGAGGCCTAACTTCTTCATCTTTTGGCCGATTGAGGTGTCGTAAAAGCCCAACTAGGGGTTTTTGGACGTGATGATCCATTGGTGTTGTTTTCAAGGCCATTTGAAGACTTCTTCTGCAAGTTTTTCACCATTGAAGTTTCAGCAAGCTCCAGGGAGCTTTAAGCCCTCATTGATCGAGGACATGGTTTGGTGAGCCTATGTTTGTTTTCTGTTATTGAATAATCATTTTT
>ML784615.1:92637-139064 GCA_009831015.1 Picea engelmannii | reverse complement strand
AAGTACATGCATGAACATAAGGTATGCAGTGTTAGTTTATCTTCTAATTCCTCTAAAGATGAATGTTTTGGTGGTTTTGAGAGTCACACAAGAGGAATAGGGTCCAAGTTATTGTTAAAAATGGGCTATGAAGGTAAAGGTTTGGGCAAGCATGCACAAGGCATTGTTGAGCCTATTGTTGTTGCAGAAAGACCCAAGTATTGTGGTCTTGGATATGAACGAAGAGATGGAGCATATTCCAAAGTCGAGGAGACAAGGGAAAAAGTTCCAAGCATAAATTTTGTTTCGAGTTCACCTCCTCAGGAAGGCTTTAAAGGTGAAAGTTCAAGAGCTTTTGTTGAAAGTTCGATTCCTCCAGCATGCAAGGCTTGTGTTCAAGATGAATGCGAATGTGTGAAAAAAGAGAGTTGTGACAGCGATGAGGACAAGGACATTGTTGATGGTCTTCAAAGGAGAGCTTGTAACTCTTCAGATTCACCTCCTCAAAGAGGCGATAAAGGTGAATGTTCAAGGTATAATTCTGCTTATCATTCAGTTGCATTTGATTATGTTAAGCATGATAAATTTGGAAGAAAGAATCATTGTACATATTGTGTTTTGTATAACCATCATGTTTCAAAGTGTTGGAAAAGATTGGCCAATTTCAGGAAACTTTCTAAGCAAAGGCAGCGTAAAAAGAGGATGCAAAAGGTTTGCACTCATTGTCAGAAGCGGGGTCATCTTATTGACCAATGTTGGATGTTGCATCCAACCACTCATCCACAGCACAAGAAGCAGTTGGATAAAGAGATCGACAAGAATGGAAGAGGAGATTCCATCATCGATGTGAGTCAAGATGATTCACAAGAGGACGATGTTCAGCAGAAAAAGTCACCGTTCAGTTGGCTTGGTAAGAAATGGTTGGATTTCTTGAGCAAGTGAGGCTTGCAATTTTCTGTTGTAAATGCACTTTTCAGCATTATGTGTGCATTCATGGGAAGCATGATAAGTTGCATCCATTTATATTTTTTGTATTCAACTCTTAAGTACCCATATGTTTTGGGATTGTACTTATGTTTGTACTGGAAGGAGAGTTGAAGAGTCATGAACATGCATTTGTTTTTATGTATGTGTAAGCAATGAACCTGGTGATAGTTCATCCTGAGTGATTCATGATTGTAACATGATTGTGTATCATGTTTGTCGACTTGTCATTTTGGAAGGTCGATATGTTTCAAATGAGTCTTGAATGGTGTTGATGATTTTCTTACGACTATGTTGTGTCGATCGTGTTGTTCGACTTGAGTTTAGTCGATGGTGTTTGTTGGCTTGTAAGTCAATTTTGATTTCATCGAGATGCAGGAAAATGCCATGTACTTTGATGAAGTACAAGATGCGATAGTTTGTTTAAAAACAAAAGATTTTGTTGGCATCATTTTCAGTCTTGTATAATTTGTTTTCAAGATTGATGGTTTTCTTGGCTTGTGACAAGATGTTGCAGGAAAGTTTTTGCAGCCATTGGAGAGATGATTATGTTGACACCAAAGAGTTCGAAAGAGGGACTTGATTCTCAGTGGGAAGGTTGGCAGTCTTCCAAGCACAGAGAGAGCAGTGGGTCAGCAGCAACCAGAGAACAGTGGTTGAAGGACACAACCAGTTGCAGTGCAAGGCATGTCAAAGTATTCAGGTGATTGTCAAAAAGATTTTGATATAACTTGAAAGCAGACAGATAAGCTTTTGTGGGTCCAAAAGCCTTTCAGTGGGAAGGTGTGATCAAAATCTGGACCAGGGGTCAAATTTTAGCCCAAAAATCAACGTTCTCGGAATTTCCTCAAAACGAACGAGAGTGTAGCCCTCGTCATCATGAACCCAACGCAATTTGTTTCATCTCAAACGGACATCGGAAGCGAAAGATATAGCGATCTGTTCGAAAAGTCAAACAGGTAAAAAAATGGATGTTGACTGGGCAGTCCGTACAGGATGACGTGGCAGGGTCCATACATGCTGACGTGGTGACCGTATGATGACGTGGCATATGATGACATGGCAAGCATCTGTTGGTTGACAGTTGGTCGAATGACATCTCGACACGTGGCATTATGTGGTCAAGTGATTGGGTGCCACGTGGCCCAATCATGGGCTGCCACCTGGCACCCCGGCATTGGTTGAATGTTTGTTTGATAAAATTTTATGGAGGCCGTGGGGTTCGACCCCGGGATCTCCCCACCGCATAGTGACTTCACAAACTCCGCCTTGCCAACGTGCCATCCATTGGTGCTTGTTAAAACTATGGGTTTAATATTATTTAATCTTATGCTATGTTTCAAACGGCGGGGGGGTCGGGCCGGGGATTAGCCCCGACCCCCGGTTCTATGCCTTTGTATATGACCATGCATGCGGGGTTTTAAATGTTTGACCCGCGGTTCTATTGCGTGTTAGCATATGACCACAATTGCAAAAGTGTGGGTTTTACATTTGTTATATGGTTGCGCCTCCGGTCACATGACCCATAGCATGTGACCTTGTCACAGAGCGCACGGGGTTGTTTAAAATGGTTAGCATGGTTTTAATGCGCCCAGTACTTGGTGCTTGGCCATTGGCTTGTTAAACGTTAAGCCCTTTTTGCCTTTTGTGCGAGGTCCTATGACCCATGTGCCCGAGAGCTTGGCGGTTAGGGGCTGGAGGCGCCCTAACCGTCCTATAGTTTGGACCGGTTTTCGGTTATGCACCGGGCTAGGTTTTAACACGCATTTTGGAGCGTGTTCTTGGTTCATGCACACAGAGGTGTGTTTTGGCGAACCAGTTTCAGAAAGCTTGAAGGAGGAAAATGGAGGAGGCCTAACTTCTTCATCTTTTGGCCGATTGAGGTGCCGTAAAAGCCCAGCTAGGGGTTTTTGGATGTGCTAGATCCATTGGTGCTATTTTCAAGGCCATTTGAAGACTTCTTCTGCAAGTTTTTCACCATTGAAGTTTCAGCAAGCTCCAGGGAGCTTTAAGCCCTCATTGATCGAGGACATGGTTTGGTGAGCCTATGTTTGTTTTCTGTTATTGAATAATCATTTTTGGCTAATTGATATGCTCTGAACACATTGGGACAGGTTTCAGAGGCTTTTGAGGACTTTTACAGGTGTTTTTTCCAAAGAGAAGTTCAAGGAAGCTTATGGCCACATGTAGAAGAGGTCATGCCCAGATGAGCCATGATCCGTTTTCAGAGTTCTATTAGTCATTTTTGGGGTTTTTATGTGTTCTGATCTCATTGGTATAGTCTGTTTTTATTTTGGAGTTGAGCAACATCTTGTAAAATAACTTTTGACTAATTAATCCCAGAGAGCCAAGTCCATTATGGAGGCTCAAGGAGATGTAGCCCGGAGGGGGGGGAACTCCTTTATCAGCTTGTTCTTGTTGTGAGTTTGATGGTTTATTTGCTGCAAGTTATGTTGCTGTGTTTTCATTTAAAGCACATATTTAACCATTTAAAAGAACAATTTCTCACAGATAAACATTTACAAGAAGATGCATGAACTTAACACATAATTTTATCTTGCATATTTTAACACATGAAGCAAGGTCCTGTAAAGTTTTATTTTCATGAAGTAGAGGGTGCTTGCATAGCATAACAAGTCAACCTTCTATTTTCAGATCATCCATCCCCTCGGGATCTCTGTAGCGTCCTTCAAACATAACCTGCAGTCTTCCCTTCATAATCTGAAGGGACGGTTCCATGGTACATTCCCCCGTCAGTTGTTCAATCGTCCATTCTCTCTTTGTATGGACCAACTACCACAATCATTAACTACTCAACCACCTATGCGACCTTCTCTTAATGGTAACGTGGTCTCCTCATCGGTCTCATACACTGGTAGGTGAAGTTATTATGTTTGCAATAGATTATCTTGTTGTGCAAGCTTCCTATTTTCTTTAATGATGCATCTCAGCTCCACTTCACTCAACCATTCCATCAGTCCCTCTGCCTCATCAATTTCCTCTGGTGTATCATGGCAAGTACTTATGAAGGTTGTTCCCTCTCAGTCGGGAGTTTGGTGTTTATATTAAATCAAAACACAATTACATGTGTCATAATGTTAACATATTAAGTTTATGCATAATTACAATCTTGGGAGAAAACATGGTGTTACACTTCTTGGCAAAATGGCATTGTAGAAAGAAAGAATTGGACCTTGGTTGAAATGGCAAGATGTTTTCTTCATGTCAAAGGATTACTGACTAGCTTTTGGGTAGAAGTTATATATTTCTCAATTTATCTTGTAAATTTGATTATGACTGAAGTTGTGTGTGACTTGACCCCTTTTGAGAAATGGAGTGGGAGAAAACCCTTCGTTGAACACCTTAAAATTTTTGGATGCATTACATGGGCTCATATTATGAATGATAAAAGGAAGAAACTAGATGTAAAGAGTCACACTTATATTATAATGGGTCACTTTGAAGAGATGAAGGTCTATAGGTTATTTGGCCTAGTCAAACAAGAGGTAATTTGTGGAAGGGATGTTGTCTTTGATGAGAAGACTTTGAGTATTACATGGTCGAATTCCTCTTTTGGCTTGTTCAATAGTCATCCAATGGATATTTTGTAGAATCTTGGATTGACTGACTAGTACACAAGACCATCGACCGAATAGTTGATTCATGTACTGGAGTTGACTTACAATTGACCTTTTATAACATAATTAGACCTTGGGTGAAACGGCACGATGTTTGCTTAAGGCCAAAGGATTGTTGAGTAGCTTTTGGGTAGAAGGTATATACTACTCAATTTGTCTTCTAAATATGATTCTGACCGAAGTTGTGTGGGACATGACCACTTTTGAGAAATGGAGTGGGAGAAAATTGTTGGTTGAACACCTCAAAATGTTTGGATGCATAATATGGACACATATTTCAGATGAGAAAAGGAAGAAACTCAGTGCAAAGAGTCATGCTTATATTATAATGGGCTACTTTGAAGAGTCGAAGGTCTATAGCTTATTTGAACTACTCAAACAAGATATAATTTGTTGAAGGGACGTTGCTTTTGATGAGTATACTTCGAGTATTACATGGTTGAATTCCTCTTTTGGTTTGTTCAAAAGTGATTCAATGGAGATTTTGTAGAACCTTTGATCAACTGACTACTACACAGGACCATCGACTGGGTAGTCGATGCATGTACTAGAGTTGACCTGCAGTTGACCTTCTGCAACAAAATCAACAACAAGTTTTGGAACACCTAACCATTCCACTCATGAAGCTTTTGGTACAACTATTACTACTACAAAGAGAATTTGTCTTCCCATATGGGCTACTAAGACCATTTCAACTATCGGTATTGATGTAGGAGATGTTAAGTACTCAAAGAACACTAGAAGTCAGAAACAACATGGTAGTGTTGTTCTAATGATATGTGTATTGGAGGTGTGTGATCCTGATACATATGCAAGCACAAATGGTTGACCTGAATAGGAGAATGTTATGGTTGGTGATTATAATTTCTCGATGAAAAATAAATCACGAGACTTAGTTTCTTTATCGTGAGTAACTAGTGTTGTGAGTGTCGATGGGTCTAAAAGACAAAATTCATGTGTGAAGGTGTTGTTGAAAGGCATAAGGTTCGTTTGGAAGCAAAGGGTATTTCTGAACAAGAAGGCATCAACTACGTTGAAACCTTTGCCCTTGTTGCAAGATTGATTTTATTCAATTGATTCTTTCACTTGATGCTCATTTGGATGGGACATACTCCAAATGGATATAAAAAGTTTTTTCCTACATGGTGATCTCACTTAATAGATTTATATGGAGCAAACCTTGGCCTTTGAAAAATATGCCAATCTTGTATGTTGATTAAAGAAATCAATTTATGGTTTTAAAGAATCCCCTAGGGCGTTATATGCGAAGATTGATTGATTATTTCTCAAACTTGGTTTCAAATGTTGTGAACCATATCACAGTATCTATGTTTTTACATGTAAATGGTGAAACCTTAATTGTTGACGATCTAGTCATTACTAGCAGTCATGTCAATCTAATTTTGGTTTGAAGAAACAACTAACTGATACCTTTGAAATCACTAACCTTGGTCTCTTACTTCTCTTTTTTGGCATCCAAGTCTTACAAATGGATGATGTTGCCTTTCCTTCTCAATGCAAATACGTGTTGAACATGTTACAAAGGTTGAAAACGAAACACCATAAAATGTGTGCTTCACCTTACCGGTGGGGAGTGAAGCCGACTCAAGAATGTTATTCTTTGAAATTCAATGCCACTCTCTACCAGTTGCTTGTTAATAACCTTATCTATTTGACTCACAATCGACTTGATATTTACTTTGTTGTTAGTGTGGTTTCTCATTTCATACATGATCTAAAATAAAGTCAGTAGAAGGTCACAAAGAGGATTGCTCATTGTACCAAAGCACTTATAAACTTGGTACAAAGTATTGTCATGGGAATACGACCTGCTTGGTCGACTACACCAACTTAGATTGGGATAGAGATGGAGATGACAAAAAGTCTACATCTGGCTATGTTCTTCATCTTTCTTTTGGATGCATCACTTAGTCTTGTAATAAGCAGAATGTGGTATTTCTTTCCACCATAAAAGTAAAATATCATGGTGTAGTTAATGTTGGCACATAAGTAGTATGGATTCTGAATCTCATGGTTGAACTTGGATTTACAATTGAAGTATATCGTGACAATCAAAGTGCAATACTAGTTGTTAAAAATCTCATTGTTCCTAATAAGATGAAGCATGTGGAGCCTAATGCTCATTATTGAAGCGATTGATACATAATGATGTTGTGAATCCTATTTATTATGGGACAAATGATTAGATTGTTGATAGATTTATGAAACCACTTATATAAGCTAAGTTTTTGAAACTTTGAGCCATTTTGGGCTTTAAGGAGTTGTAATTATGGGGGTGTTGTGTAGAAGTAATTTCACCTCTCGAATCTCCAGAGCATTGTGTTGATTGGCGGGTGTCAAAACAATAGGTTCATCACATCCTTAGATCTTTTAGAGGTTGTTAGTCAATAGTACACTAAGTAGCTAATTTGATAGTCTACATGGTATTCAACAAATTAGTCGGGTTGAGTCTTGACCATGTCAATGGACTAGTGCATAGGTCAAGGAAGAATTTAAGGAATTCATTACATGACTCGAGCAACCAAATTGGACCATGTCCTCCTTACTTCAAGGGAGTTAGTTACACTTTGCTGATGTATATAGATGGTCTTATGGGTCAATAATAATGGTTCATGGAAGTTTTTTGGCACATTGTGTTTCCTATTATACGACCAACATAGATCCATCTTAACCTTGAATCTATCAAGTGTCGAGATGGATCAAATCTCTCAAGGTGCAAACCTTTAATCTTTCCTCGAGTTTTGCACTCTAAAAATGGTTTGCACCTTGATAGATTTGATCCCTCTCAGTGCTAGATAGATCTGGGTTTAAGATGGATCTATGTTGATTTAATACATTAATGTTAAAATATTAAATAATATTAAAGTATTAAAAAATTAATATTATTAAATATCTTAATATATTAAAAAATATTAATATAACAATATATTTTATAATGTATTACAACCTCCATATATTTCGTAGCCATACATTGGTTTTGTGATCTATTAATTGAAGCTAGGGAAAATCGAAACAAAACAAATTCAAACCAATATATGTGTGTGTGTGTGTGTGTGTGTGTACACACACACACACACACACACACACACATATATATTAATGTACTTTATAATATTTTTTTCCCTTGGAAAAAATCTTTATATTCAAAAGAAACTATACATGTTATTTCCCTATCAAGAAAATGGCTCTTAAAGATTCCTCTGTGAAAATAGTACAAAACACGACTTATTCTAAACATGATGTATCTGCCATCTTGTAATATAGAGCTACGTCTAAACATTATCTCAAAGTCGTATCTACAAACATGTTGATGGGGCTGAATTCGCCTTGCAACAGTAAGGGGTACTCCTTGGTGTACGATCCCAATTAGACTATGCACCGTTTGGTTTAGGAGACCCATCCGAAATTTGGCTCGACTGTCATTGCTAGTTATGAGGGTGAAAATGGATGGTTATGAAATGCAAATATGTAGATGAAGACTATGTATGAAAATAAATCTAATTTCTTGCTAGTCTATCCTATCCTATCCTAGCTAGGAACGAACTATGGTAACCAAAGGAGTTGTAAATGAAACTAAACTATGTCAGGAACCTCACACATATAATTGAAATGAAGGTGTAAAGTTAGAGAGATGAGCACACATACATATAACCGGAAAAATCTAAATTATATTTCGGCATACAATAACAACTCATGAGCTCGAGACTTAAAAATATAAGAAAGAATAACAATATTGTAACATGACATTGTGTGCATCAGATCAGTCTATCAACAAACACTGTTCTTACATTCCATGTGATCAACATACATTCTACTTGAAGAAGGTCACAACAAAATCAGCCACACACACAAGTTCTTCTCTCTTCGAAAACTGGCCCTAAGGGCCTCTCAATATTAATCAACACAATATATATTCTTGAATTAGTTTTGAGTTTATACAATGCTTGAAGAGCATGTTTTGAGGAGGAGAAGAATTCATTAAGAAGACACAAGTTGAAGAGTTTTCATAGTTGGAAAATACAAGGGGCTCCATTTTCTTGGAGGGGTTATGTAAGTAGATTACAAGAAAAAGGAGGGTTGTAGTGCATGGCACAATAAGTTCATATACATATCTATATACTAAAAACAAAGAAAAATGTGCAGGATATGAGTCTCCTTTTCATATGTGTTTTAACTTGTTTTAAAGTTGATACTCCATTGTTATGGTTTCATTTTTGTCAAAAGTTTTGAAGTAGCCAAGCGCACCTTTGGGAAGTAATAGAGCTTATTTTGAGACGGAGTATGCTTCTTCATTCAGTTCTATGAGTAGATGCTTGAAAGACAAACATTCAAACTTGTTGATCTAATGTTTTAAATCCTCAATCAGATGTGCCAAGCCAACATTTGATATTGATGCATTATTATTTGTTCAATCAATTACCAACATTGAATCCGTGAAAAACCTGGAGCTTCCTAATCCCTTTTGCCTGAGAAATGAATAATAGGGTTATGAGAGAAACGGACTCCACTTGATTGTTGTTTCCTCATCCAGGAGCGTAGTGGACATGGATGGAGTGGTTTTGAGCGAGGAAATATATTTTATAATATATTAATATTATAAAATATATTAATATATACTAAAATATCTATTTTTAAAATATATATTAAAAAGGTAATTATATACCAAACTAAAGTAATTATTACAACCTCCATATATTAAGTCGACTTTGTTTTTATAAATATTATTATTATTATTATTAATTGAGCCCACTTTATTACAATTACAATTATAACGTAACATGACATCTAAGAGTGAGTTTCCACAGTTAGTCATAATGTTATAAATTCTTATGGATAAAAACTGTGTACGTGGTTTTGAAACATCCAACGTTTCAAGTGGACATTCCACTTATCATCAGGGACACAAAAGCTAAAATGTTGGAAAAGAGTGTTGGGATATGTATTTAAAGAGGAGGATAGGAAAATGACCGTTGAAGGGAAGAATAAAGTAGTCAAATTGGTTGTGAGATAGATTTTGTGTCCTTGATGATGAGTGCAGTGTCCACTCGAAACTCTAGATGTTTCAAAACCACGTACACAGTTTTTATCCAAAATAAATTTTAACATACAATAGCATAACATTCAACACTTAACACTTTACGCCTCAACATCTCCCCCATACTAGACTGTAGATATAATAATATAACAAAACATAACATAACACTTAACACTTTATGCCTCAACATCTCTCCCATATCGAGTTGTAGAGAACCTCTCGGTTCAACAAGGTATGCTTTCTTGTGCTTAAGTGTTGTAATAGTGTCTTCGGACACCACCTCTTCTTGGAATATTTAGGCCCTTGATCTATCTAATTCCTCGATTCTCCAACATTTATATGACAATATAGAATAGGATAAATGAAGTAATTGGATGGATTTGAGGTCAAAAGGAAAGAACATATTATTCACAAGTTCAACAAGTTTTTGCATGACTTAAAATGTACCCTAGATATGGTACAAAAGGTTGTGTCCATCTCACAAACAATGGATTTGAGAGGAGTCCCTTATATCTTAAGATTTACATCAAATATTGTTGAGAGGACTTGGTGATTTTAGTTGTTTAAGATGATGTTCTCGTGATCCTAAGAAGTGACAACGACATATTTGGTAATGAAGACAAGGTAGAACTTTGAAAGGATTTGAGATGATTAATTCAAGGTTGTGTTTATTATTATTATTATTGATAGATGGTTTCGATTAACACAAGCAAGCAACTTGTAAGATTTGCAACTATTGGGGGAATTATTTTTCCAAATTTG
Organism: Picea engelmannii; assembly: GCA_009831015.1. NCBI lineage: Eukaryota > Viridiplantae > Streptophyta > Pinopsida > Pinales > Pinaceae > Picea > Picea engelmannii. Next base: position 128,645 of record ML784615.1, on the reverse strand, counting down.
TCTAGGACTTGAACCTAGCATCAATGTTATGACCCAAAGGGGGAATATATAGGGTTAGATGTATATGATATGACCCCAAGGGGGGGCATATATGGGGATAAAGGTACATATAATGTGTGAATATATATGTAATAGGGTCTACCTAATAGTAAATGGGCCTCATGTGTAGGTGTGAATAGGTATATACATAGATCATGTATTCATTATTGTAGGATGTGAATGCTTATGCATGAATGTGTTTTGATATTTGGAGGAGGTTCTCCTATTGTTTAAGGAGTTACCGTGTAACTTATCTATATTGGATTTGTGCTCCACGCTCGCATTTTGTACATGGTGTGTACTTTTGTTCTGTTAAGATAATTTAAACATTTGGATCATTACAATTGGTGTCAGGGCATTGATCCTAGGGTTTCGCTTCCTTAAGAAAGTCATCTTGGTATTTTTGCTATAACTTTTTTTGTGGCCACTTCAGAAAGTGAAACATGGAGGTTGTTTAAAAGACATATCAAGGTACTTGCGGTATGGATTCTAGCTTGTCGGTCATTGTACTTTCAGAGACATACCCTGTGGAAGATAGTTTTTTTACTAGTCCTATAACTAGTCTCAAATAGGTGTTCTGGGTAAAACAGTTATATCCTCTTCGTAAAGGATCCAAATTATGTGAGACTAGTTGCATTAGAAAGAGGAAAATTGTAGTATTTTGGGTGCAAAATTCAGAATCAGTTATCCAATATTGGACGCATGGAATTTTGTACAAGTTCGCTCTCTAGAATAGGCCAAAATTTATTAAGGTTTGGGAAAGTTACCATAACTTTCATTTGCCACACTCAATTTTGGTCAGACCCATGGCATTGAAGAGAAGACATTTTAGGGTACTATAAGTCGAAATTTCATACTCATAAGAGCTGAAATTTCATAAATACATCAGGAGGAAAGTCGACTATGATGACATACTCCAAATGAGGGTTTTCAAAGGTATGTTTACTTAAAACTATCATAACTTTTGATAATGTTCGATTGAGCTAATTCAAAATCCATTGGAAAGAGAAAACATAGAATATTATATTGAGAAAAGGATTATAACTATTTAAGTTGTAAGTTGAGGATTGTGGTTAGACCTTTGTTAAGAATCAACGGAAATACCTAAATTTACAGGAGATGAAGATAAAGATGAAATCAAACACGTGGAATGGTTGAGGATGGTAAAATAACATTGTAGGACTCCTTTTAGGGAAAGCCTTAAGTTTGATCATGAAGCTTTCAAATGGTGGTATGGCCTTGATGAAGGTACTAGACGAAGCGCCACATGGGAAGTATTTGAAGAAGTGTTCTCAAACAAATGGAACAAGGACTAAAAAATGGAGGCAATGTATAGAATTCAAGATGAATTAAAAGAAGCAAAGGAAAAAATTAAGAAGAAGGGTAAGGAGCTCCCTAAGATATGATTCCTTAATGAACCACTCATTAAGGAGGTTAAGAACTTAAAGCAAGAAAAAAGTAGCAAAGCAAAGTGGGAAAATGATGATTCAAGGGAAGATTTGAAAAAGAAATATGAAGAGATATGTAGATTATGAAATCGGAATAAAAAACTACTAGATGAGGTTAAGAGATCGAAAGAAGAAAAGAAGAATTGCCAAATCAAGAAGAAACAAGCATCTTGGATGAAGAATTTACTAAAAGAATCGAAGAGGAAATTTGCAAGAAGGTAATCCCTAAATATTGATGATGCAAAATTGGAATTGCAATCCATAATTGAAGAAGGACGTCAAAATTTGATAAATGGGGTGACATTGCAACTTCAAAAGGGGAAAGAAGACAAGATTCAAGAAGGTCACCGGAAGATACTTGAAGAAGTTGAACTTCATCTAGAGGATTTACATGCCAAATATGATGGTATTATCTTTCAGGCTAGAGTAATCAAAGATCAATCAAAGAGGATAGAGGGTGTCATTGTCTCTGAAAAGAAGATAGATGAAATGGGTGTGCAGAGTAAAGAAGAACTGTCGAATGTGAAAACATATTGACGCCCTCATTATCAGGAAAGATTTCAAGGAAGAAAAGAAGATCAATATCAACATTATCAATGAAGAAGATGGAATAATCATCAATATTCATGGAATATAGCATTGCAAAACATTATTCAACAAGATATTATCATAGACCAACATCTACTATAAATTGGAGAAGCTTCAACAACGATACATGGAATCAAGGGAAAGAAAATTATGCAACAACTAGCCACCAAGGATTACAACTGAAAAGAATTGATTTTGGATGGATGGATCATCATCAATGGAAAGAAGAATGCAACAACATAAGAAAACCATATTACTTGGTTTCATCACAAGTGAAGCCTTTAATTGCAAAGCTTTGAGGACAAAGCTTTTTGAAGGAGGGTACTATGTTATGACTAAAAGGGGGAATATATAGGGTTAAAAGTATATGATATGACCCAAGGGGGGCATATTTGAGGCTAAAGGTACATATAATGTGTAAATATATATGTAATAGGGTCAGCCTAATAGTAAAGGGGGCTCATGTGTAGGTGTGAATATGTATACATAAAGATCATGTATTCATCGTTGTAGGATGTGAATGATGATGTATGCATGCATTTGGATATTTGGAGGAGGTTCTCCTATTATTTAAGAATTTAAAGTGTAAATTATCTATCTTGGAGTTGTGCTCCATGCTCACATTCTGTACATGGTATGTACTTATCTTTTGCTATTACATCTTAAGCATTTGGAACATTACAATTAACCATAAGGGGCCTGCTTATAGAGGCATGCTAGCACGTGAACGACAAACATGCATTTAAAGAGATTTGAACCTTGGTGGGGAAATAAAAACACTTCACTTTACTCACCTAATAAGCCCCAACTGACTACTTCAATATTATCTAGGAACCACTAAAGAAAAGGTCAAATTTCATCTCCTTAACAAAGTATGCCTAAGAGTTTTTGAATAAATTCATAATGATAATAGTGTAAGCATCTTGCAATGTCTTTGCAAACATATTAAAATCAAAACACAAATAATAGGTTTAAGAAAGCAAATAGGAACTTATATATTGAATCGTTGGGATGATCTATGATTTTCTTGACAGACTAGCTTGAGTGGTAGAGTGCTTTGAGCTTCATGCAAGAGGTTTTGGGGTTCATTCCTCGTGTTGGTTGCCTCTATAGTTTGCCTAACTCGATGTCCTTGCTGAGTCAAATGTTGTAATTAGCATTAACAAGTTACACTAAGTACCCACAAGGTTTTCATCATAAACAAAAAAACGTAAGATAACTTGCAATATCCCATAGATGATAACCACAAGCTAAAGACAACTTGCAAGGCATACCACATAAATCATTGACGATGTTAGTATTGGAGGTGGAAAATGATATCACATCAACTTGGAGAAGTATACCCCAATGCTAGATTTCAGAGTGACAAAGTTATTTTTGACATAAAATATTCCTTCGATTATCAATAAAGCAATATGTACACAATTGTATACAAAAAAGGCATGTTGCATATGGAGCCACCACAAGCACTAGCATAATCTAAACAAAACTCAAAAAGTGTGTTGGCTTATGCCAAACCACACATCAAATACAATCACACACGCCCAAAATAAATATATATTCACATAAGCCTAAACCACAAAGCATTGAGCCCAAGCATAAACTTTAAACAACATATACCAAACCAACATCAAGTGAAGGCTCATCATGATAAATTGGGGTTGGTCGCAATCTATAAACCAAAAGATCGTTTTCAACTACCATTCACAATTTTTTTAGTGTAGGTAATGTCGTATAAACCATCTATATCTCACAATCGTTACACATTTTGGGTTATTCACAACATATACACAATTAGAAGGAAAATATTAAGGTTAAATGAAATCCCAACATAGGTACATGCCACTACAAAAAGATGTTGTATGTTGACAATTAAAATTGTAACGATGAATTCTGCCTGCAAAGTATTGCTAAAGCCCTATTATTTAACTATGTTAATAATATAATAATAGTAGGTGGGACCCCCTTGTAGACTATAGGTGCAAGGATAGACATATTATACATGTTTTGTTATTGTTTTTTATGTTGCCTACACAGTCCTACATTTTTTACGATGCAGTCTTGGTTTCATTTGACATGATAATAGGTGGATGATGCATTTTGGTGGAATGCTTTTTGCAATACAAATAATTTTATGGTTATGAGGAGCATGTTATTAACAATTGCTATGATTTAACCTTGTCACTAATCCTTATGATTTAACTTGCAATTTAAGTGTATTTCCATAGGTATGATTCTTTTTCTCTCCATCCATGATGTATTATCTGTTATATGAACCAAATGATGGTTCAATGATGCTTGGATTTTGTGTGTTCTTGAGAATTTTGACTGTGTAGATGTGTGTTATGGCTCTCTATGATGACTGTAAATGTTTAGGATTGCAAGTAAAGAAATGGGTATTTTAAGTTGCACATTAGCTATTTGCTAGGTAAATTTAGTATCGCGATGGGTCTCTGTGGAATAATAAGTGAACGATGGTACAATATGGCTCTGCATTGATGATGGAGGGTTTTGTTTTGTGTAATACTATCAGTTAACTCGTTCCCTCACAGTCATGGCGGTAACCCTTACCTAGTCACAGAGGAATTGCCGACGGTTATTGTTTTTCTTTCTTCAAACTCTGAGTTGTGGTCGTTGGCTCGTTCCTATTGTCTTGTCACCGAAATATCCCAAGATCCAGTCTTGGTTGGCCCTAATGTTAATACATGCCCATATGGTTGTGGATTGATACAAGTTGTATCTGAGCATTCTGTCAAAAGGACGAGTGTGTCCTCACTGGTGTTGTTGTCAAGTTGTTCGACTCTTAAGGATTGGAAAGGGATGTTACATCTCTATGTTTTTTTCAATAACCACCACTATTAAATTAACCCTTGCCTCTCCTCTGCAAGTGTTAAATGCACTGTGTGCACTAAGTTATTTTACTATGCCTGTCTTTTCTCTCCTCGGGTGTTAACCATTGGTTTCATCCAGGACTTGAAGTAAAAAGTAAGACTGTGTGGTTCACTACTGTGTCTTTTTCGAAGGGTTTTTTTGCCTGTGTTTGATATAAGTCTCGGAAGACCTTCAACTCTGTGTTTTGTTGTTTAAGGATGAACAAACTCTTGTTGCTTCCCTGCATTTGATTTTGACAGAGCTTGATTTAGACTCCATTGTCTTTTCCCACCTCAGGCACCTTCGGGGGTTGTCAAGTATTGAGAATCAGTGAAATGGTTATGGAGGTCTTTAAAACACATGCTCTCTCGCCGAGTCTCTACCACGTCCTTGTATAGTAAAATTGTTGGAATAAGAATGAAACAGGCACTTGCATACAGTCGAGAGTTGTCTTCCATTCTGTTATGGCTTGGCTCACTATGTTTTAACTGGTGTGGTATTGATTGTAAATGGAAACACCTGTGTGGTTTTGCTAAGCCCGATTAGGGTTCTGGCAAGTTTAAAAAACGATGCATGTGTGTAGCTGGTTTTGTTCGCTTTGTAAATTATATTGGAACATTGCACAGACTACCGATTGTTTTAGAAGGAAGTTATATCCACGATGATAAGGCTCAGGTTTTATGTTTTGGTTGATTGTTGTTTCATTTCAAGATTTTGTGATTGATATGATGAAGACTATGTATAATCGGTCATATTTTGAAGTATGTTCGTGTTTGAAAATGACGCAAACCCCCTTCCCTCCAAAGGGTTGCTTGACCTCCCGGTCTTGGATCGTTTAAATTTATGAGTCAGAGCGACTCCTTAGGTCCCCGCGGGCACCCAGAACTATTCTACCCACACACACACAGGTCTCTTCCGCAAGTGACCACGATTATGACCATGGGTCAATCCCTTCACGACTCGGACTTTGGGGATATCCTGAATCATTCTCTTAGCTTTTCCCGAAGTACTCTTTTCCGAGGTTCCAAACCCCTGCCATGCGTCTCCTTAGATTCGTTAACACCACAATGGTTTAGACTTCATGACCTCGAGAAACTCTAGGCTTTTCATTCACAACTTTTGATCTTCTAATTCCTGAACTCCTCAATCTGTTACCACATGCTCTCCTGTGATCAACGGTCAAGATTAAATCGCGACTTCGAACTTCGCAACTCGACTTTCGTCAAGTTTTCAACTTGTCGAACCTCCGAGGTACTAAAATACTTCACGGTTCTCCTCCTTGCAACTTCACCAGATCCGATGGTCTGGGATTGTTCGCCTCCCTCTAAGAACAGATCTTGCTAACTGGATTTCACGAGAAGTTCAAGGACTCCTTTCCTTGAATATTTTCTCCACTCTCCCTCCTGAGCTTTCCTTCTTCGATTTGTTCCCCTAAACAATCACTTCGACACTTAGTCGAGAATTCGATCTGTGCACACCCTGCAACAAGTTTCTCTCCACACTTCATTTTTTGTGGATGACTTTGCACTCCTTGCAATTGTCCTTCGGCCACTTCTATCTCTCATGACTAATTCACGCTATCCTTCCTGAGATTTCGAGTCTGAAAACTCTGTCACGCACTCCTTGCGGACGTCGATGCACTCCTTACATACGTAGAAGTTCCACTATCTCTTCTGAGCTTTCAAGTCTAGACAGACTCGGTCACGCACTCCTTGCGGACACTATGCACACCTTGCACTCGCTTAGTAAAGAGAAACAAATGAAACTTATCTACTTCTCGTAATGACTCATACATTCATCAAAGAAAATGCGGTCATGGATTCAAGAATAAAAATAACAGAGACTCTACCATTCATCCAAATAAGCGCATAACCATACACATTTGGGACGATGTTCCTCTGTTATATTCATCCAACTAAAACTTGTTACATACATATATTGTGCTTCACTACTCCTTAACCTATACAAGATAGATTTAGATGTTGCTCGGTTCTCCTTTCTCCACAGCAACTATGATAATCGATAACAACTATCAACAACAACAACAACTTATACTTGGACAATATTACAAAGATTTATACAAAGAGGTGCTCTTCGAGCCTTCCCTCCAACTAATCTACACTATCCTAATGGAATTGAATGCTACCAACTACTTAACACTTATTACAATAAATATCGAGTCAAACAGACAAGAGCGTGATCTCCAAATTTGTACTGTGATCTGATTCATAAAACAAAATGCATTCCCCCATCAATCTTTCGTGATGGTTCAACCTCTGATCATTAAATACACTCATAATTCAAAAAGCTTTTCCAGACATCATATTAATACATTGGTCCTTTGAAATTCAAAATGTTTTAAAATGTGCGCTAGTGCGCCCAGTTGTGTCCCACACTTGTCCTTTGTTGGCGATGCTCCTGCATCATACTCCGTTTGCTGAAAAATTCATGGACTCATGTCCATGAGCTCCTACACCGATCTTCCATACTTTTGGATCTCTGCTTCATTAAACCAGCTGGCATCTTCTATTGGTCGTCCCTTCCACCTCACCAAGTATTCAAAATACGTCTTTCTTCTGGTCTTCTTACCAATGCATCAGTCTTTGATATTTTCCAGTTACAACTTCTCTGCTACAGGAATTTGTTTCTCCCACTCGATCTTTCTTTGATATTCATACCTTTCAAATCCATCTTCCCCGTATGGATACAGGTCTGCAATATTTAATATGGGCAATATACCCACATCTTCCGACAACTCTAACTCATAAGCATTTTCACCAAACCTCCTCAAGATTTTACATGGCCCTATCTTTTTCAATTTTAGCTTGTTATATGTTCCCCTCGAGAATATTTATTTCCTCAAATGTGCTAGAACTTTATCTCCAACTTCAAATTCAAGCTTACTCCTGTGTTGATCAGCTCTACGTTTGTATTCACTGTTTCTTTTCTTCAACCGCTCCTTGATCTGATTGTGAAGTTCCTGCATCTCTACAACGAAATATTCGGCTCCTACGCTTCTAAACTCACTTTGCTTCAGATCCCTCAACTCCGAAACTCCTCTCAGATTCATTCCATACACGATTTTAAATGGACTTTTCCCAGTGCTTCTGTTCATTGAGTCATTATATGCAAACTCAACTTGTGCTAGAATCTTATCCCACTGACTATGTTGTTCAATGACCAAACCCCTCAACAAATCTCCTAGGCTTTTATTCACTACTTCGGTCTGTCCATCTGTCTGTGGATGATATGCAAAACTAAAAGATAGCTCTGTCCCCAACTTTTTCCACAACGTTCTCCAGAAATGACCAACAAATTTGGTATCCCTGTCTGAAACTATACTCATGGGCAACCCATGGAGTCTCACAACTTATTTGAAAAACAAATTTGCAACATACGTTGCGTCACTGGTCTTCTGACATGGGATAAAGTGTGCCATCTTCGAAAATCTGTCTACCACCACAAATATGGAATCACTTCCTCTTTGTGTCCTTGGCAATCCCAATACAAAATCCATGCTTATTGCATCCCAGGGCCTTTATGGAATAGGAAATGGCTAATACAACCCAGTGTTTTTCTTCTTCCCCTTGGCATACTGACAAATGTTGCAATTGTTCACAAATTTCTTCACCTCTTCTCTCATACCCGTCCAATAATACGAGCTAGATAATTGACCAAATGTTTTGTCATGGACAAAGTGTTCGACTAGACCTCTACTATGCTTTTCCTTCAACAAATTTTCCCTCATCGAGCATCATGGTATGCACAACTGGCATCCTTTGAACAATAACCCATCCTGAATCAGATGTTCAGCCCACTGCCTTCTGTCTCTGAGCACAGGACTCGCACATGCTTCGTATGCCTCTCCAAAATCTGGATCACTGTGGTATATTTCCTTAAGGTGGTCAAACCCCAAGGTCTTGACTTGAAATTCCTGCAAAATAAAAATTCTCCTACTCAATGCATTATCAACCTTGTTAGCATTTCCAGAAATATGTTTAATGACAAAAGTGAAATTTTGCATAAACTCTATCCACTTGCCATGTTTCTAGTTTAACTTCTCCTATTTGGTTATGAATTGTAAAGCATGATTGTCGCTATACAAAACAAACTCCTTCAGCACAAGATAATGTCTTCATTTCTTCAGTGCTTGGACTATGGCATGGAACTCTTTGTCATATGTGGAGTACTTTTGTTTAGCTTCATTCAACTTCTCACTGAAATACGCAACAGGTTTGTTGTCCTGGCTTAAGACCGCTCCAATTGCAACTCCACTCACATCGCATCTTACCTAGAATGTCTTTTTGAAATCCGACAAAACCAGAATCAATTGTGCAGTTATCTTTTCCTTCAATATGTTGAAGCTTCGTTCAGCCTCCTTTGTCCATTTGAAATACTTGTGTCTTTTCTTCACCGTATCCATCATATGAGCACTAATCCCACTAAAATTCCTGATGAATTTCCGATAAAAACTAGCCAACCCATGGAAGCTTCTTACCTCAAAGATATTTTTGGGTGATGACCATTCTTTGATCGCTTTCACCTTTTTGGGATCCATCTTCAATTCATTTGAAGAAATAAGAAAACCTAAATATATGAGCTTTGTCTTCATGAAAGAGTACTTTTTTAGATTAATCAACAACTTATCTTACTGTAGCCTCCTCATTACCAATGCCAAATGTCTCAGGTGTTCCTCCCTACTCTTGCTAAACACCAGTATATCATCTAGATACACAATCACGAACTTACCAATGAAATCCTTTAACACTTCATTCATCAGTCTCATAAAAGTACTCGGGGCTTTAGTTAAGCCAAACGACATAACAAGCCATTCATATAACCCCTCATTCGTCTTGAATGTTGTTTTCCACTCATCACCCTCTCTCATCCTAATCTGGTGATATCCACTTTTCAAATCTATTTTTAAAAAATAGTTGGCTCCACTCAAGCAGTCCATCAAGTCATCCATCCTTGACAATGGAAATCTGTATCTGATGGTGATCTTATTTATGGCTCTCGAGTCCGTACACATTCTCCATCCTCCATCCTTCTTTGGACTTAATAAAGTTGGCACTGCACATGGACTCAAACTTTCCTGGACCAATCCTTTGTCTAACAAATACTAAACCTTCACTTCCTCATTCTCTTGAGGTGTCAACATGTACGATGCTTTATTCGGCAGGCTTTCTAATGGTATCAAGTCAATGTGATGATTGATGCTTCTCATAGGTGGCAATGAGTTTGGCAACTCATCCACTACAATATCAACAAAATTCTCTAGTAGCTCTGGAATTTCCTCAGGAAAATCTTCTAGTGAAGTATTGGTAAGGATAACCCTTAGTTTCCTCACTACAACAAACTGCATCTCATGTTCCTTCTTTACTTTTTTTAGGAGTTCCTTCCCATTCATGAGAAGTATGCTTGTGTTGGCTTCATCTTTCACCTTCTTTTCTTCAATTGGCAGCAACATGTGTGTTCTATCGTTCTTCTCTAAGGTATATGTATTCCTCCTCTCATCGTGAATAACATTTATGTCATACTGCCAGGGTCTCCCCAACAAAACATGACAGACATCCATAGGAATTACGTCACATAGGATCTCATCCCTATATCCTCCTATTTTGAAATTAACCAGGCATTATTGAGTAACTGTTACCCGATGACCTTTCTGCAACCATAAGACTTTATACGGTGTCGGATGTGCAGTTGTCTCCAATTCTAGTTTCTCCACCATCTCCGTGGATACTAATTTGTCAGTGCTCCCACTGTCACTTATCACCTTGCAAACTTTGTCTTTCATTTTGCAAGTTGTCCTGAACAAATTGTTTCTTTGTACTGGTTTTCAATCTCTGGCTCTTGCTTCAAAAGAACCTTCTTCCTCATCAAGGATCTTCCATCCTCTGCACCTTCTGTCTCAGCATATCGCTTCTGCGCTTCTGAGATGTAAGCTTCACCTCCTTTCTTCCTCTCAGGCAATCCCAAGACATATGTCATGTTTTTATGTAGGCATAACACCTTACCTTTCATCCTCTGCCTCTTCCTCTTCCTTTGGGAAAAGAACTTTTACCACCACTCTGCCTTCCTCCTCTCTTGGAGTGACTATGTGGTTTTTCCGCCTCGTCCTTGGTCTTCTGTGTTTTCTCCTGGGTAACTCCCTTGCCTTTGTTCAAGCTTCAACCTCTTTTCTGTTGACTCTTCTTTCTAACCAACTTCTCTTCTGCTTTCAGCGCCATATGGTACGCGTCTTCAACCGTTCTGATTGTCGCCATACTGATTTCATCCTGAATGTCATACCTTAAGCCATTAATGTATCTGGCAACTTTCTCTTCGTCTCTCTCCCTCTGTCTAGCTCTAATGTTCAACTTACATAACTCTTCTATGTACTCCTTCACAGTCAATCCCCTCTGTCTCGGGTTTTGCACCCTCCTAAACAGATTTATCTGGTAATCCTTGGGCATGAATTGTTCCTTCAATTTGGCTACCATTCGATCCCAACTCTTGATCTTTTGCTTGCCTCTTCTCCTCTTGTCGGCCTGTAGTTCATCCCACCATAGTGTTGCATGTCCTTTCAACCTAGTGACAACATGTCTTACCTTTTTCTCCTCTTCGACATCCTCATAGTCGAAATACTTATCCATTGCTCGTATCTAGTCAAGCAATTCCTCCGTGTCTAAATTTCCTTCATACATAGGGATGGCAATATTTGCTCTGGCACCCAATTTGACAACCTCTTTCAGAAAGCGTTCTTCCATTGCATCCCCAGCCACAACTTCTTCAACTTCGACTTCTTCATTTTCAATTTTTGCCTCGCTGACATCTCCAACATAATGATCTCTCCTTTGTGTTGTCTCCATGACATCCATCCTCACACACAATTCTCTCATTTCTCTTTCCATAGCTCTATTGGCTATAGGTGGGTCAAAACATCTTCTAGGCGACATTGTGTTGACGCTTCTAATACCACTCCTTAAAGAAGTCAATTTTGTACTCGCTCTAATACCACTCTGACGCAAACCCCCTTCCCTCCAAAGGGTTGCTTGACCTCTCGGTCTTGGATCGTTTGAATTTCTGAGTCGGAGCGACTCCTTGGGTCCCTGCGGGCACCCATAACTATTCTACCCACACACACACAGGTCTCTTCCGCAAGTGACCATGGCTATGACCATGGGTCAATCCCTTTGCGACTCGAACTTTGAGGATATCCTGAATACTTCTCGCAGCTTTTCCTGAAGTACTCTTTTCCGAGGTTCCGAACCCCTGCCACGCATCTCCTTAGATTCGTCGGCCCCAATATGGTTCTAACTTCGTGACCTCGCGAACTCTAGGCCCTCCGTTCACAACTTTTGATCTTCTGATTCCTGAACTCCTCGATCTGTTGCCATGTACTCTCCTGCGATCAACAGTCAATATTGAATCGTGACTTCAGACTTCGCGACTCGGCTTTCGTCAAGTTTTCAACTTGTCGAACCTTCGAGGTACCGAAATACTTCACGGTTCTCCTCCTTGCAACTTCACCAGATCCGATGGTCTGGGATCGTTCACCTCCCTTTGAGGACAGATATTGCTCATTGGCTTTGACGAGAATTTCAAGGACTCCTTTCCTTGAAGATTTTCGTCGCTCTCACTCTTGAGATTTCCTTCTTCGATTTGTTCCCCTGAACAATCGCTTCGACACTTAGTTAAGAATTCAATATGTGAACACCTTGCAACAAATTTCTCTCCACACTTCAATTTTTGTGGATGACTTCGCACTCCTTACAGTTGTCCTCTGACCACTTCTATGTCTTGTGACTGAATCATGATATCCTTATTGAGCTTTCGAGTCTGAAAACTATGTCACGCACTCCTTGTGGATGTCGATGCACTCCTTGCATATGTGGAATTTCCACTATCTCTTCTGAGCTTTCAAGTCGAGACAGACTCGGTCACGCACTCCTTGCAGACACTATGCACACCTTGCACTCACTTAGTAAAGAGAAACAATTGAACATAAATAACAAAGAATTGAAAAATAACAGAGACTCTACCATTCATCCAGATAGGCGCATAACCCTACACATTTGGGACGATGTTCCTCTATTATATTCATCCGACTGAAACTTGTTACATACATATACGGTCCTTAACTACTCCTTAACCTATACAAGATAGATTTAGATGCTACTCGGTTCTCCTTTCTCCACAGCAACTATGATAATCGATAACAACTATCAACAACAACAACAACTTCTACTTGGACAATATTACAAAGCTTTATGCAAAGAGGTGCTCTTTGAGCCTTCCCTCCAACTACTCTACGTTATCTTAATGGAATTGAATGCTACCAACTACTTAACACTTATTACAATAAATATCGAGTTAGATAGACAAGAGCGCAAGCTCCAAATCTGTATTGTGATATGATTCATAAAACAAAATACATTCCCCCATCAATCTTTCATGATGGCTCAGCCTCTGATCATTAAAGACACCCATAATCAAAAAGATTTGTCATACATCATATTAATACATTGGTCCTTTGAAATTCAAAATGTTTCAAAATGTGCGCTAGTGTGCCCAACTGTCTCCCACGCTTGTCCTTTGCTTGCGATGCTCCTGCATCAGAAAAGAGCCCTGTGTATATTTTAATTGGGCTCGATTGTTGATCAGTAAACGGATGATGTTGATTATTATTGTGGTGCATTATGGATTATTAGGGATAGATGTTGAGCATATTGTTGTGCATTTATTTATCTATTTTTTAAAGGAGAATAGGAGAAAGCATATTAAGGTTTGCTCTTGAGTTTTATTGAGATAGTTCAGTTTTCATTCATTCTTCAATTCATTGAAAGCCTCATTCTCTTTTATGACAACAGGGTCCTATTGTAGACAACAAGATTCAAAGTTGAATTACATCATTCAGACACTTGTTTTCAGAGGTGTTGATCTATCTTTGATAGTTTGTGTGGACTTGTTTGTTTATGAATTAAATTTCATGACTAATAAAGGATATTGTGCAGAGTCGAGTGGGCAACAATCTGTGGCAAGCTGATCCAGCTTTTAAAGTTTAGTTTTTTACTTTCTGTTAGAAGTCCTTTTGTATGGTTTTCATCAGGAACATCTAAGTTTGACTTTGGTTCAAACTCCCTCGGGGGTTTTTGTAAAGAGAACGATTCTTTTGATTTCTTGGAATGAAATAAGTGATTGTTATTCTGTCTCATCTGTGTTAATATGTGACTTGGTATTTTTGCTTTTGTCTCAACTTTTACTTTTGCATCTGTTATATTCAGAAAATTATATAAAAATGTTGAATTTTACAACAATCTTCTATTTTAAAAAAATCAGCCTAAGCCCTTGTAACTAATACTTGTGTATTAGGAAACAAATTTTGAGGCTGTAAACATAGGGTGATATTCCTGTCTATCTTTCCTTAGCCAAGCAAGATCTAAAAATGCTTGAGTAAGATTATTTCATATCTTTTCCTCAACATTTATTTGGCGAGCATACTGGGGAGATCTTTCATATCTCTCTGCTTGTTTTTTAATGCTTGATTATCATTGAATATATTTACATTTTTTATATTGATCCTTTGACTGTTTCACTTCTTAATGAGTGTACCTATTGCAAGGCATCCCAATATTGAGCCCAGTCTTCAAGGTCAGACCAACATTGCTTTAAACTAGTTTAATACCATCTTAGATATCGCTAATACCCGGGTCGAGATTAATCGCTCATGGGAAACAATTGAACAAGACATAAGTGCCCAAGAACGTTGGGAAGCTAGGCAAAGACAACCTAGGAATCAACCATAACTTTCTTTTTCTTACAATTTTGATCTTCTTTTCATCTCCTGAGACCCTCTTATTTATAGGAGAACACGAGGTTTATCACTAGAAATTAATCGTATTGTTGAAATAGGAAGAAGGAACGTTGTGTTGTCAACCCAACAAAGTACTCTAAGGAGAACTTTGTATGATTCATCTAGTTTGTCTTTCTCTCCCTTACCTATCATTCACAAGATGGCATCTAGTGGTGACTCTGGTGGCACTGGAGGTGCTTCTTCATCTCAATCTCCATCTTCGTCAATGATTGGTAGCTTATATAGTCACCAAGTGCCTGTCCAATCTACTACAAACCCCGCCAAAGTCATTAAAAAGTATGGGCTTTTTCAGTTTGAAGAAGATGCTACAACTACCCCGTGGCATGTTTCCTCCCCTCTTAACCTAGAATCTGCTACTTGTCCACTTCCTAAATTCAAAGAGCATCTCCCTAGGTTTTTAGGGAATAACACTGTCACTACGAATGAACACTTCGTGGCATTTATTAATTCCTGTCACGACATAGGAGCCAATGACAACGATACTTGTATGCGCTTATTTGTGAATTCCCTTGAAGGGAAGGCTGCAATTGATTTATTTGATCTCCCTCCTAAGATTTTATCTACTTGGGAGGAGTTAGTCTATTGGTTCAAATCTACCTATGGGCAATCCAAAAGCCCAACCGAGCAATTACGGGAGTACAACAACATCGCCTATAAGGAGGGTGAGACTATCAAGTCCTTCAACTTGCGTTTCACCAAATCGTACAACCAAATCCATGAGCTCATTCACCCTCAAAACCAAGCCACTTTCATGCATTATTATAATGCATGACCTCCCCCCTACCATCATAGGCTTGAAGAAAAGGCCATTGATGACCTTGATTCCACTCTGCACACTTGTTTAGAGTATGAAGAACAACTTGAAAGAACAGGTCTTCCTAAGGGACACTCAGTTAAACAGATAGACATGTCTTCCCTCTTATAGCTTGTACAAGACATGAATAATCGAATGATAGCATATGAGCGGAAATGAAATTTCCCCTCTCTTACCCCTGGAGCTTCATTTTCTTTTGCACCCCCTTTTAGAAATCCAAATGAAAATAATTTTCAGCCTAAAGCTATCATGCCTCGTAGTTGGTGTAACTTTTGCGAGGAACACCATGAAGAAAGTACATGTGAGGTAAAGAAAAGTGTGAGAGATAAAATATTTGGTAAGAGACCTAAAACTACTATCGTTGTCCTGGACTTTGAAAAGCCAAAGGATGTCATGATCATAAATACTAGGAATAAATCTTATGCTCCCAAAAGAAAATATGATCCTCCCCGCACTTCTTCTAGCCCAAGCTCATCTTCACCAGCTGCTACTGTCCATGTTCCTAAGGCTCCTGACAGTCAAAGAACTACCTCCACTCTTCACTCTTCCAAATAAAATATTATAAATCAGTTGGCCAACATCAAAGCAGATGCTACCCTCCTGGACATGGTTGTCGTCCCTGAACAACAAAAGCATATAAAAATTTTCATAGAAGGAAAAGCTTCCACTATAGTCAACCTATCTGAAGAGGTAGATGAAGAGGATTCATCTATAAATAAGGTAGGTGTACATAAATTTAGACACCCTGTAAAAAAAAAACCCGTTTTATATTTCTATAAATATTATGGATAAGATTGCCCATTGTTGCCTCATTGACGGCGGTTCAGGCCCAAGTGTAATGTCAAAGATTATTATGGAAGAGATGGGCTTGTCTTGTACAAATGAAAACGCTAGAAGCATGCTCTCTTATAATAGTCTACAACGAACGACCATAGATGAAATCAAGGACCTGACCTTGGTTTTGTGCGCGCACCTTGAAATAACGACAACCCTTAATATTCAGGTAATTGATATGCGAGTGAGTAATTACTTGATCATCTTAGGAAGAGATTAGTAAGCTTTGATGAGTGGATACCTCTCACTCGACGGGACACACTTATTTGTTCCTCAGAATGGTAAAAACATCATAGTCCTAAGGGAGGGGAGAATTTCACCTTACACAAAAATTGTCCCACAACCTAATGTGAATTATATCGAGGAGGACCTAGGAGTGTATTCCATCTTTGCAGATGAGGACAACACTACCTTGAAACAAATCAACTTAGAAGATGGGATGTGGCATATGCACTTCAATGGTTCATGCTCCAATGAAGGGAATGAAGCCAATATTATCTTTTACTCTCATGTGGGTAAGATTCATAACTTTTCCTATAGGTTAGAGTTTGCTTGCAGAAACAATGTCACTGAATTTGAAGCGTTGCTACTAGGCATTGAATATGCCTATAATCTGGATTGTGGTCACCTAACGGTTTTTGGGGATTCCAAACTTGTTGTAAACCTTATCCGTAAGATATACTCTCCTAGCAACAAGTTAATGAAACGTTGCACCCAAACTGTTTGGGCACTTATATCGAACTTACTATATTTCAACATCACTCATGTTAAAAGGGAATTGAACTCAATGAATGACCGATTAGTTATTTTTGAAACCTCTCCTACTCCGCAACTTCTGCCACAAAGACCTGATTGTACCTTTCAATCTTTGTATCGTCCCCACATCCCTGACAATATAGAGTCATGGCATGTCTTCCCTAGTGATGAGAGCATCTGTGCTTTCATTCAAAATGAACCTTATAAGCCTAAGGAAATTATATCGATGGAAGATAACAAAATTCCTAAAGGGTTGACTCCTCTAGAAAGTTTGTTGTCATCAAGTGATGTAGGCAACAAAGAGAAACATAAAGAAGAGGATTCAAAAAGGAAAGTGGGTGAAACCATTTCCTTGAACATTGGAACACCCGAGTCTCCAAAGAATGTTAACATAGGTGCCCAATGTTCTGATGAATAAAAATTGAAGTTCGCTAAGCTGCTTGGTGAATTTAAAGATTTTTTTCTTGGTCTTAGGAGGATCTTCATGGTTTTTATCCTACTCTTATACAACATGCCATTCCTATCAAGGAGGGCATAAAACCAGTTAGGCAAAAACAAAGACCCATTAACCCTGCACTAGAAGCAACTATTCGAAAGGAGTTGGAAAAACTCTCGAAGGATGGGATCATTTTTCCGGTTAAGTATTTTGAATGGGTTTCCAATTTGGTTCCCATTCAGAAAACAACTAGTCAAATCATATTATGCGTAGACTTCCGCGCATTGAATCGGGCTAGTATAAAAGATCACTTTCCTCTCCCTAATATGGAAATGATTTTGTAGCAAGTTCTAGGGTCACAAATGATGTCCTTACTTGACGGTTTTTCTGGTTCCAATCAAATCATGCTAAAAAGGACAGATAAATATAAAACCACTTTTATTACTTGTTGGAGCACTTTTTCTTATGAATGTATGCCTTTTGGCTTATCTAATGCAGGTTCCACTTTTCAAAGAGCTATGCAAATAGCTTTTGATGATTTGATCAACAAGATTATTCAGATCTATCTTGAAGAATTAACTGTGTATTCTAAAAACTGATCAGATCATTTTGGTCATCTTAAAAGAATTCTCATGCAATGCAAGAAATTTGGCATTTCTCTAAATCCTTCTAAGTCTATTTTCAGCATTACCAAAGGCAAGCTCCTTGGTCACATTGTCTTCAATTCAGGAATAAGCATTGATCCTAAAAGGATAGTTGCTATCCTAAATCTGCTTGCTCCCACTTCCAAGAAGGAGGTTCAAGCTTTCATGGGTGTTATTAACTTCGCCCGTAGGTTTGTTCCTGATTTTGCTGTAATGGTCAAGCAAATTCATAATCTGCTTAAGCAAGATCGTTCATTTTCTTGGATAGATGATGTCGAAAATGCTTTTAAAGGGATCAAGAAAGCAATCAATTTTGCATCGTTTTTGGCGAAGCCAAATTTTGAGAAATAATTTATGATATATACTAATGCCACAAAGGAAGCAGTTTCTGCTATCCTCATGCAATGTAATGACCAAGGTAATGAAAAACCAGTGGCTTACATGAGTCAAAGCTTGTCTGATGATGAGTTTAAATATTATTTTATTGAAAAACATGCTTTCGCTCTTGTTAAAGTTGTTGAAAAGTTTCACCACCTCATCTTAGGTAAGCACACATTGGTAAAAGTCCCTTTACCCGTTGTCAAGTTTTTACTCTCACAGACTTATCTTTCAGGGAAGCTTGCACATTGGTTTGCCAAGATCCAAGAGCATGATTTAACTATTGTGACTTTTGACACCATCAAGGGACGTGACTTACTTCACTTAGCTCAACATGCTGAAACTAGTGAAGAAATTAATGAACATTATAGTTCTCTATCAACACTATTCTACATTGATAATCAAATCCTTCCCGTGTCTGAACATCCTTGGTATAAAAAATTGGTTTTCTATTTGCAAAATCAAAGATGTCCAGATAACTTAGACACTCATCAAAGAAGAAGGCTTTGTCTCAAATCTGCCAGATACGTCATTATAGGAGACTTCTTGTTTAGAAGATTTATTGATGGTACATTGCTTCGCTTTGTAAACAATGAGGAAGCACATAAACTGTTGAAAGAAACTCACGGTTCTTCAAATTCTGCTATTCATGTAGGAGGTCATTTTTCTACTAAAACCATTGCTTTTAAGATTATCATAAAGGGATACTATTGGCCTTCAATCTTTCGTGATTCTTATTTTTTTTCGAGATATTGTAACAAGTGCCAAAAAATTGTTGGGAAAGAACGCCTTTTAGCCATGCCTTTACAACCTGTCCTCCCAAACTTTCCTTTTTCAAAATGGGGTTTGGACTTTATTGGTCCTGTTAATCCTCCATCTTCAGCAGGACAAGTCTTTATCTTGACAACCACAAACTATTTTACAAAATGGGCTAAAGTTGTCCCGCTCAAACATTCGCAGGATGAGCAGGTGATTTCTTTCCTTGAAAATAATTTTTTTTTTCCAGAATTGGTCTTCCTTTGGAAATTATTACAGATAATGGTCCCGCTCTTATTTCTGCTAAGCTGACCCAATTTTTAGCTAAGTTGGGGGTTAAACATTTTACCTCATTAGCTTATTACCCCCAAGGATATGGGCAGGCCGAGTCTACCAATAAGAATCTGGTAAGAATTATCAAAAGGCTCATCAAAGCTATGCGTCGTCAATGGAATAGTCTCCTCACTTACGCCCTTTGGGAAAATCAAACTACCACTAAGGTGAGCACTGGTTTCACTTCTTTCCAGCTTATTTATAGTCAAGAAGTCATTCTGCCTACTGAGTTGAAACTTTCCTCCTTAAGGTTAATGCTATAGGTCGAAGAATTAAATTCTTCTGATGTTTCTTAAAGAATGAATGCACTTTTGGCTTTCGAGGAGCAAAGGACGTTTGCCTTGGATAATATAAAGAGAAGACACCGGACTGTTAAAAAATATTTCAACAAGAGTGTCAAAGCTGTAAAATTTAAAGTCAATGAGAAGGTAATGTTGTGGGATTCAACTCATGCTGAAAGAAGGAGGCATTCAAAGTTTCAAAAATTATGGTTGGGTCCTTTTAAGATCGCTTTTGTCCTAAGCGCAAATTCTTACATTCTAAAGGACTTACGAGAGCGATTGTTTTCCTACAACACTAATTGTTCCCACTTAAAACATTACATGGAACCAACTTGAAGAGTTTAACATTGTTTGGAATGTTTCTGTATTCTAGTAGTTTTCATTTCTGCTTTTACATTAGTAGTTTTTCATTTCTACTTTCACATTAGTAGTTTTCTATTTCTGCTATTTCATTTTCTGTCATTTCATTTCTGCTAATTTCAATTTTGTTTTTTCATTTCTGCTATGACATTTCTTGTCTTTTGTTCTTTTCGACTTTATTTTTTGTCAAAATAAAATGTTGGATCAGTTTTTCCACAAGGACGCTTCTGCAAAGTATTGTTAATCAATAAAAATCAAGATTACACATCTACCATGATGTTCCCCTTGAAGGCATCATCGAAATTGTTATCTGCTTTCACTGTTGTTTTATGAGATAGTTGGTTTTATCCCTCTTCTGCTTTCCTTTTCTTCATCCATTTCGAGATTCAAAAGAGCAAGTTCAAAAAAAAATTCTCCTCGAAGTCAAGAACAATTTTTAGTTGAATTATTATGCTTATAGGGATAAACCCCCTCATACTTAACACTTTCCATGAGTTATTCCCAAATTCCTAGTCATTTTTTCCATTAAATCTGCTCACTTCCCCCTATTGCATAATCATTATGATTTATATCTTCTTGATCTGATGTTACTTGGTCTGCGAAACCAGACATTCTGAGGTTTTAATCTGCTTGAAACATATTTCCCTGTGGATTCGTCACTTTGTTGATGATTAAAATCGTAACGATGAATTCCGCCCGCAAAGTATTGCTAAATCCCTATTATTTAACTATGCTAATAATATAATACTAGTAGGTGGGACCCCCTTGTAGACTAGATGCTCAAGGATAGACATATTATACATGTTTTGCTACTATTTTTTACGCTGCCTACACAGTCCTACATTTTCGACGATCCAGTCTTGGTTTCATTTGACATGATAATAGGTGGATGATGCATTTTGGTGGAATGCTTTTTGCAATACAAAACAATTTTATGGTTATGAGGAGCATGTTATTAACATTTGCTATGATTTAACCTTGTCACTAATCCTTATGATCAATTACCTAGCCACATATATGCAAGAGATATTTTAATGGTAGCATGATCAAAACAAAGAAAAAAAAACCTATGAAAAGATCCTAAAGTGTAACAAAGGGAAAAAAGTTATATGTTTGAGCTATGATAAAGGACTATATGCAAGTTCGAATGGAAAAGTTAAGGGATATTAGTGTTAGTCCTAACTATTATGCTATTGTTGGTTAGTGGACTGTGAAAATTTCATGAGATTTGAATGGAGGCGCATATAGCATTCTTAATATGTATTATGACATGGAGTTATGACAAGGGTTAACGTGTAAATTATATTCGGTGGCGCACTATGCAATGTATATCGTTGCAGATTTCACGATGGTTTGGCATTGAATACACATTGGTTATATGGTTTAATTTTTGGTGAATGTGATGCTTATTAGGTTGTCTCATACTTTGAATTGAATGGGCCAGGTGATGGAAGCGATGTGCATTTACTGCACGTCACTCCATACTTTCCCTATCGCCTGTCACCCTAGCATTGTTCCATTGTTGCATTTTTCGCTCTATTGGTTGTGAAGTTCTGCATTTTCAGGCTCTTGTAAGAAAGAAGGTGTTAGCACTGAGAGTAACCCTAAGATTGCAGGAGGATAAGCTCAGTACCCATCAAAATGTTTGTGGAGGTAAGTTTATGAGTGGAAGTCAAATGGACAAAGCTCAACATAAGAATGTTTAAAAACAGAAAGCTAGGCTAGCAATGCATAAGAAAATGAGGTTCTCATTAACTTCATTCAGTGGTTTAAGGCTAAAGGTGAGAAGGAGGAAGACTTAGTGAGGAAAGTGGACAAGTCTGCCATGAGCATCCGACCTTCAAGCAGCTTTGTGCAGAAAAACTCAGGCACAAGAGCACTCTTGAACTTAAGTTTAAGATACTGAAATATATCACAACAACATTATAATCAAACCTCCATTACAATACAACTACAACATCTCATCTGGATCATCCATGCACAAGCATTTCAACATAAGAGGGAATAGAAGAATGAAAGAAAATAATGAAACAGATCATAGCAACATTATAATCAAACCTCCATTACAATACAACTACGACATCTCATCTGGATCATCCATGCATGAGTGTTTCAACATAAGAAGGAACAAGATGATGAAAGAAACTGACTTCTATTAATGAGAATGTCTCAGGTCTCATACATAACCAAAGAACAACTCTTCTATCAAAGTATTACAAATAGGGAACTCTACTCAACCATCGACTCTAACAAAATATTAAACTGATATATTTATACTCATATTAGTGGACAACCGCTAGAAGAGTCATCTGGCCATCCCGTCCAAGGCTTTTCGTCTGTGCATCCTTCTGTCAGACTCTGCATGTATCCTTGTGTCAGACGCAAGCTCAGACCGGCATGGGCCTGCAGGAAAAACTGTCCATCGTGGTACCTCGGGCTGATAGTTCTGTCTCCATGACCAGACCCTCCACACTTTTCATTTATGGAGTGAGCCGAGGTTTCAACTACCAGTCCTTGTTCATTAATTGATTCCTCCTCGGGATCGGGATGAGACTTGATGACTAGGAGGAGGCCACGTGCTGCTATTAGATTTAGCGTCGAATGAGCAGGTGATTTTGAGGCCGTTGAATGTAGTTTGGACCCACACTGCTTTTGGGCCCGAAACTCACCACCTTCCGCCACGTAGCTCTCCCACAATACCATGGCTTATATTTCGGCCCACTCAAGGATTTTAACGTCTGAGCATGTTGCGGTGTCGAAATGAAGCATGGTCGTTGATCTACGATCTGGGTGCACCTATTATTTTAGTGCCCCGCTAAAGTTTATTCGCCTGCCAACTATAACGACCTTCAAACCACATTCAAAGATGGCGTTAAATCGAGCTGCACAAGGGATTTCTATTGCTGAAAACTGCACCCGCCTGTTTTGCTATGCTCATGGCCATCACCTGCGACCCTTGACAACTTCATGTGATAACATTGGCTCCACGGGGGATGGCATGCTCCCTGTGAGATGCCAAGAACAAGCACTTTTAGTGCCTTAGCTTTTGGGTCATGGGGTAAATTATTCAAACAAAAATAAAAGTGAAAGTGGTATTTACAATGGATGGAAAGCCAATCATGGCTTAAGTAAAATATTTTTTTAGAAAGTGCCCATTAATAGGGCCACCAAAAACTTCGGAGTCCTCTAAGTTCTGCAATTTATAAGTGTTATTTGAAAATACCTCATAAATCTTGAAAGGACCAATCCATGTTAGAATTTACCATGTTTTCCTTTATCTTGCTTGGGTGCATCCCACTTGAGCACTAGATCACCCAACTAAAAATATTCCTTGCTTACCTTCTCATCAAAGGCTCATTTTATCTTTTGTTGATGGTCCTGAGCTTTATCAAGTAGTTGCTCCCTGGTCTGTTGTATCTACCAGTTGTTGTATCCTCCTGACCATATCATCTTGTTCTCCTTGGTAGTCTTGAAGGAATTTTGCCACAGGCAAGGAAAGTTGAGTAGGAAAGATAGCCTCAACCCCATATACAAGTTGAAAAGGGGAAACACCAAGTGACCTCTTTGTTATAACTCTATCAGCCCATAATGCAAATTTCAGCTTTGAGTCCCATGCTTTCTTGTTGTCTTCTAACAATTTATTAATGATCTTTATGAGGCTCTTGTTAGAGGACTCTACCAAACCATTTCCTTGGGGGTAGTAAGGAGTAGAATGGACTAATGCAATACCATGTTGTTCACAGAACTTGATCAATGGTTCGGATTTGAAGGAGGCAACATTGTCAGTAACAATCCTGCTTGGACAACAAAATCCGGACATGATATCTTCAAGAAAGCTAATGATTACCTTATGGGAGGCACTCCTTGTAGGAATGGCTTATATCCACTTGGTGAAATAGTCAGTGGAAGTCAGAATCCACCTGTGTTGACCACTTGAGGTTGGGTGGATTTCTCCAATGCAATCTAGACCCCACTGTTGAAAAGGTCCATAAACCACCACAGGTTTCAAAGACAAAGATTTGAGTTGTTGCTTTCCAAAAAAAATTTGGCATTTGACACAAGCTCGAATATTTGCACAAACATCAGTAAAAAGGCTAGGCCATAAATACCCAACTCTGAGGATTTTATAAGTTGTGGTCCTCCAAAAATGATGGCCCCCACATAAGCTGTCATGAAAATCAGTTATGGCCCTTTGGGCCTCTTGTGGATCGAGACATCTCAAAAGAACTCCTAGAGGATCTTTCCAATACAAAACCTGATCAATGAGACAATATTTGATTGGTTTGAGTTTCAAAGCTCTCACCTTGTTCTTTTCCAAGCAAAAAAGATGTCGCAATTTGATTCAGCCAACAACCTAGCTAAACCTTGGCCTTTCACCAATTTAGTGAGCTTCATTTCAAGGTCAAATTCCAAAATTTTAGCAATCCATTTGCTTCTCTTCCCATCTATGTCACGTTGGATCAATATCTCTTTCACTGAGGTTGAAGGGACATATGCAACAATCTTTGAATGTAGAACATATATTTTGAAGGCCTTGAGGGCTTTGACTAAAGAATAAGCCTGCTTTTCAATGATATCGTATCTCATTTCTACATCCCTCAATGCTCTGCTGAAAAAGGAAATAGGATGCTCTAACCCCTTTGTATTTTTCTGTAGCAAAACAATAGCTAGTGTGTCAAATGAGGTAAAGGAAAATATCAGAAATTCCTTAGAATAGTTAGGGACGATGAGCACAGGTTCTTCAGT
This sequence comes from Picea engelmannii, assembly GCA_009831015.1. Lineage (NCBI taxonomy): Eukaryota > Viridiplantae > Streptophyta > Pinopsida > Pinales > Pinaceae > Picea > Picea engelmannii. The sequence goes on along the minus strand of ML784615.1, from coordinate 103,502 downwards.
CAGAGCCCTTTTTATTTGGTCAAAATATTCTCGAGCCCCAGAAGTCCATTTCACCTTGTTTCCCTTTCTGAGCATAGCGATAATGTACTTCACTAATCCAACAAAGTTAGAGACAAAACTTCTTAGAAAATTGATTTTACCCAAGAAATACTGAACCTCTTTCTTAGATCTAGGAAAAGATAAGGTCTGGATGGCCTCTACTCTGCTTGGATCAATTCTTACCCCTTCTGCTGACACAATGTGCCCCATTAATTTACCTTCCTTCATAACAAACAAAGATTTTGATTGAGAGAGAGACCAAAACTTTTGCATTTCAGGAAGACCTTCTTCAAATGATGACAATGCTCTTTGTCAGATTTTGAGAACACTGTAATGTCATCCAGATAGATGACTACAAATTTGTCTTTCTCCCCAATAAAGGCAATGTCCATGGCTCATTGGAAGGTTGCTCCTGCATTCATCAATCCAAAGGACATTTTAGCATACATGAATGTGCCCCAAGGAGTAGTGAAGGCTATCTTATCTCTATCTTTAGGCAGGACAGAGATCTAATTGTAGCCAGAGAAACTATCAACCATAGACATCCTAGATGAACCAGTTACTCTCTACAAAATGTGTTCCATCTTTGGCAAGGAGTAGTTATCCTTTTTGGAGCTCCTGTTCAAATTCTTGAAATCAACACATAACCTAATTTTCCCATTTTTCTTCCCCAGAGGCACCAATTTAGCCACCCATTCTGAATATCTCAAAGGAATGATGATCTGGGCATCCAACAACTTTTTCACTTCCTTTTCCATAATATGCAACAACATGGGATTTATTTGTCTGATTTTTTTCCTAAAAGGCTTGGTCTCCTCTTTCAAAGGGAACTTATGTTCAGTGATGTTTGTGTCATATGTTCTTAAATCTTCATATTTCCAGGCAAACACATCAACAAACTCCTTTAAAAGATTGACATATTCATCCCTTTGTTCCTTTGACAAACTGTCAAACAATTTAACATACTTTGGGTTTTCCTTTGTTCCTAAATTGCATTCAGTCACATCAACATTTTCAGTTGAACCTTTAATCTTTACAACCACATCATTTCTGTCAAACGATCTCTCCAAGGGGACAAGTCCTTTTGGAATATGGTTACTGGGTAATGAACAATGCGATGGTCAACAATTTTATTTAGAAAAATATCAACATGAGGGATTTCTTCAGTATCCTGATCTTGATCAATATGTAAATCAAAAAATTCACCCACAATCTCAAGAAATATTTTTATCTCAAGATCATCCTCAAAAGCCTTCTAATGTTTGACATTGTTAGGAATAGAGGGTCTATACCTTACTTCCACATCATACTTGAGTTTGGGGGGCAAAGGAACCCTGAAATTACTTGTTGAGACAACCAAGGAATCAACCACAGTGTTCTCCTCTCTTGAAACAAATGAGATATTAAAAGCCAAGAATAAACTATCAACAAGATCCCAGACTTCATTTATGCAGGTCCTTAACATGGGGTGTTTAGCTTGATAAAGATTTTTGACTTGGTGAACAATTAACTCAACATCTCCAAACACTGCTAGCTCTTCAATCTTCATGTCTTTAGTAGCCCTCAAACCCGAAACAAGAGCCTCATATTTTGCCACATTGTTTATTGTTTCAAATTCAAGCTTGTAAGACAGATATATGGTCTCTTGGGTAGGGGAAATAAAGACTACCCCAGCACCAACACTCTCCCTAGAAGAGGCTCCATCAAAAAACATCTTCCAAACAGAGGTATTGGGAGGAGGATCATCCCAAGAGGTAATAGTCTGCTTTCTGATTTCAATAGGTGTTTGAGGAGCATCAATGAGTTGTAACATATTGGACCCTAAATCAATATGAGTTTGCTTTCTGATTTCAATAGGGTGGTTGGTAGGATTTGATTCATCATCGATGATGTAGGCTAATTGTGCTTCCCTATAAAGCCTTCTATGTCCCCCCTCAAACACAAGAATGATGGCATATGAAAGATCCATCTACAAAGTTCCCCCTAGTCTTTTGATCCAAGATCTAGACAAGAGCATCCCAAACTTAGGGGGGACATCAACTACCACAATATCCATGCCCACACTTTTCATTAGCAATTGGAACAAGGAAACAACCAGGTCTTTGATAACCCCAAGACACTTCACCTTCCTGGAATCAAATGAGTAGATTTCATGTTAGGTTTTTGTAACCTCCAACCCAAGCTCATCCATGACAGTCTTAGGCATGAGATTATGAGATGCCCCCGAATCCATCAAACAATTGTGCAACACTTTATCATGAATGTTCAATGTTGTATAGAAAGGAGGGGAAGAGTCATCCCTATCCTCTACCAAAGGTCTTAGTATGACAATTGGTTTTTCATCTTGGAGGTTGACTGAATCTGTGGGATAAGATGAAGGTTTAGGCTACAACATTTTGGAAAGGTACCTTTTGAAATCCTCATTCTTAACTAGCTCTAAAAAAGGTACATGATTTTAATCTTTTGTATCTCATTCTCAAAGCTAAAAGAGGAGGGAGGCTTCAAAATCTCCTTAACTTCTGGGGTAGGGCTCTTAACCACTGCCCGAGGGTTTTGTGCCTCTTTTTCTTTTCTACTAGCTGCCACACCCTTAGTAGGATTCTCTGTTCTAGTAGGCTGATCAGAAATGTCATGCTTCCCCTCTTTCTTCTTTGACCTTAGGTTGTATCTATTTGGATTGCCACTGGTCCTTTTCCCTTTTCTCAACTCATTTAGTTGGCTATCCATGAGAGACTCTTGATATGCAAATTGGGTCAAATGAGGAGACAAAGAGGTGTCACCAAGACATTGGATTTCAAGATCAACATCTTCTTCCTCTCCTTCTTCATCAGTAACCAGGTTATTTTGGAGAGGGGCTTGGATTTTTTGATCATCCCTATCCCTATTTCTTTGATCTCTTTGGATGATCTGAGGGGCATTGTTGGGTCTTCTAAAATTACCCCTATTATCAGCATTATGGGGGTTTCTATAGCTCTGCTTTCCTTCATATTTCAATTTCTCCATTTCTACAGAAAGTGATTTTACCAATCTTGTCAATTCATCCACTTGAGGGCGGGCAACAGAGGAATCAAAGGTTGAAGCTTCAGCCCTACCTTTTCTTCTATCTCTATCATATTTAATCCTAAGCTTGTCAGCTTCCAATATATTAGACTCTACTTCAAGGGTTGCATCTTGCATATGAGCTAAAGAGGTAGCTCTTCTTTCTCTCAACAGGAGGAAAAACTCAGGGTCAAAAGCGCTAGCATAAGTAATCTTGGTAGAGGTTTTTGTAGGCTTTATTTCAGTGCAAATCTGATTTTACATCTTATTAAATATTTTTGAGAGTCTGAAACAGATTCCCCCTCTTTCCTCTTAAGTGCCCCAAATTCTGTAATATAATAAAGAAAATATTTTTTATCTCCCTAATGCCTAAAAAATGAATCATCTAGAGCTTCAATCCAAGCAATAGATCCATGAGTCAAACCCCTAAACCATTTCCTGGCCTCACCATCAAGGCTCTGTACAAAAACTCTCATCCACACATCTTCATTTTCAATGTTAATATTATCTGCATACCTATAAAAAGCTGAAAGGTGTTCTTTTGCAGTTATGTCTTCCTCCCCTGTGAACTTGGGAATGTACTTAAGGTAGTCTCTAGATGGGAGAGCATTCATAGGCTGAGGTAAAACAAGAGGGGCATATCTAGCAACCACTATGGCATCCATCTTGTTTCTAGGAAGATTAGCACCTGCCATTGGGATGTGAACTGTAGGAGAACCAAGGGGAGATGGAGTTTGGACAGGTACAACTGAAGTTGTGTTCCTAGGGGAAAGGGGAAACGATTGAGTGTTGGAGGAGGATGGTATAGGGTTCAAGGGAAAATAAGTTTCCCCCTCTTGAGTTACAACAACTTTGATAGAAGGAGGAGTAGAAAAAACCAAAGTGGGACAATCTTCTAAGCTCCTTGGTCTAAACCACTTAACAATATCAGGGGAAACAAGGGTTTCAAATCTTTCTTCTTCAAAATGAGGACTAAAAGGGGAGAATTCAATAGGGAAGCTTTCAAAATCCAAACTTTTGGAAACTCCAGCAGATGGTATAAAAGGAGAATTGGATACAACTACTGGAGTTTTAAAAGAAGAATCACGTAAATTACTAGAATCACCTGGTACAACAGTTGAAAGTCCTTCTTGAGAAGTCTTTCCTTTCTTGATAATCTTCTTTGGGTCAAATTTAGGTGTTTCCATAGGTAGATGTGGAGTAGACCTCATGTGTCTGCATTTGGGAGCCACAACTGAAATAGTGGAGTCGCCAGGTGCAAGTTGCAATCTTCAAGGTATTGATTTTTGATGCACCTTTAGAATCATAATTTCTTTGTCGTTCAATCCCAGGGAAATGTCTTCAATTCATTCCTCGACAACGACGCTAAGAATGTTGGAACTAAGAGTCACCCTCAGATTGCAGGAGGATAAGCCCAGTACCCATCAAAATGTTTGTGGAGGTAAGTTTATGAGTGGAGGTCAAATGGACAAAGCTCAACATAAGAAAGTTTAAAAAACAGAAAACTAGGCTAGCAATGCATAAGCAAATGAGGTTCTCATTAACTTCAGTCAGTGGTTTAAGGATAAAGGTGAGAAGGAGGAAGACTTAGTGAGGAAAGTGGACAAGTCTACCATGAGCATCCAACCTTCAAGCAGCTTGGTGCAGAAAAACTCAGGCACAAGAGCACTCTTGAACTTAAGTTTAAGATACTGAAATATATAACAACATTATAATCAAACCTCCATTACAATACAACTACAACATCTTGTCTGGATCATCCATGCACGATCATTTCACCATAAGAGGGAAAAAGACAATGAAAGAAAATGTTGAAACATATCATAGAAACATTATAATCAAACCTCCATTACAATACAACTAGGACATCTCGTCTAGATCATCCATGCATGAGTGTTTCAACACAAGAGAGCACAAGATGATGAAAGAAACTGACTTCTATTAATGAGAAAGTCTCAGGTCTCATACATAGCCAGAGAACAACTCTGCTATCAAACTATTACAAATAGGGAGCTCTTCTCAACCATCGACCCTAAAAAAATCTTAAACTGATGTATTTATACTCAGATTAGTGGACAACCGCTAGGAGAGTCATCTGGCCATCTCGTCCAAGGATTTTCATCTATGCATCCTTCTGTCAAACTGTGCATGTATCCTTCTGTCAGACGCAAGCTCAGACCAGCATGGGACTGCAGGAAAAACTGTCCATCGTGGTACCTCGGGCTGACAGTTCTGTCTCCAGGACCAGACCCTCCACACTTTTCATTTGTGGAATGAGCTGAGGTTTCAACTACCAGTCCTTGTTCATTAATTGATTCCTCCTCGGGATCGGGACGAGGCTTGACGACTTGGAGGCGGCCACGTGATGCTATTGGATTCAACATTGAATGAGCACGTGATTTCAGGGTCGTTGAAGGTGGTTTGGACCCACACTGCTTTCGGGCTCGAAACTCACCACCTTCCGCCACGTAGCTCTACCGCAATACCATGGTTTAGATTTTGGCCCGCTTAAGGATTTTAACGTATGAGCATGTTGCGGCACCAAAATGAAGCATGTCTGTTGATCTGGTTGCGATCTGCGATCTGGGCACACTTGCTATTTTAGCACCCCCACTAAAGTTTATCCGCTTGCCAACTATAACGACCTTCAACCCGCGCTCAGAGATGGTGCTCAATCGAGCTGCACAGGGGATTTCTATTGTTGAAAACTGCACCCGCCTATTTACTTGTGATCATGGCCATCACCCGTGACCCTTGACAACTTCATGTGATAACAGAAGGCTCGACCAACTCGCCATTTAAGCGTATTTTCACATGTATGGTTCTTTTTCTCTCCATCCATGATGTATTCTCTGTTATATGAACCAAATGATGGCTCAATGATGCTTGGATTCTATGTGTTCTTGAGAATTTTGACTATGTAAATGTGTGTTATGGCTCTCTGTGATCACTGTAAATGTTTAGGATTGCAAGTAAAGAAATGGGTATTTTAAGTTGCGCATTGGTTGTTTGCTCAGTCAGTTTAGTATCATGATGGGTCTCTATGGAATAATAAGTGAACGGTGGTACAAAATGGCTCTGCGTTGATGATGGAGGGTTTTGTTTTGTGTATTACTGTCAGTTAAAACGTTCCCTCACAGTCATGGTGGTAACCCTAACCTAGTCGTAGAGGAATTGCCGACAGTTGTTGTGTTCTTTCTTCAAACCCCAAGTCGTGGTCGTTGGTCCGTTCTTACTGTCTTGTCACAGAAATATCCCAAGATCTAGTCTTGGTTGGCCCTAACATTAATACATACTCGTATGGTTGTGGATTGATACAAGTTGTATCTAAGCATTCTATCAAAAGGACGAGTGTGTCCTCACTGATTTTGCTGCCAAGTTGTTCGACTCTTAAGGATTGGAAAGGGATGTTACATCTCTGTGTTTTTTTTGATAACCACCATTGTTAAATTAACCCTCGCCTCTCCTCTGCAAGTGTTAAATGCACCATGTGCACTGGGTTATTTTACTATGCCCGTCTTTGCTCTCCTCGGGTGTTAACCATTGGTTACGTCCATGACTTGAAGTAACAAGTAAGATTGTGTGGCTCACTGTTGTGTCTTTTTCGAAGGGTATTTTTGCCTGTGGTTGATATAAGTCTCGGAAGACCTTCAGCTCCTTGTGTTGTTGTTTAAGGATGAATGAATTATTGTTGCTTCCCTGCATTTGATTTTGATAGAGCTTGATTTAGACTCCATTGTCTTGCTCACCTCGGGCACCTTCGGGGGTTGTCAAGTATTGAGAATCAATGAAATGGTTATGGCGGTCTTTAAAACACATGCTCTCTCATCAAGTCTCTATCTCATCCTTGTATAGTAAAATTGTTGGAATAAGAATGAAACATACACTTGCATATAGTCGAGGGCTGTCTTCCATTCCGTTATGGTTTGGCTCACTATATTTTATCTAGCGTGGTCTTGATTGCAAATGGAAACACCTGTGTGGTTTTTCTAAGCCCGATCAGGGTTCTGACAAGTTTAAAAAATGATGCATGTATGTAGTTGGTTCTATTCGCTTCGTATATTATATTGGAACATTGCACAGTCTACCAATTATTTTAGATGGAAGTTATATCCACGGTGATAAGGCTCAGGTTTTATGTTTTGGTTGACTGTTGTTTCATTTCAAGATTTTGTGATTGATATGATGAAGACTGTGTATAATCAAGCATATTTCGAAGTCTGTTCGCGTTTGAAAAGAGACCTGTGTATATTTTAATTGGGCCCGATTGTTGATTGGTAAACGATGGATGTTGATTATTATCGTGGTGCATTATGGATTATCAGGGATAGATGTCGAGCATACTGTTGTGCATTTTTTATTTTTTTTTAAAGGAGAATAGAAGGAGAAATCATACTAAGGTTTGCTCTTGGGTTTTATTGAGATAGTTCAATTTTCATTCATTCTTCAATTCATTGAGAGCCTAATTCTCTTTTATGACAGTGAGGTCCTTTTGTAGAAATCAAGATTCAAAGTTGAATTACACCATTCAGACACTTGTTTTCAGAGGTGTTGATCTATCTTTGATAGTCTGTGTAGACTTGTCTATTTATGAATTAGATTTCATGACTGATAAAAGATATTGTGCAGAGTCGAGTGGGAAAAAATCTATGGCAAGCTGATCTAACTTTTAAAGTTCAGTTTTTTACTTTCTATCAGAAGTCCTTTTATATGGTTTTCCTCGGGGACATCTAAGTTTGACTTTGGTCCAAAACTCCCTCAGGGATTTTTGTAAGGACAACGATTCTTTTGATTTCTTGGAATGAAATAAGCGATTTCTATTCTGTCTCATCTGTGTTAATATGTGACTTGCCATTTTTGCTTTTGTCTCCACATTTACTTTTTCATCTATTGTATTCAAAAAATTATATAAAAATGTTGAATTTTACAAGAATCTTCTATTTTTAAAAAATCAGCCTAAGCCCTTGTAACTAATACTTTTTGATTAAGAAACAAATTTTGAGGCTATAAACATAGGGTGATATTCCCATCTATCTTGCCTTAGCTAAGCAAGATCTGAAAATGCTTGAGTAAGCTTATTTCATATCTTTTCCTCAACAGTGTACAACATCACATAGATAACAACTAGAAGCCAAATATGACCCACAAGACATGACATCAAGATCACTACAATGTTAGTATCACAACGAGAGAAGATACTATTACATTAACTTGAGGACGTGAACCACAAATGCAACCCTTGGATTGATAGAACTTTTGGTGTAGGGAATGCCTTATATATCATTTCTATGTCACAATTGTTATGCATGTGGGATTGTTCAACACACACATATACAATTAGAAGGGTGATAAAAATGCGGAAGAAAATCTCAATAGAAGGACATACATGTTTAACAAGACAAATTGCAAGATTGCATACATAACAACCACAAGTCAAATATGACCTACAAGGCATGACATTGAAATCACCAACATTTTGGTACCATATTGAAGGAGTAGGATGTTATCACATCATTGATTTGCACCCCAAATCCAACATTTTGGTTTGGCAAAGCTTTTGGTGTGGGCAATGCCTTGTAACCATCTCCGTCTTGCAATTGCTATGCATGTGGAATTATATAGAACACATCCAACACACACACAAAAGTAGAAGGGGAGCATTGATGTGGAATGAAATCCCAACGTAGGGATTTGCTACTGTAGTAAGATGGATTACAACATCACATAAATAACAAGGTTGTAGTAAGATAGCTTGTGACATCACATGGATAACAATATCAAGAGAAAGACAATCCACAACACACGACAATGAACCATCGACGATGTTAGTAAATGAGTGAGGAGGAAGATTTTACATTAATTCAAGGACTTGTGGCCCAAAGCCAATGTTTGGATTGATGAAGCTTTTGGTGCAAGTAGTGCCTTACAAAGAAAGGAGGTTTTCACGAGTATCTAACTATCACGATAGATTCACCCCGAAGTGGTTGTCTCATCATTGCGCCATCTCCTTCAATTATAACATGCTCACACAATGCTTATACAATCATTGACAAGTAGAAAAACATAATTAAAGTGCTAACCTTTCACTACTTATGCACGATTGTCTCATCAATGCACTATCTCCATCAATTATAACAAGCTCACACACATCTTGAATATAATTATTCACGAGTAGAACAACATAATATAGGTGTTAACCTTTCATTAACTAATCTAAACTCAAGATGCATATTAACACCCCCTATATCGTAGAACAATAGTTTGATACTTTGTGGGCTCTCTTGATTGCGATTTTATCCATATGATACCAATAAGTACAATCTCTCTTCATGTAGTGACATATCTTCACGATAAGGATTCCCTTCCACATTATTGTTCTCTCTCCTTTGTGATATGCGAAATTTACCTTTTTCCATAAATTGTTTAGTTATCTGATTGATGCACCATCTTCATAAACTATAACAAGCTCAAACAACATAACACAACTATTCAAAAGTAAAACAACATAATCTAATCACTAACCTTTCATTAATTAATCTCAAGTTGAGAAACATATTAATATTTTATAAAACAATTCTTTAATACTACTCCAATTTCTATAATTTACAACAATTATCTATATGACAACTGTTAGCACTCTGTAATTTGCCCAAGGTTGTGGAGGCAGTCACAGAGGCAACATCAAAACTGCTTTGAGTCAGGGATCTAGCCCTCTGAGACTCAGAGAAGGATCTCTCTGTTTGATATATATTTGTTGGAATAGGATATTAGGCTAGCTATGGAGAATAGGATATGTTTTTGAGTTAGGTAGGTGCAGAGAAGAGGAACCATGGGCAATGAAGTCACAATCTGAGATTTAATCAGAAACAAATCCTACAGACAGCCTTACAGGGCAAGCTAGGCAAATCACTGGAGTCTTCGTAAGCTTGGGGTGTGGCAGAGGGGGAAAAATGTTAAGAGGTAAAATTAAAGACAGAGCAGTAAAGAATTCTGCGTTTAACTTTTAGTGGAAAACATTGACATTGCTTTAAACTGGGAACAAGGTGTTTTTACACAAATCCTGATCTTAAATCTCTTTGAAACAATGGAGAAGACAAACATATATGATAACAGAGGAAAACAAAATCACAATGAGAAAAAACTTCACCAATGAATTTGACACAAGAATCCTGTAACTACTGCGACTATATTATTGAATTGATGAAAAATACAGGAGGCTCTGTGAGCTGTTTACAAAAACTAAATCATGGTCTCTTCTCCCCTCCCTGCACATTTGATTCCATACAATATATAAACCAGAATATCCTCAGGTTCCCGAGGTAGAATACAACCACCTCAACCAAAAATAGCAAGAAATCCCCAAAAATCTGGAACTGTCCGCCATGAAAGACGGGCTTAATTTCTGCAAAAAAGGGGTCTGAACAGACATCTGTTTCTCTTCAATGCTGACACATGGGAAAAAAATGAAGGAGGTTATTGTATATGGGCATGTGCTAGACAAAAACGTCCTTTGGATTCGCCAAATTCGCCTCCAATTCATCGTAATAGTTCTTGCAAAATTAGGATTGCAACAAGAAAGTGAAAAACTGAAAAAATGGGCCTTGGAGATGGCTTCGATTCTCCCTTCTCATGGCACCTATGAAAAAAATGAGAGAGGTTTTTGTTCTTCAACTCGTGTTGAGAAAAAACCTCTCTCGGATTTTGAAAATCCATCTTCATTTGCCCAGAAACGCCTCCGAAAAAATATTGGTCAAGATTGACGGTTTTGAGTTTTGGGGGGAGGGCGG
>ML784615.1:70741-84846 GCA_009831015.1 Picea engelmannii | reverse complement strand
GAAGAATATTCTACGTAAGAAGGAGTGTTGAATAATATTGTTATATTATATTTGTTAATTAGGCCCTATTGTGCCTTGACAATTAAATGTAAATTAAGACCTAATTTTAGGCTGTCTAGACCACTATTTATAAGGGAGGCCAGCGCCTCATTTGGACACACACCAATTAGCTCTGCAGTGTGCAAGTCTTGGAGGAGAACCTACTGCAGCTAGGTGTGACGTCAAGGAGGGTTATTGGTCTATGTCTTGGTATCTCTTGGTTAAGTAGTGCGCTACTATTCCTAGTGAAGGAGTAGAGGATGATTTTTGTTTGGTTTTTGGTATATCTATATTGAGGAAGTTTTTGCTGGGTTTTCTTCCCCATGAGGGTTTCGCAGGATAATCTGTGTGTCTCTATTGTTTCTGTGATTGCCTCTCTTTCAGTGATCTTATTTATGCAACTAATGTGCTAAATGATTGTAATAATAAAGAAAATCCGTTACTGCTAGTTGTATAAGTAAAACATCAACATGGAATCAGAGCAGGCCTAAAAGAGACCAACTCACAGTTTATAAGAAGTGACTAGCCTCAACGCACCCTCTCCAAAATCCAGTTTTCAGTATTGCAGCTACTATAGAATTAGGGTTTTTGCATAAACCCTAAGTGTGACGTTTTCCATGTTTAAGGAGGATGTTGGGGAAAGTAACCACATCTAGGAGCTCGTCCTAGGAGGGCACATCTAGTCCCTGGATCAAAATTTCGAAATTTGAAGTTTGAAAAATTAGGGTTTCCTCATAAAACCCTAAGTTGCAGTTGCAGTTGTAGTACCTGTTGCAGTTGAAGTACTAGTTGCAGTATCAGTTGCAGTTGCAGTGCCAGTTCCTTTATGCAAGTTGCAACACCAGTTGCAGTGCCAACACCAGCTGCAGTGCCAGTGGCAATGAAAGTTTTTGTGAAGTGTTGGGATTGATTTTTATTGTCCTAGTGCGCCTTAACCTAGCAAATCTCCAACTAACTTTAAGTTACAAGTTGAAGCACCTTTGAATTTTTAAAGGTTCGTTATTGCTTGCCGCTGCTGTCGGATGGTGCCACTACCTGTCGATACTGTGAAAGGTATGTACTTACATATGTTCAAACTATATCATTATTTTAAAGTGTACTTGCAGGAGAAAAGATCTTTTGTCTAAGCAACAATCATAGATCCAGAAGGATCTCAGATCCAACACATTCAGAGGAACTATGTACCCCAGGTTTGATTACTTTGATATGCCTCTACTTGTTATGGCATTATTATGATCTTATGAATATCCAGGTTGCATTTTTGATCTCTTGAAGTTATCATACTAACCATTGGTCAAAATAAAAGTCAAAGTATTAGATTGATTAAAATTGAGATTATAGAGTTTATTCCCTAACTCAGATTTCTGTCAAGATAGCATATTGTCTTAGTACAGAGGACAGGTTGAAGAAAATACTTGTCATCTTGAGTGAAGGAGACTCAGAAGAAAAACAATAACACTCATTCTTGAGGACAAGGCTCCAGGTTCTAGGTTTGATTGATTAAATTGATAAGATTCAAATTTGCAGATATGAAGTTTGATAACTACTAAACACTATAATTGTGATAACAATCTTTGAAAAGTTTTATTATTGAATACTTGGTAGCATGTGAACAATATTTTTATTTTTTATTTTGTATACTGGGGGAATTGACAACTCGCGGTTCTCGTACTCGCTTGACACGGGGTCGATACCCGTCCGCTACCACTATAACCCCAGGTGCGCCACACAGCCCGCAAGCATGGAGCACAAGTAAATCGGGGTGAGAATTGAACTTGAGACCTCCTTTACATATTTCCTTCCATTTACACGACACTTGCCAATCGGTCTACACCCCTGCGGGCCATGTGAGCAATATTGAGATAAATGCTTATTGTAATTATTTACTAGATATAAATGACATCTCCTCTAGGAGAAGCTTCTTGTTTTGTTACCAGGTTACCATGGAGGAATGATTGATCACAAGACTAGAAGAGTGTTGATCTCATTTCTTATTATTATATTTCTTACTTTTGACCCTTGTTCCAGGCAGGTCTCAAGTGATAGCTCTGAAAAAGCTACTGCGACGATTGTTCTCGCTATTGTGTTTGTTATTATTATAAAGAGTATTATTCTTGTATACCGTTTCTCCCTCCTTGTTCTTATTCCAGTCAGGTCACAGGTGATAACCCTGAAAGGGGCTATAGTGATGGTTGCAGGAGGAAACATATTAGATAAGACATGGAGAAAACTAACCAAGTTGTAAACATGACTGTATAAATCCATGTACCAAAGAAGAAGAAGAAGAAGCTACTTTTGCTAGATACACTACATCTCATATGAAGACAAAACATGAGGAGCAGAAGGCTCCAAAGACAACAGAACAAATCCCTCTAGTGTAGTTGATCACTCTTCAGATCATCAAGAAGAATTGGTAGAGCCAGAAGGGCCTACCCAGAATCAATGCAGTAACCATGAAGAGACCAGCATGGTCCCATGACACTTTGCAGGACGCAAAGCCATATAGCATTGATGTGCCATATCAGAGGGAGCAGATGGCTTCGAAGATTATATAGACTCAGAGGGAGTCAAGCTTCAGAGGGAGCATGGAGACTCAGAGTGAGCCTTGTTATCCCTGATTTTTAGGGATAACCAGGAGATCATGTCTCGAGGCCCACATGTCCTAGACATGGAGTGCCGAGAGTAGGATTGACCTGAGCATGGCCCTGGAGGGCCCATCCTTTTCTTCTTTCATCACACTCGTCTTGTCAGCAGCAACAACATCCATCACCTTCGGCTTGGTCTTGTATCGGAGAAGGCTCTTGCTCTATGAGGTAATTGGTCCAGGTATTATGGTATGTGTCACTTTTGATCATTAAAACCTTTAAATATATGCATCTGATTCCTTTTATCTTTGACAATTGCTTGGATCTTACACTAGCCCACTTGACCATGCTTGGGGAGATTGACAGGGTGCCCTAACAAGCCTGTACCCATAGGTTTTGGTTTGCCACTGGGGGATTTCTGAAAAGCCATCGTTCACTCCCATCATACCACCACTTTTCCATCTTATCTCCCGCTCATCTATCCCATTCCCCTTGTCCGGGCATTGGGTTGACCTGTTTGTAGGGTTGCACCTTATCTCGTGGGAAGAAGGGGCTAAAGGCCCATAAGGTAAAAGCAGCTGGTAAAAGATAAAAGCCTAGAAATAAAACCTCGAGATGCTTCGCCTAGGGATCCCCGAGAAGGCAATAAAAAGCCTCTCAGCAAGAAACAAGAGGGACCCAGAAAAATAACAAACAAGACCTAGTCAAGAGGATAGGGGGTCTCATCACGAGGTAGCCTATTATGATCATGGGTACCTAACAGTATGACATTGCCACCCTCTGGTTACCACGCCAGGGCAGTGACCTTTGGTTGCATGGCCAAGGGAAAGGGGGTCTCATCACGAGCCAACCTTCTCATCTCTGTGAAAGTACTTGTGGGTAACACTGTCAGCTCTGGTCACCATGCCAAGGCAATGTCCTCTGATTAGCCCTTGAGTAAAAAGAAAAAGAAGAAGAAAAGAGCAAATAAAATAAAAGAATAAAGGCAAGAACGGGCTTGGAAAAATTGCATCCATGACAGGTGCAACTCGCCTTCTACAAAGGCACCCACAGATAACGTCATGCATCCCTAGCTTTCACTTCACCCACATGTCTGGACATCCCCTAGCCACATCACCTCATTTACATGGCTTGAATGAAACCTTATGGAAACTTCCCCTTTCTTGTAGGTACTAGCCCAATAGGATGTCTTGTTTTTCCCTCCAGTCTTTTATTGTAGATTTTTGTAATGTCTTTGAGCTATTGACTGATGTATTAGGGTCTTATGCATCTGTTTGATAATATTGATGATGAAACGTGATTAACATTGCTATGATCCCGGTGACTGATGAGCCCATGGAGGGCGTAGCCTTTGATGTGCAGGATCATGCCCGACGGACAGGTACCATTTGGACTGGTACACATGGGGAGATGATCAGTTCAAACCTCCATGGGGCTGAAGAGCCCACCAGATGGATGTTGAGACCCCATCAGGGGGCAGAGATAGGACAGTGTTTGACTGAGGTTTTGCACCAGAGAAGAAGAGGACGTTCCATCAGGGGCACTTTGGCTGAGCCAGGCCTAGGGGGATTGACCCACTTGTAGTGGAATGTTGGCCCCAGATGACCCAGGATGTCACCAGGAGGTTTGTGACGTCATCATGAGCATATGGCAGATGGACAGGGTTGTTGGCACGTGTGGCAGTTTGGAAGAGCCCAAGGAGGGCTAACGTTTGGCTTCTAAATGCTGCACTGGCCCCAAAAAGGCCTAACGTCTCCCTCAGGAGGGCTTGACGTCTCATTTTTGCTCATTTAGGGTTTTAAAAGAACATTTAATGTAAAAACAATATGATTTTAGTTTATGGCCTTGTCTGCTATTTTTTATGACCTAAAATTAATTAAGGTCATTGATACAGTATATATTGAGGAGTTTTATCCTCATTTTGACAATAACACATCACTCACTCTCCTAGTGAGGTTTGATTTTTGCGCCTTATTAGGGTTATTGGCTAAACTAAGGAAGGTGCACTTGTTTAAGGAGGAGATTTTTGGCATTCTATGGTGTTTTTCTTGAAGGAAGGTTTACAACTAGGGTTTGCATGGTTATTCTCTTGATGATTTGTAAGTATTTTTCTGCAAAACTTCTTGATTGAATGGTTGTAGTTTAATTTCTTGCATCTATTTATAAATATTGCTGAATCAAAACCCTAGGGGACAAACACACAAGTAGGTCATTGTCTCATGTCCCCTGATAGAAAAACCTTTTAGCCATTGAAGAAGAAGAAGAGAGCCTAGCCATAGCTACACTCCTTCATTCTTCTTCCCTTAAGCTAGTCGTACCTTTAAACTTCAGGAGGAAGAGGACGTCCCAGGCCTAGGTTATCTACACCTAGGGCCGTTTTCTTTTAGGGTTTGATGAAAGAGCCTTGCCTTAGCAACACTCTCCCTCTTTAAACTCTCTTGTCTTGATTTTGCTTTTCATTGAGCTAGCTGTTTGCTGGGAAGGAGGAGAGAGCACAAGGCCTTGCTTTAGCAACACCGGAGTGAGCCTCTCTCCCCTAGGGTTCCGTCTTTAAGGCCTTGCTTTAGCAGCACCTTGAAACCTTTCCCTCTTGTCCTTTAAATCTCGTCCCCTTCAACCTGTGCGTCCTTCACCTTTTTGACTCCATTAACCCTTAGGCACTGATCTTAGGCCTCCAACGTTGAAGTGATAGTGATCAAACAAACTCTCAAACTATTTACTAAATCGAAACCCTAACTAACTACTAACCCTAAAAAGGCTGACGTCACCCTTGGTTATTTCATCTTGACGCAACAGTTTTTCTTTATAGGCAATTGGATGGTGGTTTTATGCATTTATTGAATAAGGGATTGATTGGATACATTGATTGCTTCATCATCTTGACATTTATTGGTGAATTGATATTATTTCATTGCTGTATTAATAAACATTGACTTCGTCAATATCTATTGTCATAATTGCTTATATATTGATATCAGATAGTCTCATGAAGTACTAACCCATTGAATCATAGCTTGCATATATTGGTTTGCTGTTGCTTTGTTCCGGGCAGGTGTTCTTCTTTGGGCCTACACTTCATTATTGGATGTTTAGTCGGGACTCTCTGCTTTTGGTGGTAACCTGTGAAGGGGGAACTTTACCTTTGTCCTTTTTAGCTTTTGCCTCTTCATAACCCCAGGTTACCGGGGACGTCTCCCCTGGGCCTAACCTCCCTAAAGAGAAAGAACCTCGCCATCATGGTGACATTGGGTGGGATAGGTTCCTGTTACGCCAGTTTGGCCTCCATCTTATAGCCATTTGACCTAGCTACAAACTGTGCGATAACAAGCCTGATCTTAGAGAGGATCAGAGGGGAAAAAGAGACGTCTTCCAGGATGAACAGATAGATGCCATGAGTTGAGAAGACTAGATCGTAGCTTCAAAGACTTTTAGGAGATGTGAAATCTTCTGGGAAGATTCCCTTGTTTCAGTGACAGAGGAGGAAGCCAGTCAGAAGGACTGGGATATGGATTTTTCCTTGAGACTAGAAGGGAAGTCAGTGGTAACTTCCAAGATTAATCTAATAGATCAAGCATGTTGCAGATAACAATATAAAGATGTGCAAAGCTTAATTTGTGTCCAGAGGATTCTCCCAACTAAAGGGAGAAGACTATGACGAGACACTTGCTCCAGTAATAAAAAAAAGTATATATAGAAGAACCATGATCCATTAAAAGAAGTCGATGCAGTATGAGATTCAGAGGGAGCAAATGAATCTGTCATCGTGATGGAGTAGAGGAGCTACTCTCAGAGTTCAACAACTACAATGAGAATAGAGCAGTGATTCTCAGCTTTAGAAATAGCAGTTGCAGGTGCAGAGTCCCAGTGTTAGAAGGAACAAGTTGTAGAGAGAATAGGGGACATACTCTCAGGCAGTGAGACAGATAGTGCTTTGCAGAAAGCACATAGAACCAACACATGATTATGCAAATTGAGTTGCAGCTGAGCAAGTGTACCAGGTTGGTACAATGTGATGTGAAAATTTGGTTTTGAAGTATAGGATAGGAAGACTCATGTCTGCAAGTTGAAGCAAGCTCCAAGAGCTTGGTGTGGTAGGATTGATAGTTTTCTGATGAGCTTGGGTTTTACCAAGAGTAAAGTTGACCCCAACCTTTACTTCAAGATTGAGAATGATGGACCAGTTATATTGCTGATATATGTGGATGACTTATTCTTGACAGATGAAGAAAAGCTCATCACAGATTGCAAGAAGAAGCTTGCCACTGAATTCGAAATGAAGGACCTAGGCCCGATGAACTATTTCTTAGGTCTTGAAGTATGGCAGAGCCCAGAAGAGATTTTCCTTAATCAAGGAAAGTATGTTGTGGAAATTCTGAAGAGATTCGACATGATGGACTGTATAGCCATGTCCACTCCTATGGAGACGAATTTGAAGTTATTGGTTGATACTTCGTAAAAAATAGTTGATATTACTCTATATAGACAAGTGATTGGTTCGTTGATGTATCTAACGAATACCAGACCAGATATATGCTTTGCTGTGAACACCTTGAGTCAGTATCTGGTGGAGCCCAGACGTGTTCACCTTGTAGCTGCAAAGCATGTGATGAGATACCTTAAGGGTACGTTGGACTAGGGCCTCTATTATACTGGAGATTGTGACTTCATATTGTATAGCTATACTGATTTAGATTGGGCTGGAAGTACTTCAGACCAGTGTTGAAAAAATCGTCGATTTTTCGTGACTTTTTGTAAAAGTCGCGACTTTTACCCTGAGCCAACTTTTACTCTCGAAAAAATCACGATTTTTTGTATTTTCAAAAAGTCTCGACTTTTAGTAAAAATCGCCGACTTTTATCAAAAAGTTGCTAGACGCAGGGAACCTGCGGGCATAAGGGCACATTTTTTTTTTTTTTGGGTCATTTGTGTTTTTTTGCTTGTGGAGAAGGAAGGAGAAGGGTTTGTGGTCTTCCTCAATCACTGTGGAGACAACTTAACAACCATCATCATCACCATCAAGGATTTCTAAGTGGAGCAAGGGTTCAATTTCATTTGCCAACCGGTGTTGAATCTTCCATTCATAGGTATGTATCTAAATCCCTTCCATTCATAGGTATGTATCTAAACCCTCCATTCATAGGAGGAGTGGCCTGAAGACATCATGGAGGGTGATGTGCAAACATCAACACAACCTTCTACACTTATTGATACACCTACTCCTGCACACACCAGTGGTCATCCACTATCAGATACATGGCCTTATATTGTCAGGGGCAGGCCTGACAAGCAACCCCTTATCTTTTCTCGTAAAAGGGGGAGAGGTGGAGGCCGACATTGATATTAGATAGCTAGCTGCTAGTTTTGTTTCATTTGTCATTGTACATCAGACATCTATAGACTCCATGATGATGATGAATCATGAGATACATTTTATAATTATATATGTGATGTCATTTTGTATTGGAGAGGCCCTTCAACATTCAATATCGACTTTGATGTATAATTTTTTATTTGGCATCCACTAGTGACTACATATATATCAATGATTTCTCCATATTTATGTGCCAATGTGTTTATCTGATGTTGTTGTTGCTTTATATGTTTAAAATTTTGAAAAAAATGAATATATTTTGTATTTTTTAATGTTTGTCGTGGTTTTCCGATTTTTAGCCGACTTTTGCCGAAACGATTTTTTTTGGACCCTCGTCGACTTTTTGCCGATGTAGAGTTTTTCAACACTGCTTCAGACAAAAAAAACACTTCAAAATGTTGTTTCAGTTTAGGGCCAGCCATGACTTCGTGGCAAAGCAGGAAGCAATCAAGTATTACTCTCAGTACGACAGAAGCGGAGTACATTGCAACATGCTCCGTTAGTTGTGAAGCCATATGGCTTTAGAAGTCGTTGACAGGTCTATTTTGACCTAGAGATGGATGCTATCATGGTGATAACTAGAGTTGCATAAAGATGACAGAGAACCCAATTTTCCACGATAAGACGAAGCACATTGAGATCCGATACCACTACATTCGTGATATGGTACAGAAGGGAGCTGTGAAGCTCCAGTATGTTGGCACAGATGAGCAGGTAGCAGATGTGTGGATTAAGCCTCTGTCTCGTGTGAAGTTTGAGTACTTCCGAGACAAGCTTGGTGTAGTCCGAAAGGACTTCCCTTGAAAGGGGGAGTGATGCTGATGATACTATGGTATCCTGACCACCAACAGGGAAACTCGTTAGGATTTATATCCTAGGGGATTGATCATCCCTGGACAGATCCTGTAAGGTCCAGATGGACGGTCTGTCGGAGTGCTTATGTATGTATATACTTGTTGTGGTTAGTAGTGTGGCAGCTCGTTAGGATTTATATCCCAAGGGATTTTATTATCCTTGGATAGATCCCATAAGGTCCGGATCGACGGTCTGTCAGAGTGCCCACTGTTGTTTGTAACAAACATAAATATATATAAATATGTAAATATAAATAAATATAAATAAGTAATAAGTAATTATTAATTATGAAGAGACATGGCATATGAAAGAAAGGTCACGTCTCTTATGAAAGGGCACTCCTGTGCGAGATATATATACAAGCCCTCATTCCTCATTTGTAATCATCTCATTCATATTATATTCTTATACAATTATTATTAAATATATTTCTATCCTTAAATGGATTATTGCGTATTGTCCTATTTATATTGGATATTTACATAGTGAACCCGCTTGGTTCACCACATTGTTGTTGTTGTTGCTGTTGATGCTCCTGTCTCATTCTGTTGCCATTGATGTTGTTGTTCCAGCTTCGTGCTGTTGATGTTGTTGTTCCAACTTCGTGCTGTTGATGTTGATGTTCCAACTTCATGCTGTTGATGGTGTTGATGTTACTCCAGCTCCGCGCTGCAGATGATGACGATGCTCAATTTCTACTGATGTTGATGATGAGAAAAACTTCCGATGATTTATAGATATGACAGACAGTGTTCCCGATGTTGATGATGTATTGAGTCCAGTCAGTTGTTATTAATGATGTCATTAGAATACCCTTCTTGTTAATGGGGGGTGTTGAAATATTGTAACTTCGAAGAATATTCTACCTAAGGAGTGTTGAATAATATTGTTATATTATATTTGTTAATTAGGCCCTATTGTGCCTTTGTAAAAGTCGGCCCTATTGTGCCTTGACAATTACATGTAAATTAAGAGGGTAAAGTGACAGGTCGGCCCAGACCTAATTTTAGGCTGGCCAAACGACTATTTATAAGGGAGGCCAGCGCCTCATTTGGACACACACACCAATTAGCTCTGCAGTGCGCAAGTCTTGGAGGAGAACCTACCGCAACTAGGTGTGACGTCAAGGAGGGTTCTTGGTCTATGTCTTCGTATCTCTTGGTTAAGTAGTGTGCTACTCTTCCTAGTGAAGGAGTAGAGGAGGATCTTTTGTTCGGTTTTTGGTCTATCTATATTGAGGAAGTTTTTGCTAGGTTTTCTTCCCCATGAGGGTTTCCCAGGATAATCTGTGTGTCTCTATTGTTTTTGTGATTGCCTCTCTTTCAATGATCTTATTTATACAACTAATGTGCTAAATGATTGTAATAATAAAGAAAACCGTTACTGTAGTTGTACAAGTAAAACTTCAACATCTACACCATTAAAGAAGCCCTAGGAAGAAGTTGAAGACCCAGGAAGAGAAGTCGGCCCCACATGAAAAATAATAATAAAATTGAAGACCCAACAATAAGAAGTCGGCCCCACATGAAAAATGATAATAAAATTGAAGACCTAACAATAAGAAGTTGTCTCCAGATTGGTGCCCAGATTAGTATAAATACAACACTGACTCATTTCATTTAGACAGTCGGACAACTCCTTCTGCAATGTGCACAAGGCACTTGCAACTGCAGTTTTTTATAATTTCACTATTTCTAGGTTTCTGGTTATCTTGGAGAGTGCGCCACACTTGGAGAAGCTCTTGCTTGGTTGCTCTTGGTCATTCTATTGAAGCGCTAGGTCTTGGTGATGTTAAACTTGGGGAGGATCTTATTTGTATGGTATTTTGGCTATTGATGGTGATGAATTGGTAATATCTTGGACTGAATTCTTCTATAGAAAGGTTGCTGGGTTTTCTCCCAAGTTTGGGTTTCTGTAATGTTCCCAAGCCAAGATGCAAGGAACATCATGGTTTTGGGTGTCTTTTAAACTTTTAATGGTTGTGGTATTTTGTCAAACATTTTGCTTACAGTTACACTTAGGGTTTTCTGATGTGTTATATGTGTGTTTGCAGTAATAAACAAGGAGATACAATCATGGAACATACTTCAACCATATGCAAGATCAATAAGATGATAGACAAGCCAAAATACTGCAGATCTGATCTTTATTTCATAACAAATAGCAAGAACCTGATACAATGAGATGCCAATCTGGAATGCACATCAGATGGCTCCAATAAAGACAATAGAAGATAGGAGCTGCTACAAAATGCTCCAATAGAAGATGCCACAAGCCTCCCAAGGGCGAATACTCACTGAAGACCAATGCAAGAGTAGATCTGGGCTGTAAGAAATGCTAAACCCTCAAGCTGGAAGATGCCACGCCCTGCTGGAATGCTGAAGCTCCTCAATAATTCGGCCCAATTGAAGGAAGCCTCCAAATGAATCCAAAGTAAGGGGAATAGTAGACCGGGTCATTGCAAGAACAACCCAGGTGCTCAAATCTCCAAGATCCCTCTCAAACCCTATAGATCTGAATCTCCTCCAAGGAATGGTGCGCCCCCCTGGATGCCTGAAACCCTAGATAATTCTGCCTCTCTCCTAGAGACCTCCAACAGCTCCACCAATGCACTAGAATGATAGATCGGGGCACGGTAATGAAAATCCAAGTGGTCAACTAAGCAAAATACTTGCTAGTCCCATGGATCTAGCAACCCTCCAAAGTGTGGTGCGCCCTCCTCTTGGGAAATCGTCCCCCTCTCAATACAAATGAATCCACCACCAAAATACCTCCGAAATCCACCAAGAATAATGTTATGACTCCTGCAAAGGAAACCCAATACCTGGAATTCCCAAAATCTCTTCTCCTCAGCTAGATCGAATCCTCCTTCAATGGATGGTGCGCCCCTCTTGCTGGAAACCCCAACTGGTGCGCCCTCTCTCTCTCTTTGCACCTGCAACTGATGTAGAATCCTCCTGCAACTGAGTAGATCTGGAAGTAGAATGGTGTGGGAGAGTATTGCATCTCTGAGACCAAGCTTGGGACAAGCTAGGTGGAATCTTTCACCACCGAATCGTCCTCTAGGGTTTGTTAAGTCAAAACCCTCAAAACCCCCAAGAGATGGGCCCTCTAGCTAGAAGCTAGATATTTAAAAGATAAACATACAAGAATGAATCAATAGAGGCCCTTGTCTTTCCTTTATACTTCCTGCTCACCTTGTCCCTCCAAAGTGACTTTCATTTTATTAATATTTAATTAATTAATTAAATCACTTTAATTAATTAATTAACCCTTTTACCTTTGAAAAGCGCCTTATCTCTCCCCGTGGAAGTCACTTCTCACCATCCCATCCTGTAGTGTTGCTCCTCCTGATTCCAATGAGCTATTACACCGAGAGGTTCCTCCAAGTAATGTGCCCAAAATGACCTCTTCAGTGAATTTAATTAACTTATAGCTTAAAATACTCAAAATCATGGAAATCGTTGGAATGCAACGAAACCAAAGCCAACCTGGGCAGAATGGATCATAATGATGAAATGGGGTGAACGATGCACGCCGGATCCCAAAATGCCTCTCAATAACCCTTGTACTCGCTATAACATCCATCTGGCTACTCTGGTCATCATAAACCTCTGCAATGTAATGATGTCCCAAAGTGGGGACATTACAGTCCTCCTTGCTAGAAAATTGCTTGTCCTCAAGCAATAACCAAATCCCCTCAAGTATAATACCAGGATCCCATGTCCACCTGTGGGATACAAGGTATACCCATCCAGAGATGAACTATCACACACTCTGCCCCCTGGGTCCCATATCAAGTCATGAACTGCAAGCCCCCGTGAAGCATAACCCTGAAATATACCAACTCCGTGAGTCTCTTGCACATGACACATGGCCCCATCCTAGAATGAGTCCATCCTCCAAGCTACTATCAAGATCAACACGGCCTCCATCCACTGCACATGCTTATGCTACAATGAGGTACGCTACTATCAAGATCAACACGACCTCCATCAACTGCACATGCTGATGCCACAATCCGTGAGACACCCTCAAGCGATGTGCTCCCCTCAACACTGAAGCTCAATGGAAAGTCGGAACAACTTTCCCCTGCAAAGGTCCACTCGCCTCTGTCAGTCAGTGAAATGCTCAATCTTGCAATCCCTGGGTCCCATGCTAGACTCTGTCGAAGATCACCATGTTGGCACTGCACTATGCTGACCCTACTTCACTGCTCCCTGTATATACACTGGATCCTCCACTCCTGGATCCTCAAGCTGAATTACCCGTGTCTATTGGACATGCTGTCCAAAAACTGCATTTGTGAAAACATCTCTGTGGAAGGAGTACCTGCCCAATCATCTCTGTTATCCCCGATATCTAGGGATAACTAGGAGATCATGTCTCGAGGCCCACACGTCCTAGACATGGAGTACCGAGAGCAGGATTGACCTGAGCGTGGCTCTGGAAGGCCCATCTTTCTTCCTCTTCGCTAGATTTGTCCTGTCAAGCAGTAGCAGCTTCCATCACCACCGGCTTGGACTTGCATCGGAGAGGACTCTTGCTCCATGAGGTAATTGGTCCGAGGTATCATGGTATGTGCCATGTTTGATTGTTATAACCTTCTTATATATGCATTAGGTTTCTTTCATGTCTGATGATTGCTTGGATCTTACACTAATCCACTTGACCATTGTCGAGGTAATTGATGGGGTGACTTAGCAAGTTGATATTCATGGGTTTTGGTTAGCCACCAAGGGGGATTTGCAGAGCCATCGTCCGCTCCCACCATTTTTATCATTTTACATCTTATACCCCGCACATCTATCCCACTCCCCTAGTCCGACCATTAGGATGACCTTTGAGGGTTACACTTTATCTTGTGGGAAGAAGGGGCTAAAGGCCCAGGGGGTAAAAGCAGCTGGTAAAAGATAAAAGCCATAGGAAATAAAACCTAGAGATGCTTCGCCCAGGGGATCCCCGAGAAGGCAATAAAAAGCCTCTCGATAAGAAACTGAAGGGACACTAAGAAAAATAATAAAACAAGACCTAACCAAGAGGATGGGAGGTCTCATCACGAGCCGACCCATTATGTTCATAGGTATCCAACAGTATGACATTGCCATCATCTGGTCACCACGCCAGGGCAGTGGCCTTTGGTTGCATGACCAAGGGAAAGGGGGTCTCATCACGAGCCAGCCTTATCATCTCTGCGAAGATACCAGTGGGTAACACTGTCAGCTCTGGTCACCAAGCCAAGGCAGTGTCCTCTG
>ML784615.1:57835-69593 GCA_009831015.1 Picea engelmannii | reverse complement strand
TAGGTAGCAAGCACACAAGTAGGTCCTTGCTTCATGTCCCCATGATAGAAAACTTATTTCAGCCATTGATTAAGGAGAATATAGCCTAGCCGTTGCTACACTTATTCCCCTTTTTCTGAGTTAGTTTTGAAATATAAATTGAACAAGGAAGACGTCCTAGGCCTAATTGAGTTTACACCTAGGGTTTTGACCTTTAGGGTTTGAGAGGCCTTGTCTTTACAACACTTTTCAGCCTTAGATTTATGTTTTAAAGCTAGCCGTTTTTGCCAAGGATTTTTAAGGAAAGAGGGAGGAGCATGAGGCCTTGCTTAAGCAACACCAGAATGAGCCTCCTCCCCTTAGGGTTTTGAATTTGTGGCCCTGCCATTGCAGCACTAGAAAGCCTAACCTTCTTGTCCTTAAATTTAGATTCTCCCGAGACTTTAGCCTTGCTCCTTGACTCCATTTACCCTAAGGCACTAGTCTAAGAACTCCAACGTTGAGTCAATTGTGTTAAACAACCTTTCAAACTTCCAAAACTTGAAACCCTAACTAACCCTAGCGACTTACTAACCCTAACTCTATGATGACGTCATGCCTATTTGGAACTTTTGGCTGGTATAAAAGTTGCGGCTAGGTCATCCATTGATAGACATTGAAGTGTTGAGTATTTTCATTGGCTTATTTTGTAAAACGTTCACCTCTTTGCCTACCAAAACTAACCTAGAATAGGGCTGACGTCACCTCTAGAAGGCTTGACGCAACAACATTACATGTGAGCATATTTATGGTATTTAATGTGTTGTGATAATTCAAGGATTGATATTGTACATTGAATGCTATTGTCATTTTGGTATTTATTGAAGAAGTAATATTATAAAACCATAGCCTTTATTGCAATCATTGACTTCGTCAATAATTACATTTATTTATGCTCATGTGTATTCCATATTGATAGTTATTGACATTTGAAGCATTAACCACTATTTGCATGTATTAGTTTCATTGTTGCCTTGTCTCGCAAACAGGTGCTTCTACTGTGGTTTGTCTTCTTTTTGACTATCTTCTTGGCAGTAATCTGTGAAGGGAAAGCCCACTTTGACCTTTGAGCCTTAATCACTTGATCCTTTTCCTTCAATACCCCAGATTACTAGGGACGTCTCCCTTGGGATTAGCCACCTTGAATAGAAAGAGCCCCTCATCGAGGTGACAGTGGGTGGGGAAGCTCCTGTTATGCCAGTTTGGTCCCTACCTTTCAGCCATTTGACCTAGACTACAAACTGAGTGATAACAATCTCCATGTCCGATCATGATGATCAAGAGTGAAAAGCTGCCTCGCTCCATTGGACAAATCCCTGTAGGCCCACTCCAAACCAACCCATGGTGGCATATGTGGCTCTCTGGCGCAATCTGGGTCCTCATGTAGTGAAACATCCTACTAACCCCATGAACTCTCGGATCCCATGGCAGACTTGGAAGTTTATCGCTTCCAATCTCCCCTAACTACTCCTGTGTCAGATTGATCATTGTCGGAAGCCCTCTGTGCTCATTTGCTATCATCTGGCCTATGATGCTCACCATCATGCACCAAGTCTCCACTGGCTGCCTATAACGATCCACCTCTATCTGACTGGATGCTGTAAAAACACTCATGTCAGGTGATCTCGGCCTAGCCACTCCCCATGCCCTCAGCCACTATCTATCTCTCCTCATGCTGCTGCTTATGATAAACGCGTCAGGAAAGGCTAACAAAAATATCTGCAGCTGACTGTAGGACTGAGAAATACCACCTGTCTTGGTCAATCCCAAGGATTCAACCAAAAGCACGTCTACCAGTACCCATGATAACTGCTCGCCTGTAGTCATCACTGAATCCCAATCATCAGGTACAACCGGAAGTAACTCCTCTAAGTGCTGCTCAACGAACCTCCATCTCTCATCTCCCCTGGAACTGCTGAAATGGTGAAGGTGATCTCTCATCACTAGGTGCTGCTGCAAAGGAGTGACATTTGCATGCTCCCCTAGGTGTGTCTCCTCCTTGCAAGGCATTATAACCCTCTGAATCCCACCATACATCTCGACATGTCTCTGTGAGCTGTCACTCATCACTGTATGCTCCGGCATACTCATGTCGTCTACCGTAGACTCATGCTGTATCATAGATCTGGGGTGTACTGCTGGATCAACCTCTACATGGGGGTCAACTGCTCTCGGAACACAAATGGAATTGTCCTCCATCAACTGGTGCTCCTTTGCTAGATCACCAACATCTCCTAGCAATGTGACTGAATGAGATATCTGAGTGTCTACTAAGACAGATGAAGTGGATCTCTGACAAATCTCTTCAAGAGGCTCGTCTGACCTAGACTTTGATTCTTGAAGGGCTATTTGTGTGCCTCTCAAGAATCCTCGAGTGCTCTCCAACTCCTGAGTAAGTCTGTCCACCTCCAACTGCTGCTCCCTCAGAGCCTCATGATACATCTCACCAATCCTCAATAGGTAGTCCCTGTCAGTCAACAACTGCTAGTAGTCGGTCCTCATCAGAGATACTCTCTCCCTGAGAGTATGAAAATATCCATGGCAAATCCCCCATCTGAACTGCCATGTGCCGCTGATGCTCTCCAACAATAATCTGCCACCAATGTATGGGTGTCATCAATGGGCCTAGTGGCTGCCCTGATCATATCCTCGCTGACTCTCAACTGTCCTGCTAAGTGGTGTGACTCCTGATCACAGTCATGCTAAGGTGCCACCTCATATCCTTCACCGCTAGTGTTAGTCCTGCTAGTGTCAACTCTGGAATCCCCAAAAACACTCTCTTAATAAGATAACGTGCTGAACTGCCCACTGTCTACTGTGCCGATGGGTTCTCCTGTATGCCATTGCATCCCATCACTAGATGCTATCTCCCTCTGAATCACACTGTATCCTGTATGAGCAACTGTATCCTCCTGTGCACTCACCCTGCTACTATCATCTGCGCCTGGATCCCATATAGATGTGTCCAGACACGTGCTATGGTCATCCTGACTACTAAAGAGTGCATCCTCATCAATGCAGGCCGATCCTGGAAATAAGTGTCCCATCAAGCTGTAAGTCTCCATAGTCTGCTCAACTAATGGAGTCCGTAAAAGAGGTGACTCAATCTCCTCATGCTGATCTGTATGTGTAAGGTCAACGGTCTGCATGTCCTGTATCTCCTCCTGGATTTGTGGATCTACATGTCCCTAGTGTGAATCCCTCACACATGGCTCCTCCATCACATCTGAAATGCCACTGATATCCTCCTGTGATGTGGCTATCGTAGGTGTCTGTAAAGATGACAGATGTGTCACGGCCAACATAGGAAGCTGGTCATCTGTAGGTGTTAACACGTGAGTCCTCACTAGTGTCACCACTCTGCTGGGGTGTAGGGTCATCAACAGTATGTGATATGTCTGCTGAAATGCAGGTGCTGTCATCCTGCTCCTCCGACTGTCTATCCACTACACAAAGGTCACCATCCTCCTCAAGCATGCTAGTATCATCAGCGTCTGTGCAAGAGTCACTATCACTAGCCTCTGTGCAAGAGTCACTATCATCATCAGACTGCCATAAATCAACATCTATCGCTCCATCCTCACATGCCTCATCATCACTGTCATGGCGTACCTCAATAATATGCTTCTGACACTCACCCTTACACCTATGATCTGGTTCCCAAGGAGCCTTGCAACTGTAGCAAAGCTGCGTGCTCCTAATGGGTGTGGGGTCTCTCTGTTCTTCCCACCTTCTACGGTCTCTGGCTCTCTTTTCCTCTACTAAGATGATCCAGTGTAGAGCCTCATCTTTGCTCCAACCGGGATATCTTAGGGCTACATACTGTGGGAAGGTTATTTGGGCCCTAGTTTCCTTGCTAAGGGCGGAATATTTTATCTCCAAGTATGTTATCTCAAAGCATATCTCATCCATCTCTTCTTATGGCTCTGTATGCATGTGCTAATTCCCACTGGCTGGTAGGAATCTAAGCTCTGAAACCACTGTAATGTTCCCAAGCCAAGATGCAAGGAACATCACGGTTTTGGGTGTCTTTTAAACTTTTAATGGTTGTGGTATTTTGTCAAACACTTTGCTTACAATTACGCTTAGGGTTTTCTGATGTGCTATATGTGTGTTTGCAGTAATAAACAAGGAGATACAATCATGGAACATACCTCAACCATATGCAAGATCAATAAGATGATAGACACGCCAAAACACTGCAGATCTGATCTTTATTTCATAACAAATAGCAAGAACCTGATACAATGAGATGCCAATCTGGAATGCACATCAGATGGCTCCAATAAAGACAATAGAAGATAGGAGTTGCTACAAAATGCTCCAATAGAAGATGCCACAAGCCTCCCAAGGGCGAATACTCACTGAAGACCAATGCAAGAGTAGATTTGGGCCGTAAGAAATGCTAAACCCTCAAGCTGGAAGATGCCACACCCTGCTGGAATGCTGAAGCTCCTCAATAATTCGACCCAACTGAAGGAAGCCTCCAAATGAGTCCAAAGTAAGGGGAATAGTAGATTGGGTCACTGCAAGAACAACCCAGGTGCTCAAATCTCCAAGATCCCTCTCAAACCCTATGGATCTAAATCTCCTCCAAGGAATGGTGCACCCCCCTGGATGCCTGAAACCCTAGATAATTCCGCCTCTTTCCTAGAGACCTCCAACAGCTCCACCAATCCACTAGAATGATAGATCGGGGCACGACAATGAAAACCCAAGTGCTCAACTAGGCAAAATACTTGCTAGACCCATGGATCTAGCAACCCTCCAAAGTGTGGTGCGCCCTCCTCTTGGGAAATCGTCCCCCTCTCAATACAAATGAATCCACCACCAAAATACCTCCGGAATCCACCAAGAATAATGCTATGACCCTTGCAAAGGAAACCCAATGCTTGGAATTCCCAAAATCTCTTCTCCTCAACTAGATTGAATCCTCCCTCAATGGATGGTGCGCCCCTCTTGCTGGAAACCCCAACTGGTTCGCCCTCTCTCTTTCTCTGCACCTGCAACTGATGTAGAATCCTCCTGCAGCTGAGTAGATCTGGAACTAGAATGGTGTGGGAGAGTATTGCATCTCTGAGACCAAGCTTGGGACAAGTTAGGTGGAATCTTTCACCATCGAATCGTCCTCTAGGGTTTGTTAAGTCAAAACCCTCAAAACCCCCAAGAGATGGCCCCTCTAGCTAGGAGCTAGATATCCAAAAGATAAACATACAAGAATGAATCAATAGAGGCCCTTGCCTTTCCTTTATACTTCCTGCTCACCTTGTCCCTCCAAAGTGACTTTCATTTTATTAATATTTAATTAATTAATTAAATCACTTTAATTAATTAATTAACCTTTTTACCTCTGAAAAGCGCCTCATCTCTCCCCGTGGCTTCCTTGGCCACTGAAAGTCACTTCTCACCATCCCATCCCATCCTGTAGTGTTGCTCCTCCCGATTCCAATGAGCTATCACAGTGAGAGGTTCCTCCAAGTAATGTGCCCAAAATGACCTCTTCAGTGAATTTAATTAACTTATAGCTTAAAATACTCAAAATCATGGAAATCGTCGGAATGCAACGAAACCAAAGCCAACCTGTGCGGAATGGATCATAATGATGAAATGGGGTGAAAGATGCAAGCCGGATCCCAAAATGCCTCTCAATAACCCCTGTACTCGCTATAACATCCATCTGACTACTTTGGTCATCATAAACCTTTGCAATGTAATGATGTCCCAAAGTGGGGACATTGGTTTCCCAGGATAAACTCTTGTGTTCTCGTGTCTACTGTGCATGGTTAATATTTCTAGATCTTGTTATTTCCGCTGCATTGTTATAGTTGAGTTTTTCAGTGTATAGTTATTCTATGATAACTGATGTATGAAAGTAAATCTTGTTATTAATCATAAGGCAATAACTATCAAGAGCTGAGAATCATATAAAACACCAACATGGTTTCAGAGCTAGCTGAAATATTGCCACTGCACAGTTACAATAGTTGCCAGTCGCCAATTGCAGTTGCTAGTTGCCAGTTGCCACTTATATATGTTTCCAAGTTATATAATTTAGCAGAGTATGATGGTGTTTGCAGGGGATGTACAAGGGACCTTGTCCAAGCAATGACCCAAAGGGATCATTGGATCTAGTGCATTCAGAGGAATAGCGCACCCTCCCCAAC
The DNA here is from genome assembly GCA_009831015.1 of Picea engelmannii. NCBI lineage: Eukaryota > Viridiplantae > Streptophyta > Pinopsida > Pinales > Pinaceae > Picea > Picea engelmannii. The sequence goes on along the minus strand of ML784615.1, from coordinate 63,411 downwards.
AATTAAGATTCCAGGTTTGCATATCAGGTTTGATATTTTTATTGCTGCATCTTAAATAAATATTGTAACTAGGACATCAGTCTTTAGAGATCTATTACTGCTAAGTACTTTTGCTATCAAATGTTTTGAATATTCTTAGTACAATGATCATTATGTAAAAGCTCATTGTTTAGTACTAATGATGCACTTATTTACAAGATGAAATTGATCTCTTCTAAGAGATGCTCTTGGTTGTTGTCTTTGTCCCAGGCAGGTTACCGTGAAGAAATGATTGGTAACAACACTGGAAAAGTGTTGTTCCTGTTTCCCATTTTTTATTCTTGTTCCTATTTTCTTATCATAAGAATATTGTTCTTGTCTGCTATTTTTTGTTATTGCGCTTGTTATGGGCAGGTCACAGGTGATAGCTCTGAGAGGGAGCTATAGTGACAGTTGCAGGAGGCAACATATTATATGGTCTCTAGTTTGAGACATGGAGTAGGCTATCTAGACATGGAGTTGTATACATGACACTATACATCCATATACCGAAGGCGAAGAAGACAAAGTTAGAACCTTCCAAAAAGAAGGATACTTTTGTGAGATACAGAGTGTTCCTCATGGAGATTGACAGAGAGGAGCAGGTGGCTCCACTAGTGGTGAGGCAGATGCCCCCACCTAGTACCAATTTAGAGGAAGCCAGAGTTCAGAGGAGTCAACCCTTAGGATCCAGTAGGGAGGAGCAACCTTCCAGGACAATTCATTGGAGATCAGACTTTAGAAGATGCAGAGGGAGCAGATGGCTCCAGAGATTGTACAGACTCAGAGGGAGTCATGTTTCAGAGGGAATATGGTACTCCAGGATCGATGGATACTTGATGAGCTTGGTTTTAACCAAGAATGTACAGACTCAGAGTGAGCTTGATCTCATAGAGACTCAGTTGACTCAGAGGAAGAGCCGTTCATTCAGAAGGAGTTCCCCCTCAGATTCAGGTGGGAGAGAGACATCTTCCAGGATTGACAAACATGTGTCATGATTTGAGGAAGCTTCGAGAAGATGTGATCTTGCTACAGTGACAGAGGAGGCAGCCAATTGGGAGGACTGGGTATGGATTTTGTCTCAGTCACAGAGGGAGCAGCCAGTGAGGCAGAGTGAACAACGAGACTTACTCCAGTGACAGAGGGAGTTGGCCTTAGAGTTCGAGATGGAGGATCCTGGCCAGATGTACTCTTGGGATTAGAGGTGTGATGTGATTAGATGAGATCTTCCTCATTTAGGGGATACTGATGAGATTTGATATGATGGATTGCAAGTCCATGACTACACTTACGATGACAAATCTGAAGAAGTTGAGTGATTCTGCTTCAGATTCAGATTTGGTGGATCCCATGATGTACAAGCAGTAGATTGGATCCTTGATGTACCTGGTTAATGCCAGGCCAAATATTTGCTTTGCAGTGAGCACCCTAAGCCGATGTTTGGTTGAAGCCAATGTAGTTCCAGTGGGTGGCAGCGAAGCATGGTACAGTTGGATATGGTTTGTCTCAGGTGATGAAGTGAGGCTGCAGAGATATATAGATTTCGATTGAGTAGGGAGTGCAATAGACAGATTGAGCACCTCGGGGTGTTGCTTTAGCTTGGAATCGGTTACGATTTCCGGGATAAGCTGGAAGTAGGCTTTTGTAGCACTCAGTACAACAGAGACGGAGTATGTCACAACCAGTGTCGCAAGTCGTGAAGTGGTGCAACTTCAGAAGCTTCTTGCAGGACTTCATCCGAGACATGGTACATAAGGGAACAATGAAGCTCTAATACTTATCCACAGATGAGCAAATTGCAGATATCCTCCCAGAGTGGCCATGCTGATTTGGCAGAGGAGTACGATACACATGATTAGCCATGCTGATTTGGCTAGTGATGAGTGTTGATGTTTCAACATCGGGCAAAGATTCTCCCAGATTGGTCATGCACGAGGCTATGCTAGTGCTGATATGACCAAGGGAGAATGATTCATTCAGTCACGGGGCTCTGCTAGTGGTGATTGGCCCAGGTATGTTGATAGCATCAGGCATACATTCCCCCAGATTGGTCATGCACGGGGCTATGCTAGTGCTGATACGAACAAGGGGAGAATGACTCATTCACTCACAGGGCTTTGCTAGTGGTGAATGGCCCATATATGTTGATGTTCTCCATGTTCGGGCATACATTATTCCTAGATTGGTCATGCACAGTGCTATGCTAGTGCTACTATGACCAAAGGAGAATGATTCACTTGTCCACGAGGCTTTGCTAGTGGCGAGTGGCCCATATAAGTATCAACATACATTATCCCAGATTGGTCTTGCATGGGGCTATGCTAGTGCTGATATGACCAAGGGTAATGATTCATTCACTCATGAGGCTCTTCTAGTGGTGAATGGCCTAGGTGTAGTTCTTTTCCTGTCAAGGAGTGGATGGACTCGAGATGCTATCCCATGCATATTCCAGGATGGAATGCATGTGCGGAGATGGCACATCAACATGGCTCATGAAGACAATCTTTCTATGACAGAAGAAATCCAAGTATGGAGAATGCCTCCCTTGTTGAGAGGGAGTGTTGGAGATTTGCAACTTCGGGCAGTCATTCTTCAGAAGAAAGTACAAGAAGACCCATCTACACCATTATAGAAGCCCCAGGAAGAAGTTGAAGAACCAGGAAGAGAAGTCGACCCCACAGGAAAAATAATAATAAAATTGAAGACCTAGAAATAAGAAGTCGGCCCCAGAATGGTGCCTAGATTAGTATAAATACGAGACTGATTCATTTCATTTGGACAATTAGACAACTCCTTCTGTAGTGTGCACAAGGCAGTTGCAACTGCAGTTTTTGATAATTTCACTATTTTTGGGTTTCTGGTTATCTTGGAGAGTGCGCCACACTTGGAGAAACTCTTGCTTGGTTGCTCTTGGTCATTCTATTGAGGCATTAGGTCTCAATGATGTTAGCCTCGAGGAGGATCTTCTCTGTATGGTATTTTGGCTATTGATGGTGATGTACTCGTAATATCTTGGAGTGAATTCTTCTAGAGAAAGGTTGCTGGGTTTTCTCCCAAGTTTGGGTTTCCTAGGATAAATTCTTGTGTTCTTGTGTCTACTGTGCATGGTTAATATTCCTAGATCTTGTTATTTCCGCTGCATTGTTATAGTTGAGATTTTCAGTGTATAGTTATTCTATGATAACTGATGTATGAAAGTGAATCTTGTTATTAATCATAAGGCAATAACTATCAAGAGTTGAGAATCATATAAAACACCAACATATTTTTGGTAGGGAAAACACTTATTTTGATTTGTGGGGAGCTATGAACTCCATTTCCTCGTTACTGCAATATCACTTCAATGTGTGGAGCTATCAAAATCAATCAAAACAAACATTTATTTAGCGCTTTATGCCCACCCGGGTTTGAACTTTGGTCGTTTTCATGGTGGAGCACCCTCTCAACTACTAGACCACAACTTGATATATATTTCTTAACTTGATGGATATTTCTTGAAGCAACTTAATGATTATTGTTTTTTATGGCAAACCTTAAGCACCAGATAGACTTGCCATAAATGCAGGTGGGACCTGTCAAATTTTCAGGCAATCAATGCATTCAATTTCAGATCTAAAAATTACTTCCAAGTGACCTTAAACAATAAATTAGGGATGTTATCACATAATAATTTTACACAGAAATTATGACAGAAAATTACAGTGGAAGTAGAAAGATCAAAGAGAAACATCCATGCACAAGAGACAAAATTTCTGTTTTGTAAAATTTTCATATTTCAGAATTCCGAGGACAAAAACAGTCCTCCCGACAAATTACAAATTCAACTAAAATCCTAGAGAAACTTCCAACTTGCAAACCTACTGCAAACCCTAGCTGACGTCACCCCGTAGTTATGCTGTACGACCTATTGGCATCAACTATACGGTCCAACCTAGTCAGCTGTACCCTCACACGTGCGGCTTGTTTTCCCTCACACGTGTAGCCTGTCCGTACCACACGTGCGACTGTCCTTCCTCTTCCTCTCACACATCCAACCTCCTCTCCTTGGCTGAAAAATAAGAAAACAGAAAGTCCAGAAACCCTAGGTTAGATTTGCCAAAGTGAAGAATTTCCCTTTGCTGAAATTTTGCCTCCCAATCTCTTTGGCACAAGTGCTCACTCACTTATGCAAACTCCATAATGTCACAATGAGATGTGTCAAGTATCTCCTCGCATTGCCTCTCCTTTTATAGGAGTCAATGAGTGAGTTTAGGAACCCCTTCTAAACTCAACATTAAATTAGAATTGTTTTTTTCTCCATGTGGGTGTGAAGCCCCAAGCAAGACCCAACTCAATATACAAGGGGTTTCCAAGGTTCTAGGTAGGAAACTTGTTACGTCAAGGTTCCAGGTCAAGTATTTATGGCAAGTCTGTATGGTACTTAAGGTATGTTTTTTTTGTGGTATTGTTGGTGTCTTAATCATTTTGTCTCGAATTCTATTGTACCATAACAACTCACATAACATAGCTCTAAAGAAAATTTCTGACAGCTTCTTAACATAGGCTTTTTAATATGCTTACAACATCCAAATTGTTATGAACATAATATATAATAAATATAAATACATTATAATAGTTGATGAATAATTAATGAAGGGTCATGTCTCTTCATGGAAGGGCACCCCTTCGTGGGTATATAAGGCCCTCATTCTTATTGTATCATCATCTCATATTCATATATATTATTATTTAATATATTATCCTTTATGGATTATAACCTGTTGTCCTACCTACATTGGGTATGTACCTGGTGAAATTGGTTCACCACAGTGGTATCAGAGCTTCGTCTCGATCCAAATTTTGGCCACAAATAGAGTTTCTCTAAAATCATGTCTTTGACCTCATATTGGCCATTGACCATTTATAAATCAAATATTCTACACATTTCAGCGAAAGTAAAAAAGTCATTCTACACAAAATAAAATAAAAAAAGAAAAGGAGAAAAAAAAAAGAAAAGAAAAGAAAAAAAAGAAAAGGTTTTTCTTAAGGGGCATGTGAAGAAGTATAAGTGCACACTAAGAAGTTTGAAAGAAATATTCTAGATTTGGCATTAGTTAAGTTAATTGTCATTTAAAAAGAAAAATTTAAAAGAAGAGGAAAAGTGAATATTTTATTTTACCTTTGGAGATTTACCATCCCATGGTTTTGGAAAACCATTGGCCCATGGTATTCCATACCATATATATAATATATGTGTGTGTGTATTTTCCTCTAAAGAAGTATTTCACAAAACTTAGGGTCGCGTTTGTTGAGCCCTAACCACCGCTGACAAATAGTCAAGAGTATAAAAGGGATTTATAAGATACTTTTTATAAAATATAAAAAGGATTATAAAAATTGGAGTGAAAAGATATATAAGAAGGAAAAGTATAACTAAAAGAGTTCTTTTGGAAAGTGTGAAGGTAATATTAAATTATTTTTCATTAATTACCAAGGAAAAAAAGAAGAAGAAGAGATTATGTGAATATAAAATTACTTTTAGTAAAGTATAAAGAAAATATTCAAAGTTTTTAAACTCT
>ML784615.1:0-14406 GCA_009831015.1 Picea engelmannii | reverse complement strand
CCCTTGGCTTCCCTAGGAGTGAGCCTAGACGGAAGAGGTTCCGGTCAAAGTGACAACGTGGGCTGTGAACCTAGGCATTGTGCCTCCAAGGACACACTAAGTGAGCCGGACTTAGCTCACGTTTGCAAGTGTGTATTAGGATGACGACAGGTTGTTGTGAGAAAACATGAAGCAACTGAGAGTTCCTGGATCCCAGCTGAGGAATTCATGCCCAACCGAGTACACTAGGAACCTTGATAAACGAATGATACATCCCGAGGGACTATGAGCAGTGAAGGGGGGTATATTCCTTGGGTAGTGCAGGTTGTGGGGAAAACAGAGAGCTAGAGGTTTGGAACTACTGTGAGAATAGAACTTGGGTTTCGGGCTGCTCTGTATGGAGAGTGGATAGCCAGTGGGCCAGATCTCCTTATGGACTTATAGCCTCAACTCGGGGGTGGCTTGTTGATGAGAGAAAATGATCAGCAATGCCTATGGTTGGGAGGTTTATCCTTCGTTTGCAACCAGTTGGTTAATCATTAACAAATACGTGTTTTTGTTCTGTTCATGTGTTAATTCTGTCGTGTAAATGGTTTATATGAATGTTGTGTGTTTGTTGTTTGCTTGAACAATTGTATTCATGTTTAATATATGTTGTTAGATGCATTTAGAACTGTGGTATCAGTCACATGATTAAATTTGTGTGTGATTTGTAGCTGGTAAGCTACAAAAATTTAATTAGCAATAAATCTTAATAATTTAATGAGTTTCTGCATGTAATGTTGCTCAGCTGGAGGCTGGGTACATTACACTGCCAACTTAGAACAATTTTCCAAATTTAGGGAACTACGTTTGGCTTTACTTTCAAGAACACATGGTTGCCCACTTTAAACTCTCTATGGGTTTTGCCTTTCTCTGTGCAACTTTTCTGCCTATCTTGAGCAGTCTTTAAATTCTGCCTTATCTTTACCATTTGCTCCTCCATTTCCCTGAGCAGATCTAGCCCAACCACTGCGCGGTCTGCTGGGTTGTCCCAACTCACTGGTGTGTTGCACTTTCTACCATAAAGTGCCTCAAATAGTCTCACCGTTAAAGATGCTTGATACTCATTATTGTAAGCAAACTCTACCAAGCAAAGGTACTCTTCCCATTTTGATGGCTTATCCATCGCATACATCCTGAGCATAACTTCAATCACCTGATTTACCCTCTCTGTTTGTCCATCTGTCTCAGAGTGATATGTTGTGCTAAAGTTCAGATTTGTTCCAAATCCTTTGAATATCCCTTTCCAAAAGTTCGAGGTGAACTTTGAATCTCTGTCAGACATAATTGTCTTAGGTACACTATGCACCTTAGCAATTTCCCGCATGTATATTTCAACAATATTGACTGCCTTGTGCGCTGACTTCACTGAAATAAAATTGGCAACTTTAGTAAGCTTGTCCACCACTACCATAATAGAATCATGTTGCTTAGCAGTCCTAGGAAGCTTAGTAATGAAATCCATGGTTACAACTTCCCACTTCCACTTAGGAATGGGCAAAGGCTGTAGCAAACCAGCTGGATGTCTGTGCTCAACCTTGACCTTTTTGATTGCGACAATTGTCTTCTAGTTGCCTGAGTGTCCTACATAAGGAACTTTATGCATCTCTGACAATAACAAATCTTTCAACTCTTGAACATTTGTTACATAGACTCTATGCCTATACATGAGGATTCCATCCTCTTTTAGTTCATAACCTTCAAATTTCTGCTGCGACATACCTTGCTGTAAATTCGCCTTTATGTCCACATAGCGCTGATCTGATTTGGCAACTTCTAAAATTCTGTCACACAAATCTGATTTCTACATGCTAATGGCTGTAGCATGCATCTCATGCACCCTCCTGCTGAGTGTGTCAGCCACCTTATTCTCTTTTTCTCTGATATGCTTTATGTCAAAGTCATACTCACTGATGAATTCTAACCACCTGCTTTGTATGGCATTTAAACTTGGCTGTCCAAACAGATACTTTAGACCACTTTGGTCTGTTCTTAGCTCAAATATTTTACCCATGAGATAGCGCCGCCATATCTTCAAGGCATGCACTATGGTTGCCAATTCTAAGTCATGAGTAGCATAGAGCCTTTCATGCTCTTTTAACTTTCTTAATTCGTAGCATATCACATGCCCATTCTGACTAAGGACTCCACTGAGTCCTTTCTTGCATGGATCCATGCACACAACAAAGTCTTCATCTGAATCAACAATTCTCAAAATTGGCACACTTGTCAACAAACTCATCAAGTGCTGAATACTCCTTACACAATCTGGAGTCCATTCAAATCGCACACCTTTCTTTTGCAAGGATGTGATTGGATGCACAATCTTTGAGAAGCCTTCAATAAACCTTCTGTAATAACCTGCAAGTCCCATAAAGGACCTCAACTTCCTTGGAAATGATATGACCCAAATAATGAATGTCGCTGGTAAAATGAGCACTTGCTCAACTTTGCATACAACTGATGCCCCCTCAAAACTTGTAGCACCATCCTCAAGTGTTGCTCGTGCTCTTCTTCAGACTTTGAGTAAATAAGTATGTCATTCAGAAATACAATGGCAAACTTATCTAAGTAATTTCTAAAAACTCCATTCATCAAACACATGAAGATAGTTGGTGCATTTGACAACCCAAATGGCACCATTGTGAACTCATAATGTCCGTACCTCGTTCTTAAGGCAGTCTTGCCGATGTCTTATTCTTTAATTCACATTTGGTGATATCCAGATCTGAGATCAAACTTTGAAAATATATGTGCACCCCTTAGCTGATTAAAGAGGTCATCTATCCTTGGCAAAGGATACTTGTTCTTTACTGTTACTTTGTTTAACTGCCTAAAGTCGATACAAAGTCTCTGCGTACCATCTTTCTTCTTCACGAACAACACTGGGGCACCCCAAAGTGACACACTTGGGCGTATATACCCCTTCTTCAGAAATTCCTTGAGCTGCATATGTAATTCCTTAAGCATTGGCGTACTCATCCTATAAGGAGTCTTGGATACGGGCGCTGCTCCCGACATTAGGTTTATAGAGAAATTAATATCTCTTTTCGGTGGCAACCCCGATATCTCTTTAAAGACATCCTCAAACTCTTTCAGTACTGCGTAGTCTTCAACACTTGACACTTTATCCTTAGGTGCCTTCTACATGTGCGCTGCAAATACTTGACATCCTTTTTTGTAGCTTTTCTTCAATTGCAAGGTTGAAACTTCTTGGATAGTTACAACACTTGGAATTCCTTGAAATGTTCTTAAGTTTCCTGCTTCATCAAAGCAAGTCAATGCCTTATTGTAACAGTCTAGAACGACATGATGCTGGTCTAACCAATCCATACCAATGAGGCAATCATACGAGCCCAAAGGTATGATATTCGAATCAACATTTGTGCGTAGTCCATTCATTTCCATTGGACATGCCTTAACCATCTCATTAATTTTCCTTTTTGCTCTTGTAGCTAACTGCACCAACCAAGGTTTTCCAAGCTTGCTTTTTGACAATTGGAATCTTTCCACCATCTTAGGATCTAGATAACTATGACTAGCTCCCGAATCAATTAAAATAACAAGGGGTTGGTCATTAATCATACCTTTCACTTCAATCATGTGCGACTGAGACTCAACTTGCTTGTTATCCAGGGCTGCGTAAGTCCTTGGTACATTTTTGCCCAAGTCTTCAACTATCGCAACTTGCTGTACATTGTGCGCAATCCTCGCTTTTTCACCTCTTTGAGGGCAATCTCTGTGCATATGATCTCTGCCACAACCCCAACATTGAATAGGTTGTTGCCTTGGGTTTTGCCCCACTGTCTCCGTTATTCCAAGCTCCTTGAGAGTTGGTTGTCGTTGCCCAGTATTTATGAAAAATGGCGGTTGGAAACTTGGTCTTCCCCTTTGCTGATCATAAAGACACTTAACGCACCTTTTGGTTTCCTCCAATGTCTTGGGGTCATAATACTGTATCTTGTCAATGATAAATGAGGGCAACCCACTCAAGTACCTCTGAATTTTAGCTTGCTCATCCTTGATGAATGCGACATATTTCAGCAGCTATAAGAATCTTCTTTCATACTCATCTATTGTCATACTCCTAAGCTTGAGTTTAAAGAACTCCTTCATTTTCTTGCGATAGTAATGCTTGGTTAAGTATTTCTTTTGAAAATACCTCTTAAACTCCCTCCAAGTAACCTTCTGATCAATGTGTTGCACTTGCATGAACGGATCCCCCCTGTTGAATTTAAAGCAGCTGCAAGAGCCATTCTCCGGGAGGATGACAAAGACCCTAGCTGAGATCTAGGGCCCCCAGTGCACTCCTGGGGTTCTTGGTCTGGGACCAAACAGTCAGAGCCATGGAAAAAGACCCTTGTAAGGGCCCCCAATAGATAACTGGGGTTCTTGGTCTGGGACCAAGTAGTAAAGACCCTTGAAAAGGCCCCCCAGTATATGACTGGGGTTCTTGGTTTGGGACCAAACAGTTAAGTCTCTAGATATGTCTAGGGCCCCTGGACGTGTTCCAGGGTACCCATTTCTAAGACATGGGTTGATCCTTGGTTTTGTACCTTGGTGGATAAGACCCCAGATATGTTCTGGGGCAACCTGGTCCTTGATCAGGTAGTTGTCGGTGTGTGATCCTCCTTGAAGGCGGGCATGACCAAATGAGCGATGTATCCCATATGTAGTGATGATAAAGTTGATTGGTCACCTTGAGAAGTATATGGACATGTGTAAACCTCTCCTAAATCCACCACCCTTGGTTTTTTGGGCTTGAGTTTGTTTGGGGGTTTGTATTTTGTCTTAGGGGTTAAAATAAGAAATATTTAATTAATATAAATTATAAATATATTTAATTAATATTTTTATTAATTAAATATATTATTTTTAATTATATTTCTTTTATCCTAACCCTTACCAAAAGTATAAATAAGAACCCCTCCTCCCCCTTCACCCTTATACACTCATTTTCTCTTCCTCCTAAGTAGTGGCGGATTGCTCTCTTGACAGCCTGCGGCCTCCTTGTAACAGTTGTAGCCTCCTTGTGACAGCGTGCAACCTCCTTGGACAGTGTGCGGCCTCCTTGTGACAACCTCCCTTTGCTAGCAGCTCGGCCTCCCTCTCTTCTTTTGCTGTCAGGTACTTGCTTCAATTGCTTGATGTTGTGTGGGTGTTGAGGGTGTCTACTCCTTCTCTGAAAGTGTTGATATTGCTGTCCTTTCTTGATTGTTACCAATCGACCCCCTCCTTCTACCAGTGATACCTTCCTTGCAGCCTGTCGTCCCCTCATTTAGGACAGATCTAGGATCTTGAAGGCCACGACACCTTAGAGGGGTGACTGAACAGGCAGCCGTCCCTCCCTTTTTCTGGTAGATTTATTGTGTGAGGGTTTGGGGTTTTGGGTGTGAGGGTTTCATGGTGGTTTGACAGTCCAATGCTTCTCTTGACAGAGATTTGACCCTTGAGGCAGATCCATGATACATAAGACTTATCTGAGCATATTTCAGTGGCTTATTATCTTTCAGGTGTGCTATGCTCTTCTTCTTCTTACAGAGGTAAACTTATCAAGAGGTAAGTCGGTTCAGATCTCTATTTGTTTAATGCTCATATTTGTTTATTCAGTCTATATCTATCTAATATGCATGTTCAACTTGACCTATTGTTTATCTAACTACTCTTTATGATTAAGAAGTGACTTCTAGTTCAGATCTGAATGTCTATGGTTTAGATCTGTATTGCTGTTCATATTCAGACTTATTTTTCAGATCTAACACTCTAGCATACTCAAAATTTATTTATATCTATCTGCTATTTATGATCTGAAGTAATTCCTAGTTCAGATCTGAATATTTTGATCATACAAAAATTGCTATTGTTTAGATCTGTTTGCTCTGATCATTCTGGAATTAATTATTGTCTAGATCTAACTCATAAATCTAATGATTATTTAGATCTGTTTATCTTGCTTAGAAATATTTTTCTAGCTTAGATCTAATCAATTTTCAGATCTACTGTTGTACTTCATTTCTGTTCTAAGTTTTGATTTAATTCTAGATCATTGCTGTTTTATCTAATAGAAAATCTAAAAGTCAGTATTTTCTAGTTTTCTTCCCTATTTCTAACATGGTATCAGAGCTTATGGTGTGAAAAGAGCTCAAGGATACAAACTTGAGCCTGCATAGATCCATATTGTTAGGGTTATTTTGCAGATGAACAACATCTATTCCTAAACTGATCTAGATCTCGGTGTGACCTCCACATCAGTTAAAGTTGAAGACAAACTTATAGGGGCCTCCAACTTCAATGCTTGGAAATCCAGAATAGTAAACATTCTTGAAGAGAATGAACTAGAAGAGCTGATTACTAGGGTAATTGAAGAACCCATTTTAAACATAGCTAGGGCCGCATATAGGAAGAAACAAGCCAAGGCTAAGAGTATCATTTTTGATTCTGTTAAGGACAACATGATGCCCATCATTGGTCATCTAAGGACTGCCAAATAATGTTTTGATTCTTTGGCAAACCTCTATGAAAAGAAGGCACCAACTCAGAAAAGAATATTGAAGAAAGAACTATGTACTTTGAGAATGAGAAAAGATGATTCAGTTGCTACCATCTTCTCCAAAATTGCTCAAATTAAAGATCAACTTATTACAATAGGAGATCTTGTAGATGATGATGACCTTGTGCAAACTGCTTTTGATAGACTTTCTGAGTCATGGGGAGTCTTTCTTGCATCTGTAAATGGAAGAGAAGTTCAACCTAACTTTGATAGATTATGGCATGACTGCTTAGAAGAAAAAGGAAGACTCAAAAGTAGAAATGAGTCTTCACTTCTAAGAGATCACGCCCTTTTAGCGAAAACCAAGAAATGGAAGAAGTTCCCTCAAGCTAAAAGCAAAGGTAAGAAACCTCAAGGTAAGTTATCTTATTTCAATCCCCATTTATCTAAAGTTAAATGTTTTAACTGCAATAAGCTAGGACATTATGCAAGAGATTGCAGGAATCCTCCCTTTCACCAGAAAAGAAAAGGAAGATTTAGAGCCTCAGTTGCCACTGAAGAGGCCAAACCTCAAGAGGAGCCTCAAAGAAGACAAACCAGGGCTTTGCCACCAAAGAGCAAGAACAACAAAAAGAATATTACCTTATCTCAGCTCTTTCTGGCACCATTACCAAATCAGAGGAGATTTGGTTAATGGATAGCGGTGCTTCTAAACACATGACAGGTTTCAAACAAAATCTTGCAAACTATCAGGACAAAAAATTTAATGTAAAGGTGGAACTGGGTGATGATAGTACGTATGAAATAAAAGGTTATGGATCTGTTTCCTTCCAACTCCAATCAGGTAATATCTTTCATATTGATGAAATTCTTTATGTTCCTGGTTTAAAGAAAAATATAATCTTAGTTGCAGTGTTAGAAAGCAAAGGTTACTCAATTGCTTTCATTAGAGGGAAGGCCCTCATGTGGTCCTCAAATGAAGATATAAGCACTGCTATGACTATTGGAATTCGTGAGAGTGGTCTTTATAAAATCTCAGGTCAGGTTATTCAAACTCTAGCTCACGAGACGGTAAATCTTTGCGAGCTTTGGCACAGAAGACTTGGACATTTCAACTACAACGCAATTCCAGGTTTGCAAAAGATGGTGACATGTATGCCAGTGTTTTCTTTTGAGCATGATAGTGTTTGTAGAGGTTGTGCACTTGGTAAGAATACAAATAAACCATATCCTCTTAGTGATAGAAAATCAAATGGCATTTTAGATCTAATTCATTTTGATCTTTGTGGGCCCATGACTGCCCCATCTATGAATGGTTGTATTTACTATATCATTTTTATTGATGATTGTTCTCGTAAAACTTGGACATCTCAACTACAACACACTTCCAGGTTTGCAAAAGATGGTGACAGGTATGCCAGTATTTTCTTTTGAGCATGATAGTGTTTGTAGAGGTTGCGCACTTGGTAAGAATACAAAGAAACCCTATCCTCTCAGTAATAGAAAATCAAATGACATTTTAGATCTAATTCATTCTGATCTTTGTGGGCCCATGACTGCCCCATCTATGAATGGTTGTATTTACTATATCATTTTTATTGATGATTGTTCTCGTAACATTTTAATTTATTTCTTAAAGACTAAAGATGAATCTTTTAGCAAATTTCGAGATTTCAAGAATCTTGTTGAAAATCAAACAAGCAGACGCATCCGAGTTTTCAGGATAGATAATGGTAACGAATTTAACTCTTTCAAATACGATGAACTCCGTCGGGCTTCTGAAATAAAGAGGGAGCTAACTGTGCCGTACAACCCTAGAGGCTGTGCACTTGGTAAGAATACAAAGAAACCCTATCCTCTCAGTAATAGAAAATCAAATGGCATTTTAGATCTAATTCATTCTGATCTTTGTGGGCCCATGACTGCCCCATCTATGAATGGTTGTATTTACTATATCATTTTTATTGATGATTGTTCTCGTAAAACTTGGATTTATTTCTTAAAGACTAAAGATGAATCTTTCAACAGGTTTCAAGATTTCAAGAATCTTGTTGAAAATCAAACAGGCAGACGCATTCGAGTTTTCAGGACAGATAATGTTAAAGAATTTGACTCTTTCAAATATGATGAACTCTGTCGGGCTTCTGGAATAAAGAGGGAGCTAACTATGTCGTACAACCCTCAGCAGGATGGGGTTGCTGAAAGAAAGAATATAACTATCTATGAAGCAGCCAGGGCCATGATGTATGACCAAAACTTACCTTTATCTCTTTGGGCCGAGGCTGCCAGTACTGCAGTCTACATTCAGAATAGATGTTCACACAAAACCCTTGAAGTGAAAACTCCTGAAGAAGTTTTCACTGGAATTAAGCCCTCAGTTGATCACTTGAGAATCTTTGGCAGTCCAGTCTATATTCACATTCCAAAAGAGAAGAGGACTAAGCTAGAACCATCCGGAAAGAAAGAAACTTTTGTGGGATACAGTGAAACCTCAAAAGCTTATAGGATTTATATCCCAGGTCAAAAGTTCATCGAAGTAAGCAGAGACGTGACTTTTCATGAAGAGACAACTTTTCGTCGGGCCATAGAACTTCCATGTGATTCAGAGGAGCAGGAAGCTCCACCACTTGATTCTTCAAATTCTCCTCTTCCAGATGAGTAGAGGGAGGAAACCTCAGAACTTTCAGTGGATCCCTCTAGGGATACTATTGAGTTTCCAATGGAGATACCTCCTATTAAAAGGAAACCAACCTGGTGTCGGGAAATATTAAAAGAAGCAGAAAAACATTCAGCTCCTAAGGGCACCTTCAGAGAAAGCAAGAAACCAGATAAGTACTCCGGTCTCATAGCTAAGTTGAATATTGTGATTGATTCAGAACCTTCCACTTTTGTAGAAGCCTCCAAACATCAAGTGTGGAAAGATGCTATGATTGAAGAATATGATTCTATTCTAAAGAATGATGTATGGACAGTAGTTCCTAGACCTCATGGCAAATCAGTAGTAACTTCCAAATGGTTTTATAAGATAAAGCATGCAGTAGATGGCAGTATTGATAAATACAAGTCTAGATTTGTGGCTTGTGGTTTCTCTCAGAAAGAAGGAATTGGCTACGATTAGATTTTTGCTCCAGTTGCCAGATATACTTCAATCAGGATTATTATCTCTCTTGGAGCAGTTTTTGGTTGGAAACTTCACCAAATGGACGTTAAGACTGCTTTTCTTAACGATGAAGTTGAGCAAGAAGTATATATTGAGTAGCCTGAAGGTTTCGTGATACATGATAAAATATCTCATGTGTGCAAACTCAAGAAAGCCCTATACGGATTGAAACAAGCTCCGAGAGCTTGGTATGGTAGAATAGACAGTTTTTTACAAAGTCTTGGATTCACCAAGAGCATAGCAGATCCCAATCTTTATATAAAGATTGTACAAAATCATTCAGTTATCTTAGTCTTATACGTGGATGATCTGTTCCTCATTGGAGAGGAAAACTTGATAGCTCAGACTAAGAGGGAGCTTTCAGCAGAATTCGAAATGAAAGACTTGGGGCTCATGCACTATTTCTTGGATTTGGAGGTATGGCAGAAACCAGGTGAGATCTTTCTCTCACAGAGTAAATATGCAGTTGACGTGGTTGACGTGCTCCGCAGATTTGGCATGATGGATTGCAAGTCCATGACCACTCCAATGATCTCTAACCTAAAGAGACTACAAGATCAGGTTACAGGTTCAGATCCAAAAGACCCCACCTTATATCGGCAAATCATTGGGTCTTTGATGTACCTCGTACACACTAGACCAGATATATGTTATGCGGTAAATGCTCGTAGTCAGTTCATGTGTGAACTGAAGCATATACATATGGTTGTTGTCCAGCATATTCTGAGATATGTTTGGGGAACTATAGCTTATGGTCTCAGATACACTTCCAGTGGAGGTGTAATGCTTCATGGATTTATAGATTCAGATTGGATGGGCAATAAAGTGGATCGGAAGAGCACTTCCGGTTATTGCTTCAGTTTGGGTTCAACAATGATTTCCTGGTCCAGAAGGAAACAGGGCTCCATAGCACAAAGCACTGCAGACGCAGAATACATTGCTGCAAGTGCTACTAGCAGAGAAGCAGTGTGGCTTAGGAAGCTACTTTCAGACTTGTTCAGTACAGAGCTAGAACCCATGATCATCCACTGTGACAATCAGAGCTGTATAAAGCTCACCGAGAATCCAGTGTTTCACGACAGGTCGAAACACATTGAGATGAGATATCACTATGTCCGGGACATGGTGCAGAAGAACGTTCTCAGTATTCAGTATGTTCCGACGGCAGAATAGACGACAGATATTTTGACCAAGCCACTGTCCCTGACAAAGTTTGTATACTTTCGTGACAAGCTTGGTGTAGCTGAGAATTCCTCTCTTGCTGAGAGGGAGTGTTGAATTTAAAACAACTGCAAGAGCCATTCTCCGGGAGGATGGAAAAGACCCTAGTTGAGATCTAGGGCCCCCAGTGCACTCCTGGGGTTCTTGGTCTGGGACCAAACAGTCAGAGCCATGGCAAAAGACCCCTGTAAGGGCCCCCAGTAGATAACTGGGGTACTTGGTCTGGGACCAAGCAGTAAAGACCCTTGAGAGGGCCCCCAGTATATGACTGGGGTTTTTAGTTTGGGACCAAGCAGTTAAGTCCCTAGATATGTCTAGGGCCCCTGGACGTGTTCCAGGGTACCCATGTCTAAGGCATGGGTTGATCCTTGGTCTTGTACCTTGGTGGATAAGACCCTATATATGTTCAGGGGCAACCTGGTCCTTGATCAGGTAGTTGTTGGTGTGTGACCCTCCTTGAAGGCGGGCATGACCACATGAGGGATGTATCCCATATGCAGTGATGATAAAGTTGATTGGTCACCTTGAGAAGTATATGGACATGTGTAAACCTCTCCTAAACCCACCACCCTTGGTTTTTTGGGCTTGAGTTTGTTTGGGGGTTTGTATTTTGTCTTAGGGGTTAATATAAGAAATATTTAATTAATATAAATTATAAATATATTTAATTAATATTTATATTAATTAAATATATTATTTTTAATTATATTTCTTTTATCCTAACCCTTACCCAAAAGTATAAATAAAAACTCCTTCCCCTTCACTCTTATACACTCATTTTCTCTTCCTCCTAAGAAGTGGCGGATTGCTCTCTTGACAGCTTGCGGCCTCCTTGTAACAGTTTGCAGCCTCTTTGTGACAGTGTGCGACCTCCTTGGATAGTGTGCGACCTCCCTTTGTTAGCAGCTCAGCCTCCCTCTCTTCTTTTGCTGTCAGGTCCTTGCTTCAATTGCTTGATGCTGTGTGTGTGTTGAGGGTGTCTACTCCTCTGAAAGTGCTGATATTGCTGTCGTTTCTCGACTGTTACCAGCCGACCCCCTCCTTCTACCAGTGATACCTTCCTTGCAGCCTGCCGTCCCCTCATTTAGGACAGATCTAGGATCTTGAAGGCCACGACACCTTAGAGGGGTGTCTGAACAAGCAGCCGTCCCTCCCTTTTTCTAGTAGATTTATTGTGTGAGGGTCTCATGGTGGTTTAATAGTCCAATGCTTCTTTTGACAAAGATTTGACCCTTGAGGCAGATCCATGATACATAAGACTTATCTAAGCATATTTCAGTGGCTTATTATCTTTCAGGTGTGCTATGCTCTTCTTCTTCTTACAGAGGTAAAATTATCAAGAGGTAAGTCAGTTCAGATCTCTATTTGTTCAATGCTCAGATTTGTTTATTCAGCCTAGATCTATCTAATATGCATGTTCAGCTTTACCTATTGTTTATCTAACTACTGTTTATGATTAAGAAGTGACTTCTAGTTCAGATCTGAATGTCTATGGTTCAGATCTATATTGCTGTTCATATTCAGACTTATTTTTCAGATCTAACACTCTAGCATACTCGGAATTTATTTATCTCTATCTGCTGTTTATGATCTGAAGTAATTCCTAGTTCAGATCTGAATATTTTGATCACACAGAAATTGCTATTGTTTAGATATGTTTGCTATGATCATTTTGGAATTAATTATTGTCTAGATCTAACTCATAAGTCTAATTATTATTTAGATCTGTTTATCTTGCTTACTCAAAAATATTTTTCTAGCTTAGATCTAATCAGTTTTTAGATCTACTGTTGTCCTTCATTTCTGTTCTAAGTTTGATTTAATTCTAGATCATTGTTGTTCTATTTAACAGAAAATCTAAAAGTCATTTTTTCTGGTTTTCTTCCCTATTTCTAACACCCCCACCATATTGATGCTTTTCCTTTTAGCTGATAGATAGAAATTCTTCCTTTTGCCTGCGCAGAATAATTATGCAATTGGAAATATTTCCTGATGCCCAGCAGCCAGGTTTCCGTATCTTCATCCTTCTTGTGCTCACCGTCAAAGTTAGGAGGCTTGATCTTATTCATTTCTCACTGTAGCTCATCCACCCCAGTCTTTCTCTTATGCTTTTTGACAGGAGATGGATTTGAGCTACTACGTGCTTTCCTAGATGAATGCTTTGATGGGTGAGGTTGATGCCTATCAACACTTCTTGCTTCTCTTCTTTTTTCATCATGAGACATGCGACTTCTTGACCTACTCGTCTTTGTCTCCTTATCCATTTTCTTTTCTATTCTGCACAAACTTTGCATAAACTTGATTTTGAAGTCATCTTGCTGCTCCTTGGCTTTCATAAACCTTTCATTATCAACTTTATAGCTTTGGACATCTTTTTGTAGTCCCTTTATGGTTTCTACTAAGTTTATGCGCTCCTCCTTGGATTCTGTACCATCAACACCCAAATTGACATACAAATCATGGTTAAAAGTTCTTTGCGTATCTTCCATGCTTTTTGGCTTTTTACGCTGATTTTGTCATGCTCTCAGTTATTAACTCGGCAAAATGTGCAGACAATAAGATTTGTTAGACGAATTCACAAGACAACTTCATGAAAACTCTGCACCATTTTGTCAAAATCCTTTCTTCTGAAGCCTGTGCGTGCACTGGTATTCAACACGTACCAATGTGCGATGTCAGTACTGCGCATGCACCACAAATTTTGTTTCGCGCAGCTCCAATTTTTAGTGCGCACACCCATGCACCATTGTTTACTGCGCATTTCCAGCGCCGCACCCTGCAATGTTTGGAATTTAGTGCGCACACTTGCGCATTTTTATTTTAGGCACACCATGGCCACGTTGTAATTCCCAAATTCGACTACTTACTAGTCCGAATTTCGCCTTAAGTAAAAACTCGGCCCATGCAGGCTCAGTGTTGAAACTGGATCTCTGATACCAATCTATAACGTACCCCGTTACCGAACTGCTTTGATACCAATCTGTAACATCCTTGTTGCCAACACTAACAAAATGCTCTGATACCTATCTGTAACATACCCTATTACCGAACTGCTTTTGATACCATAATGTAACATCCTCAGGTTACTACTGAGCAATGCTACTCCAAAGTCCAGTGTGCAGATTCTACTCTATAACATTAGTTTGTGTTATCCCCATTTTGTTGATAACTAAGGATATTATGTCTCGAGGCCCTTAGATTGCAGATATGGAATGCCGAGAGACTACATGACCAACAATACCCTTTTGCACAGATGGAACCCCTCTCACCACCATAGATGGTCATAGATTTCCAGATGGTATCCACCACATTAGTTGACTTCTGGAAGGCAGTGGGCCTTGCTCCATGAGGTACAAGTCAGTATTATGGTGAGCATGTTGGAAATGTTTAACAGGTAGCATATGCTTGTCATTGATGGCAAGTACAGCAATGAAGATGGCATGGGTGCAGGAAGAATGTACAAAGGATTGTTGGCATGTTTTACAGGCAGCATAGACTTGTCATTGATGGCAAG
>ML784614.1:794473-819334 GCA_009831015.1 Picea engelmannii | reverse complement strand
TTGGAGTTCTTTCATTCACATTTTCACCTTTCATTGTAAGGAGAGCAATCAGTTGAGGGCCTCAAGAGCCTTCCATTGGAGAGGGAAGGGACCCAAGTCCTCTTTCTCCTTTGTGTATCTTTGGATTTCATCAATTAGACCTGTTAATCTATTGGTGATATTGTTCCATTGTCATTTGTTTTTATTTTTGTTATTATGCTCATGTTTTCTTTTAGTTTTGGTTTAATTCTTGTTAATAGCTTTCTATTCTCTTTCTAACCTTTTACATTGCAGCTGTCATGCCTAGGAGAGTCCAGCTGGGCATGTAAGCACTCACTTTTTGCTCACACAGCGACGAGAAGAGTGCAAACACACCACTCTAACAAATAGTTAGCAGTTATCATTCACCCTTATTCACATCATAGATATAAACCCTAATAATAGAGCAACGCATTATTCAACAAGATCTAACACATTCAAGCACTTAGCATGGAGAGATAGATCAGATCTAACATTCATTCACATTACCAAGAACTAAGCTATTATACTAGATTCATCATGCATAAAGATATCGGCACTAAGCATAAATCACATCACTAACATACAACCATAATGCACAAAGAAACCTTAGCACATGATATACATGGTTCACCCCAGTGTGGGGCTATGTCCACCAACTCTTCTCTTCTTTATTATCTTCTGTCAATCTCATTACGTGCACAGAGCCCAAAAACCCCACTCCACATAGGACAAGAGATCTATGCACCTTGCCAAATCCTTCTTCCCCGAGTTAGGATACAACACAAAGCTTCTCACAGTCTGTACACAATGCACCACACATGACCTTCACTTATCTCTGCAAATCTCAACATACACTATGCATAAAGCCTCTTACAATTATTTTCACTTAGCACAATACTTAGCACCTAGCAACACACCCATACATCGTTACTTACATTGCCTAGATTTTTATTTATACATTACAATATGGGATAAAACATGGTTAAACCCATGGGTCGACATCCCATACCTATTACATAAACCCTAATCCCAAAAAATACCCTAAAAATGGGCCGAGATACTGCAATCTCCTCTTCTACTTGCACTCCACCTTCGACTAGATTTTCAAAGTCCCAAAAGAGGTCAAACATGACCAAGGATCTCCAAAACTTGCTCAAGGGCCAACAATTTCCATGACCTACATTTTGTACAACACTACTTTATATGTTCTACAATCACTTGAAGGAGAGATATATACATAATGATTGACATTGGATTTGGTCAAATGGTTATGCATGCTAATTAAAAAATTCTAGTGTATTTCAATGGTTGAATTTGTTGCAAAAAAATGCATTGTGACACATAGTTGGAACTACTTTGAGACTGGACACATGAAAGATGAGCACAACAAATTTAGTCCTTCCATAAAAACTATACTATGTAGGGAAGAGATGATGTTTATGAAAAATTCCTCTATTCAAGATGAAAATCATATGGTCCATTGGTGCTCTATAGTAATGGAAAATAAAACAATAAAGTGAGAGGAATCAACAAAGAGAGGACACATCAAAATAATATTTTGGGAGGTGGTCAATGTACATTAGTCAGATGCATATTATTGCAACAAAATACATGGAACTCATGAATTTCATTTAGTTCAAATATCAAACAACCTTTTATTTGAGGTATGGACATGAAAACTTGTGTGCTTTTGTGGAACATGTAGCAGTGGTGAATGTGATGAATGTGAATAAAAATATTTGGTTGATGCATGGGGTTACCTATCACTTGCAATAGACCCATGTGTGATTGTTGAAAAAACCTAGTTAGAGGAGGGCCAATCATCCATTTCACCAGATTATGATCATATATCCAATATTGTATAACCAATCATGTCATGTTTGGAAAGACTTAAAAATATTGTGGTAACAATCTATGATAGTTTGTGATTTATCTATCTTATCAAAATCCTATACACTTGTTTTGACCTTAGATTATAGTTTTACAGGACACAAATATACATTGGTTTCCTTGATAGATAATGAATGGGCAATTGGTTATTAGTTAGAATGATGCATTGAGGGTAAGAAAACCCTCAATACACCAATGAATGATGATGAACACAATGAATATATAAATGGATCAATGTTTTTCCAAGGTGAATTCCTTACATTGGACAAAAAAATGAGAAACAATGTCAATTATATATTCATGGATTACATACCATGTGTATTGGTATATCATTTTACAAACTTTGTCATCAGTACAAACATTCAAATACAAACACTGAATAGAAATACCTTGTCAAAACTATGATACGTCCTACTTCATTCAAAGTAGGATAAATTGCTGGAAACTGTTAAAATGATTGGCATTAGTGATCCGTAAAGATCTTTTGATGATTGTGGTTGAGCTTTTAATTGCATGTGTTAATTAACCATTTGAGAAGATTAATGAAAGAATGAGGAAATAAGAGGAATTATGACAGCCATATACATATATGCAGATCTGAAATGAAGTAATAAACAACAAACCATAACAAGAGAATTGATAACGGAGTTCGGCACAATGTTGCCTACGTCTTCGGGCCTTTGTCTATGTGGGGGAGGCTTCTTTATTTATGTTAAAAAGATAAAAATTACATTGTAGTAGTGCCAATTGGCTACAATACTGATCTGTTCATGTTCTTCCATATCTCTAGAACCCAGCAAAAAAAATGGCACGCAAAACGGATAACCAGAGCTCCCAGAAATGGCCCACAAGCGTCTGCTCCTCAACAGCTTCCCTGCATAAAAATGGGTTTGGATTGGCTTCCCTTCAGCATAACTCTACTCTAACTATCCTCCATGGCCTCAAACAGGCCTGGTTTTTATATATCTGAAGTTGGTTATCCATCCCCAACTTCCTCCCAAAATTTGGGCTCAAAAAATGCCCAATATCTCCCAAAAAATGGATAAAATCCATTAGTTACAAGCATAAAATCAATTCAAAATCAAAAATATATATAAAAAAACCACTTTATATTTAATTATAGGGGCATAGCCCCCTTCCCTCTAGCCCCCTGGTCCTATGGGCATGCTCCATGTGCTCTGTAACTATCCCCTGCGCGTTGGCCCTCAACCGGAATCCAGCCCTGGTCTTGTGGCGCGGGCATAGGACTGGGCCTAAAATAGCCCGAGCCCTAAGGAATAGGCCCCCTCGTTTCACGCTGGTGGTTACATGGTGCACCCAAAGTCCAAGGGCTAGGCCCTATCCCAATCTGCGCACATAGCTCTCCTCCCGGGCCCTTAACCACTGTGGTCGCATAAACAATGAAACCGTGGACTGGGGCGAAGCCCCAGCCCTTTCTGCCTCCAACCAAACATTTGATTAAACTTAAAATAATATTTTTCCATATAGTTAATAAGAAGCACTGGTGGAGTGGGTGGTTAGCCCAGTCTTGCCAGTCCGTAGCTTGGAAGAGGTCAGGGGTTCGACTCCGGTGGAGACCCCATATTTTGCATAACCCAGAAGCCAACCATAGGGTGCCACGTGGAAGCCCATGACTGGGCCACGTGGCACCTCCACTATCAACTAGAAACTACCACTTGTCAAACACTGATTTTTCCACCTGTCTGTCGAGGTATCTACCCAGTCAGCAACCGTACCACCACACCAGCATGCCACTGTACCTGCCACCGTGAGCCTGTGCCATGTGTCACCCTTACAGTGGTGACATATGTCACCCTCTAACTAGTCTAAATCACCTGTCGTACTCCCTGTCACCTACCACATGTCTTCTCTAGGAGATTCCACATCAGTTGTATGACTATACGGTCTGTACAGTCAGCCTGCCACATGGCACTGTACAGACTGTACAGTCACCCATTGTTTTTGCTTGTTTGGGTTTTCGAACAGAATGTGATATCTTTTGCATATGGAGCCCATTTGACAAAGTAAATATATGGACAAAATCAGGAAGATGAGACAGACGCAATGGCATTAGTTTCGTCGGATTTTGAGCACTTTCATTTTTTATCCTTTTTTAGCCCTGTCAGGCTCCTGGATCCGATTCTGGATCAATTAGGTAATTATACAAGAGAGGTAAAATGATTGTTAAACATTGTCTTTTATATTGAGGTACATGGAATGTTATGTTGTTTTCACAATGCATTTACATATAAATAATTTTTTTCCAGTGCATGATTCTAACACTACTTCCCTTCTGTATGTTCGGGTTATACAAAGAATCATAGGCACATGAATGCCCATCAATAAGAATAACATGTTTTTCAACACCACCAACCAAAGTCCCCAAAAAATGAAATTCCCTATTTCAAACATGAGTCTATTACTTGTTTCTCATTTCCTAACACTATTAATTTTGTCTTGAGTGTAAACAACCCTAATTCACCTAACTCCCCTAACAATTCCTCATAATTTTGTCTCATTTAAACCAACACATTTCTATTAGATTCTAATATAGGAATGACATATTGTGTGACAAGTGTCCCTATCTTGACATGTGTCCCTATCATGACAAAGTCAATACACAATATGACAAGATCAAACATGGTGAACTTTGTTAGTTGCAATATACAAATAATTCAATAGTGCATGCATATTTTAGTGAGGGATTTGACATAATAATTACACATGACACTCTGAATGAATTTTTTATGAAGTAATATGAAGGATGTGTTGGAAATAGTGTTTTCATTGATGTCAAATATAGAAGGAGACTATGAATGTCTATGTGTGATGATTAGGTTCTATGTGAATAGTAAATCCAAGAGAATTCAGGATGCACAGGTTTGAAGATAAAGGGAAAATGGAATACGAATGAGGCAACCCCATTGAAGAGAAAAAAAGAGACAGTATCAAGGAGGAAACATGATCACAAATATGGCAACAAGAATCTGAGGGAAAAAAGGAAGAAGTTTTGAGCATTCATTGAAAAGTAATGGAAGAACAAAATCGAGGAGGTGAAGATCTTTATGGCAGAGATATCATAGTTTCCTAAAGCTTGATGGTACAAAGGAATATCCAAGAAACATTAATCCTACTAAGGAAGATCTCGGTGGTCTAATCAAAGAAATAATGAATTTGATATATCCCACATGCATAAGGATTATTTTAATTGTTTTATATTGAAAAAGTGGTACAACATAGTTTGAATATGAATGGAAGAGTTACAGAACCCTGCATAAGACCTTAATTTTTATGTTATGGGAGCCAACATACCTAATCAAAATATTGGGTCAAATGTAGTGCTAAGTTTCCAAGGGCCTAGTGGCCCTATGTCATGGTGGTGCAATATTGACATATCAAATATCGAAAGAGTGGAATGAAAGAGTAGTGGTAATGTTTTGGTTGCTCGGTAGTATGATACCCCTATGGTGGGGACTAACAAATTGGTATATGTGACACCCTAGGTTTTGAACCCCCATTTTAAATAATGTATTGTTACAATGCTAAGAGGCCAGTGTGCCCAAACAATTATTAAAATGCCAATGTGTCCAAGACATGTCATGTTTTTATCATTATTAATAATAATGATAATTAGCTTGAGGGGCTAAGTGTTTATTCTATGTTAATTACCCCTTTTTACTAAGGGAGGGGATCGGTTATGTGAGATTCTTGGGGAAGTCCATGAGGTTATTAATTCCCCACGAAAATACTTAAACCCATCCCTGGTTTGATTGTGGGGTTGGTCGTTGGCTCGTACGCTCCTTCACTCCTGCATTTTGTACCATTATTCCCTCACACACTTTCATGCACCAACTCACCCATTCATTGATCCATCCTCACCTACTTCTTGGCTTGGAAAAGGGAAAGGAACTACTGAGAATTATCCATGGGATAGTTGGTTGTAATGGTCAACAGTGCAATCCATCCATGACCTAGGGCCTGGATGTCTGAGATGCATTGGCTTGTGCCCTGTTTTTCTCACAACTGCGAGTGTTGAGAGTTCCAGCATTGAGATTTTAGACCAGTTGTTCTGGAGGCCCTAGAAAAAGGAGAAGGACTTCCTGAGGGACTGTGTGGTAGAGAAGGGTGCAGGTCCATTCTCTTGGGGTGGTACTGGCTGGGTGGAAGAGAGTTGGGTACTTGGATTGTTGTGGGTGTTGGGAAACCTGTGAGAGATTGAGAGATGACTATTTTGGGAACCCAAGTACACTCTGGAACAGTCCTTGTGGGTTCATAGCCCTGGCTTGGGGGTGACACTGCTATTGAGATTTGGAGCAGTGGTGTCTATGGTTGGGTGGAACATCCTTGGTCTACAGCCAGTTGGTGTCGCCTTTTTATAAATATAAGTGCTCTTTGTTGTGATATTATTATCTGTGTATGAATGTATTCTGCTATGTATTTTAATTATCGTTTAACTAAATCTTAGATTATGCATTCTTGTTGGATATTGTTGTGCATGTCGCTAAATCTTGTATCTTATGTGTTCTTATTAATTAAATAAGGTATCGGTAAGAGTATAAAGTCCAAGGGTGGGATTGAAGGTAGCATGCCCCTCCCTGTGGGTGGTTGGGTATGTTACAGTTTGGTATCAAAGCTTTTCGTTGAAACATCGGGCCAGTATGGGTCGGGTCTACTGGTCAAAGTCTCAGGGTTGAGATCGAATTATGAATAAGAAGTTGAAAATATCAGGAGGAATGGCGTTGCAGAATATACGCAGGAGTTAGATCATCAGAGATCCGTTGTAAGGGGTTCGAAGAATCGTGACCTCCCCCCTTCAAATTTGGGACCGATCACCACTGTAGGATCGAGAGAGATTTGGGATCGTTGGATCGGAGGACAAGTGAAGAAGGGTTGTCTGATCAAAAGGAAGCAAGGGCTAAGGTCACAACCATCAGATCCCATTGGAGAGTGAGATCAACAGACAGGAGGCATTGCGGGGAACCAAGTTGCACATGAGATAATTTTCCAAGGCGGTCCTACAATCCAAACCACGGTTTCACCAAGGGGTTACGTGTCATCATCAAGAGAATTACAGGTCAAAAAGTGGGTTACTCCAAATTTCCGATGCATGCCCCCGCAGATTGAAAGGAATGTAGCGATGTGATATGTTAGTACTCGAGCGACGAACCACCGAAGAGAAGAATTAGTTGGGGACCATTGATTTGTAGGAGGAAACACATCAACCGATCATGTGCTCCGGGTGAAAGCACTCTAGGAAAAGGTGAGCAAGGAGAAGTTGAGAATTGATATTTTAGGACCCCGGAGATCCGAAGTGAATTGCAACCATTCAATCCAGGAGGAAACATGACATAAATCCAGACACTTCATGGAAAAGCGAAGGTTGAGAGTTGATTCCTCAAAAGTAAAAAGACCCAAATAAATCGTAGCCGTCGATTTGTGGGAAAAACGTGTCAGTGTATAGTGAGCTTCGGATAAAAATATTTCTGAAAAATTTGAGGTTTGATTCTTCCAAATTCTGAAGGCCCAAAGGAATTGCATCCATTGGTCCTTGCAGCGGTAACTTATGAAGTCCCAAAGTCTAGGGTTAATATGGCCCATTTGATAAGGGAGACACATGGTGGCAGTTTGGTCGGTTTGGGAAATAGGAGTTCGAGAGAATTGGAAGTGTGTTAGTGTGGAAACTCCTAAAGTCCCGAAGCCTAAAGAGCCGAAGTAGTGGAGCACGATGAAGTCACCAGGAGGTGATGTGGAACCAGGAATTTCCGAAGTGATGTGGCTTGTGGACATCACCGGGGATGACGTGGACACATGGGATGTGTGCCATGTGTTAGTAGTTTTTGAGCATGCGGATGATTGAAATGTCAGCTAGGACATGACATGTGTCACTCGCTTGATTGGACCACGCATCCACTTCCAGTATTTCACCACATGGTGACAAATCGTGCAGTCTAGAGACTAGGCACTTCAGTGGGGAAAGATGTGACAGGTTGCATTGAGTAGAAAACTCCTGAATGTTGGAGTACATATCAATCGTTGATTCTAGAAGACACATGTCAAAGGATCGTCGACTTCGGATAAAAGCACTCCAGGAGAAAGAATAGGAGGAAAGTTTTGAAATTTTTGAAGCCCGAAGAGCCGAAGCGATTCATAGTCATTGATATGTGGAAGAACACTTGTCTTCAGATCATGAACTCCGGGTAAAATCATTCTGGGAGGAGGCAAGTGAGGAAAGTTGAGACTCTTGAAGAACGAAGTCCTGAAGTGGATCTCAATCATTGATCATGAAAGAGGATGAGGACTGTTGATCTGGTCCTAGCTGAAATTTATGAAGTCTCGAAGCTCTAGACAAACTCTTTTATGGTGGTCTTCAAGACAAAAAAGTGCTAAGGAAGGATTTAGCCGCGGTTTCTATTCGTGGTCACCTAAGAAGGTGGTTTGAAGGAAGCGCCTGCACAATATGAAATTATGTGTCAGCCAAGGATAACAGGACACTGTTGTT
This sequence comes from Picea engelmannii, assembly GCA_009831015.1. Taxonomy (NCBI): domain Eukaryota; kingdom Viridiplantae; phylum Streptophyta; class Pinopsida; order Pinales; family Pinaceae; genus Picea; species Picea engelmannii. The sequence goes on along the minus strand of ML784614.1, from coordinate 810,945 downwards.
TTCAGAGAATGGGGATATGATATTCATGAACCAAAAGAGAAAGAGACATGTAGCATGGTTTGGCAATTTTTTTTTATCATATGCATAATTCTAATAAAATGGTCGCTTGTACATTTTGCATAATTAAGGGGATTAGGCACATCAACTCAGGATGCGTATTGAGGAAATGGAAGAAGGTGAGTGAGCCTCCAGTCATGATAAGGAGGCTGAAGGCCAAAATACCAGAGTTGGTAATGCAGAGACTGAGTCCAATGGAGGCAAGGGAAAAGGATAACATGAAACGTTAATAGAAACGGTAAGAATCCTAAAGTTGGAAGTGCAGAGCTAGAAATAATACAATGAGAGACTGATGAGAGATAAAATTTAGATAAATGCCCAAGTGTCATAGAGCTTAAATAAGTTGCAAAGACTAATGAAGAAGGGATCAAATTCAAGAAAAGAGGAAGAAGGCAGGTTCCATGAAAGAAGGGATGATCATGGAAGAGCTGATTATTCCAGAAGTGCTAGCAGAGCTCATGGACACCACTCACCTCCTTACTCAGAAAGAAAGTTTTATGCATCAGATGATCTCGTAAGTAGTCCAAAGGTGTGTCTTGTCAGACACCAAAGAAGGAAACAAGAGGTAGATAGTTTGCAAGGAGAGATGAGGAAGCTCAATCCACCTTCCTTTGAGGGTGAAAGAGAAAGGGAATATGATACCGAAGCATAGTTTCTTGGACTCAGGAGATATTTTCAGTTTCATAACTATTCATCCAACCTGGAAGCTAGGATTGCCACCTACTATTTACACGGGAAAGTTGTAATGTGGTGGGACCAACTGAAGCAAGTGGAACATGTTAATGAGAGTAGGATCACTTGGAAGAAGTTCAATAAGTAATTCCATAAGGAGTATCTCTCAAAGAATTTCTATGACAAGAAAATGCAGGATTTATTTGAACTCAGGTTGGGAAGCATGACTATGCTAGAGTACGAGAAGAAGTTCTTGGGATTTTTAAAGTATGTCAAGTTCATTTGTGATGATAAAGTGAAAATACAGAGATTTCTAAGTGTACTTCCAGCCTTTTATAAGGAAAATATCAAGTATGATGAACTCAAGACCTTGACAGAGGCCATCAAGAAGGCTAAATACCTGTATGAGCAAGGCCAGGGAAGAGAATCTCTACATAAGTCTTGGAAGGACAAGAAAAATGTGAAGAATGATCAGAGGAAAGGATTCAAACCTTCCTTCAATAGGAATGAGCCTAATATAAATCATCAAGATCAGTATGCTAAGGGAGATTTCAAGAAGGAATATTCCTTGGGAAAAAGGGGAAGACCACCAATCCAATGATGGGGATGCAAGGAATATCACATGTACAAGGATTTCCCACACAAAGATAGAGTGAAGAATGTGAACAACATCCAAGAAGCTACAACAGTCGAAGATATGGGAATAATCTATGCATCTTTAAATGATTGACAAGCAAAGTACCAGTCCAATATGATCAAGGTAGAAGGTAAGATCATAAATCATCATGTTGCTATTTTGACTGATTCAGGAGAAAGTCATTGTTAAATTGATCCTAATATAGTGGATAGATTACATTTGGAGAAAAGTAAACTTGGAAAAGCAAGTTTGGTTTGGTTATCCATTGGAACCAAAAGAAGAATCCATGACATGGTCAGAAGTTATTCCATAAGTCTTAATGGTATGAATACTAGTATTGATATAAATAGCATACCATTGGGGTATTATGATATTGTGATTGGAATGGATTGGTTGGAAAAGCATCATGTTGTCCTAGATTTTCATAACAAGACATTTACATGTCTTGATGGAAATGGAAAACAGAGCACTGTGAAAGGAGTTCCAAGACCCATCTCTATAAGGGAGATTTCAGCCTTACAGCTAAAAATATGTTTTAGGAAAGGATTTCAATTATATGCAACTCAAGTGGAAGAGCCAAAAAATACAAAGTGGCTAAGCCTCAAATATTTCTCGGTACTATAGGAATTTGAATATGTATTCAAAGAAATACCCGGATTGACACCAAGAAGGGAGATAGATTTATCAATTGATTTAGTGCTAGTATCTTCCCCGATGTCAAAAACTCCTTACAGAATGAGCACACCAAAGTTAAAAGAATTACAAATGCAGTTGGAGGAATTGTTGAAGAAAGGGTACATACATCCAAGTGTTTCACCTTGGGGAGCACCAATAATTTTTTTCAAAAAGAAGGATGGAACCTTGAGGCTGTGTATTGACTTCCGACAGCTAAACAAGTACACTATAAAGAAAAAGTATCCTCTACCCCAAATTCATGACCTCTTTGATCAGCTAAGAGGTGCAAATATATTCTCAAAGATTGAATTGAGGGAAGGATACCATCAGGTAAGAAGCAAGGAAGAATACATTCATAAGATAGCCTTTAGGACTAAGTATGGGCATTATGAGTTTGTAGTGGTGCCATTTGGACTGACCAATGCACCAGTTGTCTTCATGTGTTTAATGAACCACATATTCATAAATTATTTGGATAAGTTTTTCATAGTATTCTTTCATGACATACTTATCTATTCTAAGTCTGAAGAAGAGCATGAACATCACTTAAGACTGGTGTTGCAAGTGCTGAGACAACATCAGTTGTATGCCAAGTTGAGTAAGTGTTATTTTTATCAAAAGAATATCCATTACTTGGGACACATTATTTCAGAGTAGGGCATAGCAGTAGTGTTGGAAGATTGGTTGTTGTCATTGATGTCAACCCTAGTCATGGGTTTTGGACCGCAAGATTGATAAAGGTATTTGGACATGAAGGACAATGCACATGCATATACAACACCCATTAATGGATAGTATACATCATGTTGTTTCTGTTGGTATGTGGCACATCACGTGGATCCTCATGGTTGAGGAGAAATGAATTTTTGAGGATGACAAAGTGAATTGAAGAAGGAAGTACATGTAGGCCCTAAAAATAATTAAAGAAAAGAAGTACAAAATAAGAAAGTGTCAGGTCGGCCATAATGTTAAAAGGAAGTGACATAAATGGTATAAATAAACATCATTATGCATTCATTTGATACAAGTCTAATTTCAGAGGTAATAGGAAGATAAGAAGGCCGGATTTCAAGGGAGGATGAAGTCTTTTGCTGATGTGTTCTAAGGTATGTTATTTTCAGGTCATATTACCATTTTTGCTATAACTTGTTTTCTAGAACGATTCATATTGTGACATTGCTATGGTATTGTGAATACATATCAAGGTACCTTTTGTAAAAATTTAATCTCTTGATTCACTATAATTATGGAGATACACTCTATGGAAGATAGGGTTTGTGACCAGTCCTGAAGCTAGTCAATAAACAGGTGTTCCGGGTAAAACAGTCATAACTTTTTCATATATAATCCAAATGAAGTGGGACCACTTCCATTGGACAGAGTATAGACTGTAGTTTATTTTGTGTGGGTTTTCGAATTGGATGTTAAATATTGAGCGCGGGGCATGCTGTACAAGTTGGATTTCCATAACAGACCATAATTGAATAAAGTCTACCATTCTTTCTATAACCTCTTTTTGGGAAGGATTCAAAGAGTGGAAATTGGAGGAGTCTCAGAGAATACATTGAGTAATATTATTTATAGGATCAAAGTACTCCAAGAATTGAATAATTTCAGAAATTGAAGAAGTCTCAGAAAGCATTATCAAGTTCTATGTCATGATTGGTTGATGGTGATGATTTAATGTAAAGTTTTATTATCTCTCATATATTCTTGGGTGGAAGGAAGGGGCAAGGATGGAGAGTTAAAATATCTCTTGATATTGGAGGATTGTATCTTATTCTTGGAGGTTTATCCCTCCCTTTACATTTGGAATATGTAGATAGCTTTGGAAGTCATTACTTCCCTTGAACAATAAACTATTGATTATTTATCATATATTGTGCATGGTGTATTATGGTGTATTGGTGTAAATATTATACTATTGTTCATTGCTCATTGGATATAGTTGAAAAAGGTTTTAAATTGTACATGATATTGATTCACCCCCCTCTCAGTATCAACAATTGGTATCAGAGCGGGTTACCTTCAATACAGTTTAACCACTGGAAGGAATATCCTATGCAGAAATGGAAGACAACATTCCAAATGGGATTTAACCATTTGATGGAAACAGTTTTGAATACTGGAAAAATAGAATGGAAACTTACTTGAAAGCTCCTGGGGTAGATGTTTGGTTCTTAGTTGCTTCAGGATATAATGCTTTGAAGAAACCAAAGACTGCAGCTCAGAAGGAAGCAAAAAGGAACAACAAACTGGCAATAGATACCATCCTGGATGGATTGATAGATTTAGTGAAATCCAAGGTGGGATCATGTGCATCAGAAAAATAGCTTTGGGACAAGATACAAGAAATTTATGCAAGGGAAGAAGCAGAAGCAGAAGAATAAGAAGTTGAAGAAGATTACAACATCTCAGATTTCAAAGAAGAAAATAGAGGTCAGTTCTTTTGCTTTAATTGTGAAGGAGTAGGACATGTTGAATTTGAATTTCCTCATCCAAGGATTGAAAGAGATGACAATGAAGAAGAAGAAAATCATAAAGTAGAAATGATTCAACAAGAAGAAGAGAATCTTAAAAAATTGAAGCATGTTGAGATTGAAAATAGCAAGCTCAAAGACACGCGTAGAAAACTAAGAAGTGAATTGGTTAGTTGTGAAAAGACAGTTGTAATATTGAAGAAACAATTAGAATACTTTGAGAAACTAAGAGAAGAAACCATTTCAATGAAAACTCTACTCGAAGAAGAAAGAAGAATAGGAGAAGTAAGGAATGTCCAAATCAAGAAGAAATAAGAAGATTGTGAGAAACTTGAACAAGAAGTTGTCTCATTGAGGAAGAGCTTAAGAAGATCTCAAGTGCCAAAAGACATAACATATCTTGGATGCATGGGTGAAACTTCATAAAAAGAAGATGAAAATACCAACAAGAAGGTTGAAGAAAGAGCTACACAGACAGTCGATGAGAAGTGGACCAGGATACCAGAAAGAAGGAATGATTACAAAAGAGATGAATATCCAAGAAGACCTCCTACCTTCAGGAATCAAGGAAGCTTCAATCAGTATGAAGGAAACTACAGAAGAATAGATCATGAAACCAGATGGACTACATCAAAAAGAATCCCACTTACTCCAAGGTATCAAAATTTCTTTCTTGGTCATTGTTATACTTTTAAAAAATGTGGACATAAGGCAATTAATTGCAGAATCAATGAAAGGAACAAATATGCAAGAAACATGAATGTTGTAAACAGAAGATATGGAAATAATCATGGATTTGTCAACAGAAGTTATAATTCATTTTACCCGTTGATGGAAAAAAATATTGTATGCTACAAATGCAATTATCTTGGTCACAAAGCATGAGATTGCAGATATATGAATGAAGATGTCCCTATGCCAACCACGGTATGGAGAAGGAAAGAGATTCCAAACAATGAATATTGTCGAATAGCATTGACCGCTAAAGAATGTAAAGAAGAAGATGAATGGTACATAGATAGTGGATGTTCTTCACACATGATCGGGGATAAAGACAAATTCATCAACTTGAAAATAAAGGGTGGCAATGTTTCATTTGGAGATGAATCATCTGCCAAAATACTTGGAGAAGGTGTAGTAGAGCTTGGAAGAAAAAATGTAAAGGCAAAGAATGTTCTATTGGTTGAAGACTTGAATCATAATCTACTCAATGTTAGTAAAATGTGTGATCAAGGATACACTCTTACATTTGATTCTTGAAAATGTAAAATCAGAGAAAATAACTCAGGAAGATTGGTTGCAATTGCAACAAGAGGACCGAACAACATATACATCCTAGACATGAAGAAGAGAGAGAAGACAGAAGCCACACAAAAGGATTCTAAGGAAGAAAATGCCCCAAAGACCAAAAATAAGGATGAAGTATTATTGAGTGCCACATGTTCAGGGGGAGAAACCCCAAAGAAGAGAGTTACATTTTTCCATTAAACTCAGGGGGATCAGCCCTAACCTTTGCCATTGATGTCAAAGGGGGAGATAAATTGGGATAATGATGATAGGGGGAGAATGAGTGTTTCCATCAATGAAAAAGGGGGAGATTGTTGGAAGATTGGTTGTTTTCATTGATGTCAACCCTAGTCATGGGTTTTGGACTGCAAGATTGATAAAGGCATTTGGACATGAAGGACAATGCACATGAATATACAACACCCATGAATGTATAGTATACATCATTTTGTTTCCAGTGTTATGTGGCACGTCACGTGGATCCTCATGGTTGAGGAGAAATGAATTTTTGAAGCTGACAAAGTGAATTGAAGAAGGAAGTACATGTAGGCCCTGAAAATAATTAAAGAAAAGAATTACAAAATAAGAAAGTGTCAGGTCGGCCCTAATGTTAAAAGTAAGTGACATAAATGGTATAAATAAGAATCATTATACATTCATTTGATACAAGTCGAATTTCAGAGGTAATAGGAAGATAAGAAGGCCGGATTTCAAGGGAGGATGAAGTCTTTTGGTGATGTGTTCTAAGGTATGTTATTTTCAGGTCATCTTACCATTTTTTTTGTAACATTTTTTCTAGAACGATTCAGATGGTGAAATCGCTATGGTATTGAGAAGACATATCAAGGTACCTCTGGTAAAAATTTTGTCTCTTTATTCGCTATAATTATGGAGATACACTCTATGGAAGATAGGGCTTGTGACCAGTCCTGAAGCTAGTCAATAAACAGGTGTTTTGGGTAAAATAGTCATACCTTTTTAATACAGAATCCAAATGCAGTGGGACCACTTCCATTGGAAATAGTATGGAATGTAGTTTCTTTTGTGTGAGTTTCAGAATCAGATGTTAAATATTTAGCGCGGGGCATGCTGTACAAGTTGGGTCTTCTAAACAGACCAGAATTGAATAAAGTCTACCATTCTTTCTATAACCTCTTTTTGGGGAGGATTCAAGGAGTGAAAATTGGATGAGTTTCAAAGAATACATTGAGTAATATTATCTATGGGATCAAAGTACTCCAAGAATTGAAGAATTGCATAAATTGAAGAAGTCTCAGGAAGCATTATCAGGTTCTATGTGATGATTGGTTGATGGTGATGATTTAATGTAAAGTTGTATTATCTCTCATATATTCTTGGGTGGAAGGAAGGGGCAAGGATGGAGAGTTAAAATCTCTCTTGATATTGGAGGATTGTATTTTCTTCTTGGAGTTTATCCCTCCCTTTACATTTGGAAGTTGTAGCTACCTTTGGAAGTCATTACTTCCCTTGAACAATAAACTATTGATTATTTCTCATATATTGTGAATGGTGTATTATGGTGTATTGGTGTAACTCTTATATTATTGTTCATTTCTCATTATATATAGTTGAATGGTTTAAGTATAAGTTGAAAAAGGTTTTAAATTGTACTTGATATTGATTCACCCCCCTCTCAGTATCAACAAGTAGATCCAGAGAAGATCGAAGTGATTAGAGGATGGCCAACACCCAGAAATGTGTCAGACGTCGGATATTTTATGGGATTCGCTAGCTACTACAGAAGGTTCATAGTAGGGTTCTCTTAGATTTCTCATCCCTTCACTTCTTTTCAAAAGAAGGGAACTAAATTTGAATGGACACTCAAGTGTGAAAATAATTTTAATCTGTTGAAGGAATTACTTATTAGTGCACCTGTGTTAAGGATTGCTAACCCAAATGAAAATTTTGTGGTATGTACATACACATGTAAGGAAGGACTTGGGGGAGTCCTCACGCAAAATGGACATTTCATTAGATATGAGTCCAGAAAGATTCAGGAACATGAGAGGAACTATGCCACACATGACTTGGAACTTGCTGTCATTATTCACGTATTGAGGATGTGGAGGCATTATCTCATGGGGAATAAATTTTAATTAAGGACAAACCACATTCACCTGAAGAATATTTTTTAACATTCGACCTTGAATGCCAGGCAAACAAGATGGCTAGAATTTTTAAGTCAATAAGACTTCAATATCAAGCATATAAAAGGAAATGAGAATAAAGTTGTTGATGTGCTTAGTAGAAGAGTGCATCTCATGCATGCTATTGGTGTCAGTATGCATCAGTCAGACTTGAAGAGAAGAATTTTAGATGGTCTTGTTACAAACCAACATTACCTATAGGTAAAGGAAAAATTATAGCAAGGAGATGTACAGCAGAAAATAGAGTATGAGATAAAGGAAGACATATTACTCATGCATAAAAATAGAATCTATGTTCCTAGTTATGGAGAGCTGAGGAATTTGGTATTGAAGGAGATGCATGATGTTCCTTATGTTGGACATCTCGGTTACCAGAAAATAATTACAGCAGTAAGATGTCATTTATTTTGGTTGGGAATGAAAAAGGATGTTTCTGATTACATCGCTCAATGTATGGAATGTCAGAAGGTAAAGGTTGAGCATAGGCACCCAACGAGTTTGTTGCAGCCATTGTCAATTCCATAGAAGAAATGGGAAGTGATCACCATGGATTTCATCACAGGATTACCTAGAATGAATAAGAAACATGATTCAATCATGGTGGTGGTTGAAAAATTAACAAAGGTTACTCATTTTGTGCCTGTGAAGACAATGCATACAATGGCTAATATTGCAGAAATTTTCATGAAGGAAATTGCTAGGTTGCATGGGATACCTAAAACAATCGTCTCGGACATAGATACGAAGTTTACCTCTAATTTTTGGAGGGGATTGTTTAAAGGATTTGGCACAAATCTAAACTTTAGCATAGCATATAATCCCCAGACAGATGGGAAAACAGAGAGAGTCAATCGAATAATTGAATATATGATAAGAATGTATGTGATGGATAAGCCATCTAAGTGAGAAGATTGCCTACACTTGGTTGAGTTTTCATATAATAATGGGTATCAAGATTCATTGAGAATGAGTCGATTTGAAGCCTTGTACAGTAGGAAATGCGATACTCCAGTAAGTTGGGACAACCCAGTAGATAGAGTGGTATTTGGGCCGGAGTTTCTCAAGGACATAGAAGACCAGGTGGTCAAGATCAAACAAAATTTAAAGGCATCTTAGGATAGACATAAATTTATGCAGGCAAGAACATGACAACTAAAGAATTTAAAGTAGGGGAGCATGTACTTTTGAAAGTGAATCCTAAGAAAAGATCATTGAAATTGGGTAGTTGTACAAACATGGTAGCCAGATTCTGTGGTCCATTTGAAATATTGGACAGAATAGGGCTAGTTGCATACATGATTGCATTGCCTGCTTCCAAGAATGTGCATAATGTATTTCATGTATATTTACTAAATAAATATGTACATGACCCTAACCATGTTATTGATTGGCATCTGATTCAGGTAGAGACGAAGGGAGACTTTCAGGTTCAACCAGTACGGGTATTGGACAGAAAGGTAAAAATGCTCCGAAATCGAGTTATAGAGCTGGTAAAAGTTCAGTGGACCTACTATGGTTGTTAAGATGCTACCTAGGAGCATGAAGATTCCATGCGGGAAGAGTATCAGCAACCTTTTGAATAAATTTGAGATTTTGATCTGTATTTTGTATATGCACTGAGGACAGTGCCAAAATAAGGGGGAGGGGATGTAACACCCAAGGTTTTAAACTCTAATTTTAAATAATGTATTGTTACAATGCTAAGAGGCCAGGGTGCCCAAACAATTATTAAAATTCCATTATGCCCAAGATATGTTATGTTTTTATCATTATTAATAATAAATACATGGTTGGTTGCTAAACTGACAAGGAATAGAGTTATAGGGGGCTATGATTTGACAAGAGAGAGGGTTTGAGGGGATAAGTGTTTATTCTATGTTAATTACCCCTTTTTACTAAGGGAGGGGATCGATTACATGAGCTTCTTGGGGAAGGCCAGGAGGTTCTTGATTCCCAACAAAAATACTTAAACCCATCCTTGGTCTAATTGTGGGGTTGGTCATTGGCTTGTCCACTCCTTCACTCCTACAGTCCGTACCATTATTTCCCTCACGCACTTTCATGCACTCACTCACACATTCATTGATCCATCCTCACCTGCATCTTGGCTTGGAAAAGGAAAAGTAACTATTGAGAACTAGCCATGGGATAGATGGTTGTAATGATCACTGGTGCAATCCAGCCATGACCCGGGGCTTGCATAACTAAGATGTGTTGGCCTGTACCCTATTTTTCTCACAACTACAAGTCCTGAGAGTTCCAGCATTGAGATTCTGGACCATTTGTGCTAGAGGCCCTAGAAAAAGGAGAAGGACTACCTGAGGGACTGCATGGCAGAGAAGGGTGGAGGTCCTTTCTCTTGGGGTGGTACAGGATGGGTGGAAGAGAGCCGGGTACCTGGATTATTGTGGGTGTTGGGAAACCTATGAGATCTTGAGAGCTGACTAGTTTGGGAACCCAAGAACACTCTGGAACTGTCCTTGTGGATTCATATCCCTAGCTCGGGGGTGAGACTACTATTGATATTTGGAGCAGTGGTGTCTATAGTTGGGTGGAACATCCTTGGTTTGCAGCCAGTTGGTGTCACCTTTTTATAAAGATAAGTTCTCTCTGTTGTGATATTATTATCTCTGTATGAATGTATTCCATTGCGTATTTTAATTATCATTTAAATAAATCTTAGATTATGCATGCTTGCTGGATATTAATGTGCATGTCGCTAGATTTTGTATCTTATGTGTTCTTATTAATTAAATAAGGTATCGGTAAGAGTATGAATTCCAAGGGAGGGCTTGAAGGTAGCATGCCATGACCTGTGGGTGGTTGGGTATGTTACAGTATATCAGATACCATATTGGTGGAGATATTAAGATGTGTGGGGATTTTTATACCTCGGTGACCGATGCCATGTGAGCACCAAGACATATTCCATGTCAGAACCAAGAAATAAGCCATGTCATATCAGATACTGGATCAGGGTAGATAGCTTGACTACAAAATGTTAAAGTTTTGGGGGCTCAATGCCTCAATGGGTCAATCTCTTGGTGGAAGGAACAAAATGTGACAAGGTTCCACACTAGATCGAGAAGAATAGTGAAGGAGCAGTTTTGAAGCGCTCGTTGGGATGGTGGGCCAATCACTTGGTGGCAATGCCAAGTCAGTGCTACAACACCAACTATGTATATTCCATGTAAGATCCATGAAAAAAAACACATCAGCACCATGTCGACAACCAAATTAGTTCCACATAATATAGCATATGAGGAAGGGGTCAAGGTGGAATCCAAGATGGACATTGGAAATAAAATGGTTACCAATGATCAATGCCACATCATGTGCCACATGTCTTTCCATGTTAGTGCCACGTAACATTGTTGCTAGTTTACATGTCATGGGAGGATTGAGCCATGTTTCTTGAACAATACACTGACATATCACATACTAGAAGAATGGTGGATCAGTGCAATGTTGAAGTCCCCAAGGGTAGATGGGTTGATACCCTGATTGCCTAATAGATTGGTGAGACGGTAGGCCCGATGATCCCGATGTCTACGAGAATTGAAAAAAATATATGGTTGAGGTATAATATAGGAACATATTGGATGGTTGATGTGTAAGGAGTATGGTTGAAGTCTCATGGGTGAGTGGCCTTGTGTCCACGATAGACTTGATGCTCCCAATATCGAGGGAAACATATCAACAAATGAGATTTAATCAAAGATATGATCGAACTATTGTTATTGGATGAAGGTTTGTGCTATGTGTGAATTATGTGAGAGGTAAATCTCGCTTATGGACTTAGCATTTAAGGGCTCTAATCATGCATGTAGAAAATGACCATTTAAAGGACTCTACTTTTTCCTATTCTCCCAACACAAAACCCCACATTCATGCAATACAAAGGTGAAAACAAGGTTAGGTAACTCTAACTTAAATCCTTCATTTGATGTCGATCCCTTCGCTTTTACTAGCTACATGACTGCAAGCCTCCTCCCAAAGCTGACTTGCATTCACACATGGACAAACAGAGAGATGCAAACATGCATTTCATATACTAATTGTTGGGTTAGATGTGACAATATCATAAAATAAATAAACAATTTGAACACATGATATGGTGGGACGAAAAAAGTATTCCTTTTTGTATTAATCTTCACAAGAGTAAACTTACAATGTGTGGCTGACACTACTCCTTGAACTTGGTCCTAGGCTCCTCTTCACAATGCACCAACTACTCAACCTCACAATACAATTACAAGAAATTGGAGCAAAGGGGTGATAAATTTGGGTAGATTTTCTATACTCTTGTTCTTTCTTTTTAAATGGGACCCCTACCCCTTATTTTATAGGTAGTTATCCAGTTGAATGATGGTCCATAGGTAGTCAAACGATTTTAGCAATTTCCTAAAACTCTGTCTCCTATCTGCAACTTTCCATTTTTCATGATTTTGTCAGTATACGCGGGTTGTAGAAGGCCTGCAAGAATATGGATGTGTGCATACACGGGATGTAGAAGGCCAGGGCACATGTGGCTCAAAAAAGAGGGCTTTTTTAGAAAAGCTTGGCTCAAGAAATTGGCAACTAGTAGGGCCAGAGGCCAGGTATGCAGGCTAGGTGAAAATTAGGTTTATAATAGATGTCCCCTAAAGTGTGAGGTCAGAATAGCATCTAATGGCCGAAATAATTTACAAATATTCGTCAATGTGCCAAGTGAGTGAGCCTAGGGACCAGTTTGCAGGAGCTTCCATATGCAAAATAAAAACTTGTCTCACTGAGGCGGGCATACCCATGGTCGGGATAAAATATAAAATCATGGATGTCAATCAAATACACTACATATCGATGTCATATAACTATATAACGTGTAGCCGCAAGAAATACACAGTGGATCTACATCTCAAAATCAAAATATATACATGTATAGAATACATCTTCAAGAAGCTAAGTGTCGTCTAATGGTTGGAGATGACGCTTTTAAAGCATGAGCAACAACTTCAAGATATTCAAAACTTGGGTAAGAGTGTAATATGAGTGTACAACTTCACTAGCCAGAGGTCTTCAACGACTCGTCATGAATAGACAAGAGGATCCCGATGATCAGACAGAAAACTTTGTTAATTTTGAACAAGGATTTTGATTGGTATTTTAGGATGGTCAGGCATGCAAGAAAGAGACAAACTGCAGAAAGGTCGACACGAGCTTGGTAAAAACTTCCATTGGACAGTAGCACGACAAATGATGAGACTTAGGCAGCATGATATTGACATAAGTTGACGATGCAGGACACAACACCAACTCTCCATATGTTTGGAAGAATAACCAAACGGAGGAGGACATAGATCTATGAGAACAGTTTCCTAAGGCCATACTATATCCTAGATTTTTGACGAACAAATGGAAATATGTGCTTTGTCCAAGGGTGACTCATTGTGCTGCCAACAAAAAGAAAATACTTTTCCCTTCCTCTTTTTGGGGTATATTTGATTTTTTTGTCTTTTTTCAATATTTTTGAAAATCTTTGAAAGAAGAATAAAATAATTTTACGTTACAAAGGAGGAACGAGTGTCACAATCATATTAGTTCTAGGCGCAAGGAACACACTAATGCTTAGAGAAAAGGGACATATGCAGAAAATGGACACTTGAAAAAAAACTCCATGGGCCAAAGGTGTCAAGACGCAGAGGCAAAGTGTTACAGGGCTTGCGAATAAGGCATGCTTCAAATGGTTCAGTTGAGAGCAACATGGAGCTGGCATTAGGCCAAAGATGCGGGCATGTGAATGTGGTTTAATAAGACACACAATGGTAACATCCTTCAATGTAAGTTTAACGAGCCCAGAGAAGGTAATCTCAACCGTTTTTTCATTTTTAGAGAGTCTGAAAAAGTGTAAAAGAAGACTCCATTGGGGTACATTTTTCGAAGATAGTCTAGTCGGCTCAAAAAAGGGGTAAAATAGAACCGAATAGACATCTATTCAAAACCATTTTAACGAGTGTGATAAAGATAAGGTCACTCGGCGATTTTTTCATTTTTCAGGAGTCTGAAAAAAGATTAACTATGGACTCCATAAAGGTTGTTCTTCTTGGCCATTTTAACGAGTTTGAAGAAACAAGGTCACTCGACGATCTTTTCAATTTTATGGAGTCTGAAAAGAGCTTCACTATGGACTCCGTGGGGGTTCCTTTTTCGTAAATTTAGTCCCTCAGGCCCGAAAAAGGGTTAAAATCATACCTGAGAATACTCTTATAGAGAAATGAAGTTCCTATAGTATACCTTTGTTCATACAGTTGACCATTTGAACTGAAAAAGGGGTAAACTACCGTCGGACAGACGTGCCTTCAAATTTCAATTTAACGAGTGTGAAAGACAACAAGATCGCTCGACAATATTTTCATGTTTAGAGGGTCTGAAAAGGGCTTAAAAGAAGACCCATTTAAAATTTTGGGACTCCCGAGGGTGAGGTTAAGAGTGATAAAAACTCATGCAGATGAGGCTCAAACTCGTAATCAGGACAAGACTAACACGGACTCTCGATCCTATAGTCATTACCAACAACATGGATTCTAGAAATGCAAGAAGGATCTAGCTAGGGTATCCATGAAGGGGAAGGCTCTACCATGGAATTATGACACTTCTAAAGCAACAAAGATGGTTCTGTTTCTAACCTTGGTGGGTTTGATCCTATGGAAAAGTGATAAAGACAATGAGATACAAAAAGTGGAGGTGGAATCCTAACTTAAATGCTCAAGTTGAAAAAATGATATTTTTACCAAAGGACCTTCAAAAGTGGCCTAAATCTCCCAAAATATTCCCGATACCCAAAGTGACCTCTATCGTAACCTTCCCAAAGAAACTCCTGAACCATACTAAATGATTTTCAGTTTAGAAAAAATGACAAGGGGGTCCAAAAAATGTCAAAAAGGGGCCAAAAAGTCTATAAATAGAAGCTGGCAGCTCATTATCACCATTGTTGATTTGGGAAATTGACTCTGGAGCCAAAAACACCCCTTTGATAAAAGTGTCGATTTTGGGAGCTTCAGTGGATGAAATGAACTTCCAATTGGACCAAGTAAGTACAAATTCACTCCTCTTGCATTTCAATTTTTATTTTATGCATTTTATTTTATTTTGGGGGGGGGCGTCAACCTTTAAAAAGGGTTGGCCCTAGGCATACATGGGTTGCCTTGAGAAAGAATGTGTATGGGAGTGTGCAGAAGAATTATTGCACATGTGCATATGCGACTATCACCACTACAGCCCGCGTATGCCCCCAATTTTGTGAAAAAAAATTAAAAAGAAAGATTTAATTGCCCTTTTGAACTGGTACTTGCAGGATGTATGTTCACTGGAGGGAAAGAGATCATGAAGACATTGAAATTTTGGTCGATGAGGACCCTGGTGTGACTATTGCATTGACTCAATGCGAGCTATTTAAATTCTACCAGTTTCCATTCATGCAGGCACAACCAAGGCTACTGAACGCCTTGATAGATTATTGGCACCCAGATGCAAAGGCCTTCATGCTTGAAGGTCAGTCGTTGACTCTGACTACAGAGGACATATACTTCTTGACTAGCCTCTTGATGAGAGGGGAACCATTCAACTTCCACACATTTCATTTAGGGCCTCATAAAATATCGGAGTTGATTGGGCTCCATTGTGAGGCAGGGACTGACAAAGTGGGCACATAGGTGTCGATCAACAAGATCTCTAACCTATCACTGAAAGTGATAGTACTGTTGATTTGGAAGATCACTCGATCTGCTGCAATTCACCAAGTGTCTCGGGTGCACTTGCATTGTGCGGTGTAGTGTTTGAATGCACATGTGTTTGATTGAAGCACGACATTACTTGATTGCATGAAAAGGCATTTGACTGAGTGTCGTATGCGGAGGCACAAAAACTTCGGGTTTGGGACCATACTTTGTGCATTCTTCTTCGAGAGGGTGCCTAGTATTATCCCTCAAGAGATAGTATGAGGGCACAAAGCCACATTCCCAGCCGTATGTAGATGGGTGGCACTATTGCCGTGACAGGGTGGTGAAAGGACCATGGAGGCCTTCGATGACAAGTTCTTTGATTGGTGGTCTCACCAGATTCTAGTGATAGAAGACTATCCATATGTTGGCATTGACTTTTCGAGAGACCCAGATATGGTTTTTCCTCCCGGAGCAGTGCGGGGAGAGTTGGGTAAGTTTTTAATTTTCATAGTTTTTAATTTTTATTTTCTTTTATATATATCATTTTTTATTTTTTTTGTGTACCAAAGTATCTAGTAATGATTTGTTTGTTATGCACAGAATGTGGGACCAATGCTTCCGGTTGATTTTGCAAGGAATAGATGTTAAGGTCCTAAACCGCACATAGGTAGATCAATGTATTCGAATGTAATAAAGGTCAATATTAATAAGACCTTTCAATAAAATAGAATAAGGCGGATGTAAGAAGACCTAATAGAAGCTTCCGCTTCTAGAAGGATCTTCCTCTAGATGCTTC
>ML784614.1:748296-788911 GCA_009831015.1 Picea engelmannii | reverse complement strand
TCAATAAAATAGAATAAGGCGGATGTAAGAAGACCTAATAGAAGCTTCCACTTCTAGAAGGATCTTCCTCTAGATGCTTCTTTTTAGTATAAATAGGAGTCGAGGGTATGAGAACCCTAGCTAGGATATTATTGTAACAGAGCGTTGCTCGATTGGAGGTTGCCCCCTCGAAGAGGCCTATGAACATTGCTATCTGAATCAAGTGCTATTTCTATTCAAGTGCTATTTTTGTTGCTATTTCGTATATCATTTCTGTGTATTGTGAAGATTATGCTGGATATTTTACTGTTATTCTGTTATTTCTAGCATTTCGTTTATGTTCTGCATATTTTATATATCTGGTATCTTTCAATAGATGACGTCCTTGTCTAGAGGCAAGAGAAGCCGAAGCCATTGGACTGGTAGGAGCAGTAGGGGGGCCTCAACCTGGGGAGGCAGAGAGAGTTTTGAGGTGGGTAGAGTGGAACCTTACCGCTCTTACTCATGTTGTGCCTATGGTAGAGATTGAGGATCTTCCACCCTCTATACAGCCTCACGTAGTTGGGGTGCCATGAACTTGGGTCCAACTTTTTCGACATTTCAAAAATGTTGTTGTACACTACGGTCGGGCCAACAAGCCCCGCCCTTAGCTAGGTTGGAATTTTTATGTGTCGTGAGCAATTTTGTACATTTTTTAGGTCATAAGCCCCGTGACTCCTACTATGTATATTTTTGAGGCATTCGTGCCCACACTATACTCTGATACATTTTTAGACATTATATATATATATATATATATATATATATATATGGATCTTTTTTATCTTTTATGCTTTATGGATTATGTTACAAATGTATTTACATGTGCATGTGTGTTTTTTGTCTTTACATGTGTGCAAAATGCCAATCTAATATATGATTAGCTAGAGTATTAGTGATGTGATTTAATCTCCTAGGAACATGAATGTAAGTAATGTAATCAAAACTTCATTCTAAGAGACATACCCTAAGGAACCGTCGGTGTAGGGTAGGGTCGTAAACGCGGTAAAAACTAGTCAATTGAGACACAACCAGTTGAGCATCTAAGTAGACCCAGAGGCGAGAGATACCATGCGACAAAGCGTCACGAAGAAACTCTATGACTGCATTGTATTTGGAAATGTTTTTTTTCGCATTACCTAAACAGATACCTCATGAGGATAGAAACTGGCCTTGAGGTGTAAAAATCACCCAAGCTGCGGAAGCAAGCCTCCAAGTGTGTTGACTAGCACCGTCTAAAAAACCCACAAACACCTCTGATTCACTTGACATCTGCCACAGTGAAAAGAATGTCATAAAAAATGACACTTGCATAAACGAAAAAGAAAAAAACATAAGAAAAACAAATGTAGAGAGGCTATACATATGTTACAAGAAGTCACTAAAGGCAACCCACCTATGAGTAATACTTCTTGAGGTAGAGCCCATTTCTAGGCTTAGCCAAAGAATTTCCCTCAAAGTCAACCAGACGATAAGCCCCTTTTTAAAGAACCTCTTTAACAATGAACGGTGTGAACCACATGGGTTTGAACTTTCCTGCCCATAGGGAATCCTTATCTTGGTCATAGACTAGGACAAGGTCACCTTCAGAAAAAATTCGAGGGAGAACGGACTGATCATTCTGATACTTAACTTTTTGTTTGTGAGCCTCATTGGCCAAGGTTGCATCTCGACTCTGCTCATCGAGCTGTTCGAGATGAAAAACCTCTCTTCAAGTGGTGAAGTGTCTGGCAATAACTGTACTGCCAATTTTAAAGAGGGGATATGACATTCTATGGGTAAAACTACTTCCATCCTGTAAATGAGTTGAAAAGGTGAGAAACTGATTGTAGTCTTAACAAACGTTCAGTAGGCCCATAATGAAGAGTACAACATCAAATTCCAATTTGACTTGGTCGAATTGATCGTTCGCTGTAAAATAGTCTTGAGGGATTTATTCACATCTTCCACCTAACCATTCGCTTGAGGGTAGTAAGGTGACGAATGTTCTTGCCTCAACCCAAGATTTGATGTTAACTCAGTCATCATTTTATTCTGGAAGTGACTACCATGGTCAGTGACAATCTTTCTCGAGATGTCGAACCTTGCTATAATATGGTTAAACAAAAAGAGAGTTGTTTTCTCACCATCATCCTTGAACATTGGCATAGCTTCAACCCACTTTGTAAAGTAGTCTACTGCTACGATGATATAATGGTGCCCCCTTTCTGAAGGGGGGTTGCATGTTGTGTAATCAATCCCCCACTTGGTGAAAGGACCAACTGTAATGAAGAGAAACATAGGAGCAGGGTGTGCCCTCATCTTCCGAGATAATATTTGATAGGGGTGGCACTTCTTGACCAATTCAACACAATCTTTGATTAATGTTGGCCAGAAGTAACGAGCACGTAAGATCTTTTGGGTTGTTTCCAACCCAGACATATGACCACCACATGCTCCAATGTGGCAATTGTTAAGGACGATTTCTACTTCTTCATGAGTGAAACATCGACAAAGGATGGAATCTATGCCTCGACGATACAATGTATCTTTGAGTATAAGATAGTTCTTGGCCTGATGGCATATACGGTGACACTCATCAAGAGAAGCAAATGTGGGGAACTTCAAATTATGGAGATAGACAAGTATATCTCCATACCAGGGGTTTGAAGATGTGATCAAAAACATGTCTCCTTTAATAGGCAACTCTTCAGGCACAAAATCACCTGACTCGACCGGAAGTTCCAATATGAGTTCCACAAAGACCATTGACTTTTTGGATTTTGCCGAAACAAAATCTAAGTCAAATTATTGGAGGACAACTATCCATCTACTGATATTTCTGCCAATTACTCATCGTGTCAATACGTATTGAAATGGATTCACAACGGCAATGACGGTGGTCTTGCGAAACAAGATATAATGATGGAACCATTGGACAACATGAACTGCTACCAATGCAATTTTTTCAATGTGGGAATAATTAAGTTCCGGTCCAACCAGGCCTCGACTTAGATAATAGATCACGTACTCAGAAAGCACAACATCCTCCTGAACCAAGACCATACCGATGGTCAACTCTGATGCAACCAATTACAATAAGAAGTCGTTATTATATTTGGGTGGCCGAAGCACAGGGCAGATGTGAGGGCATGTTTCAAAGCATCAAATGAGAAATGAGCAGCTTTGTCCCAATTAAAAAGGGACATCCTTCTTGAGTAAATGCATAAATCCCTTTGTGATCTCGGCATAGTTTGCAATGAAACACCGTAAGAAATTCTCTTTTACCTGCAAACTTTGAAGTTGAAGGATCACGCGGGGAGGAGGAAATTGAACTATTTCCTCAACCTTGATAGGATCGGCCATGATCCCCATTGTCGAAACTATGAAACCTAGAAGACGACTTGACCTAATGCAGAAATTGCACTTGTTTGGATTCAAGCAAATCTAGTAGTAGTGACATCGCTCAAAGATGAGTCTGAGGTGCATAGGATGATCATCTCTCTGATGAGATCGTGATGCTAAGTCATCAAGGTAAGCCTCAACTATATGTTTGAGATCATGGAAAGCGAAAGACATGGCTCGTTGAAAGGTAGCTCCATCATTTTTTAGACCAAAAGGCATTTTTTGATAAGCGAATGTACCCCATGGACAAATGAAAGCAATTTTTTGTTGGTCTTCGGGTTTGATCTGTATCTGATTGTAGCCCAAAAAACCATCCATGAAAGAAAAGGCCTCACATCCTACACATTCATCGACTATCTGGTCAAAACAATGGTGTGGGGAAAGTATCCTTTGGACAAGCCTTGTTTAAATCATGGAAGTCCGTACAAACGTGAATCGTACCC
Organism: Picea engelmannii; assembly: GCA_009831015.1. Taxonomy (NCBI): domain Eukaryota; kingdom Viridiplantae; phylum Streptophyta; class Pinopsida; order Pinales; family Pinaceae; genus Picea; species Picea engelmannii. The sequence goes on along the minus strand of ML784614.1, from coordinate 785,066 downwards.
TGTTTCTTATTGATTAGAACGGGGTTTGACACCCATTGAGTCAAGTGAACGGGGTAGATAAAAACTACCTTAAGTAGTTTCTCTACTTCAACTTTGATAGTTGTTGCTTTCCTAGGATTGACTAGATGAAGCTTCTACCAGACCAGCTTAGCATTAGGATAAGTTGTGATTTCATGTTCGACAATTCTTGGATCGATGCCTAGCATTTCCTCATAAGACCAAGCAAAAACTTCACAAAATTATTTAAGTAAATCCGTGTAGATTCGAATCTCTTCGGGGGAGAAATTAGCTCTGATGAGGACATTCTCCATGATGCCAGGGGTTCTGGAGATATCAATAGGTATCATTTCAGCAATCGTTGCCATATTACCCTCGGAATAAATTGTGTGCATAGCCAAGGGATTGATAGGATAATACCTATCTCCAATCATAGTCAAAGTGAATTCTCCTGCTTCAATTCTTCTTAACTCTAGGAGGAATTAATATCTGTGATAGAGATCATCCCAGGGTTTGTCTGGACTGGTCATTGCCTCTATGATTGCTTCGTCAAAGGGCAGGACTAAGTCTAAAGAATCGGTATTGGAAAGGGAACCTCAAGCCCAAGTAGACTCTGAAATCATATCTAACTCTTGCGTTGGAGTCGGATCGGGGTTGGCGGAAGTTTGCTAGACTATAGAGTATGCAACTTTTGATGTAGACAAGGGCATGGCCATGCCATGGTTCCCTATCCCTTCCATCTTGTTTGATTGGGAAGGAAGATTCCACGGATCGTGAAAGTAAGTCATACGAAATGATGAGACTTGAAAAATATCAACCTTAGGCTAGTTTGATATGAACTTAATATCGTCGGGAGGGGGTGGGTAATCAAAAGTACCCATAAAAGGTGGGCACAAACCAACCCCTATGTTGATGATGTCGGGTTGATGGTTATCGATCATTGGAATTGTGGATGCCCCCGATGAAGGGTTAGGATGGGAGAAAGACAATTGATCAATGGTCACTATCCGGTTCTCGTGTGGAAACAACAAGACCCAAAAAATAGTAGCAACCACTACTCACATAGCATAAGTCCAACTCCTTTCTAACAGGAGATTATAGTCGAGATGAGCATCGACTACTTCAAATTCGATGCACATGGTTTTCCCCCCTAAATGCATAGGGAAAGAGGGAATTATGCCATCTGGTTGGAAAGAACGACCATCGAAAGTGGTAAGAAGAATCGGTGACGAAGACAAAACAGGTTGGCCTATGGCCTTCCAACACACGAAAGACATTATGCATCTTGAGGCACCCTCATCAACCACTGTGCGGAAAATGTTTCTTGTAAAAATTTTCGTGGTATAAGCCACTACTATCTGAAATATGACACAGTGTCGCACCCGCAGGCACGCCTGCTCATAGGATCTTCTCTTTCCATGGCCCGAAGAACACTAACCGGTCCTTCTATTTACCTATCGAGAAATCTGCACCCACAGATCTCTTTGCGCGACTCCCCCTCTCTTTACTTATCAGGGAATCAGACTTCACAACCTTGCGAAGTCAATGATCGAGCGTAGGACTCTCAAATCTCTGAGACCCGATATGAGTCAATGCTGACCCTTCCATTCCTTTTTCGGGACTTTCTCTATCGGGATATCGACACTTGCGGTGTCGAGCAACTCGGTTCTCCGACTCCCGAGTCCCGATATGTCGAAGCTCTGATGAGCTCGTGGCTTTGACTTTTCAGCGGTCCCATCACCTCGTTGGGATTTTGGACTTCGCGAGATCATGAATCCTAATGTCCAATGTTTTGGGACTTTACTTTTCCCGAACCCCGATACAGTGTGCTACCTGTCCACCACAACCTCCTGTGTCCCCACACTATACTTGTAGCTGTCGGGATATCGCGTATCGCGATTTCGCGACTCCGGTTACCAAATATTCAATTCCTTTCTTACGAAATCCTGATAGGCGATTTCGCAAATAATCAACCACCCCTGGCTGGCTTGGATCAACAACTCTGCCCCTTCTAAGATTTAAACACTATGGGAATATCTGCAGTATCCCCCTGCACCCCCGCGAGATCCAACGGCTCACGGTGATTCGCTGATTTTCCCTGGAAGATATCAACCGTTCGTTCTTCCTTATGCAATCCACCAAATGACTAAGTGTTCTTCCACAGAAATTATCCACCTGTGTGAAAACTTGCGACGCTTCTTGCCAACCTTCAAGGCACAACCTTTCTACGTTGTCCTTCAGCAAATTGAAGGTCCTATACCTCCTGATATTTTCCCCTCGACCTCAAGTCCTTCAAGAAAACTCTTGCACGCACTCCTTGTGGAAAACCTTCAACAACGCCGAAGTGTGGAAGTCACTTGACTCTACGCACACCTACAGCAACAGTCTGTCAAATGATTCACTCAGGTTCACAACCCTAAGACTTTTACCCGACCTGCGCACTCCTTGCACGGCTCCTGTGCCCAACTGCACTTCTGGATGAATGAGAACAAAAACTATCTCTATCTGAACCGTCTATCAACGCACTCCTTGCGGACACTTCAACTGCACTCCTTGCAGGAATTCTCTAGCTCAAATAGAGAAACAATTGAAACTCATTCCATCTCCCTCTCAGAATTCAATTCATACATGAAATCACATACACAACATATAAAAGAAAATGTATAACAGGAAGCAAACGTTCATGAGCCTATCATTCAGCACCAATACACAGAGAACAACACAAACCATGAATTTGAATCAAATCTTTATATTAATTCAAATGTCTGTACATGGGTGTTTTTACACAGTTCTCTGCTTCTTCTTGCTCCAAATGCTTCTGAATAATGTTATAATGCACAATGAGGGTGTCTATATCCCATTTCCCTCTTGCGCTCTACAACTGTATAGTCTAGAATTAAATTCTATCTACATTACATTAACTATTTTAAATGTCGTCTACCTACTAAGGAATAGAGATATCCGCTCAAGGTCCATTTAAAATATACAAGTGCACCTCATCTTAATGGCGCATTTAATATTTGTGCAACAATTCCAAAGTGTTTTCAAAATTTGTGCTGGCTTGTCCAGCTGTCCTTCGCTTCCGCGCTGGTTCGCTTGATGTGTTGGCGATGCTCCTGCATCATACTCCCTCGCTTGAAAATTTTCATGGGCTCCTGTCCATGAGATCCTACATGGTCTTTCCATGCTTCTGTATCTCAGCTTCAGTCTCCCAGCTGGCATCTTCAACTGGATGGTTCTTCCACTTGACCAGATACTCAAAATATTGTTTTCGCCTAGTCCTCTTACTCACTCTCTTGTCTAGTATGAATTCCATCTGTGGCTTCTCTACAACTAGAATTTGCTTTGTCCACTGGATCATTGGCTACTCATCTCCAGTCTTTGCTTCTCTAGCCCTGTATGGGTACAAATCTGAGACATTGAATATCGAAGAAATTTCGATCCCATCGGGTAGTTCAATCTCATAAGCATTGTCCCCAAATTTTCTCAAGACCTTGCATGGCCTGATTTTCTTCATCTTCAGCTTATTGTATGCTCCTCTCGGGAACCTTTCTTTCCTCAAATGTGCTAGAACCATATCACCAACCTTGAATTGAAGTTGTCTCCGATGTTGATCTGCTCTGCGCTTGTATTCCTGACTTGAATTCTGCAACCGCTCCTTCACCTGGATATGAAGTTCCTTCATCGCCTCAGCAAATTCCTCTGCACTAGCGCTCCTAGTAGTAGTCTGTCCTGAATCTCTCAGTTCAAAAATTCCCCTTGGCTGCATGCCATAAACAACCTGAAATGGACTCTGGCCTATCCTCCGATTCACTGAGTCATTGTACGCAAATTCTGCTTGTGGTAATATATTGTCCCAACTGCTGTGGTGCTCTGTCACTAAGCTTCTCAGTAAGTCTCCCAGACTTCTGTTGACCACTTCCGTCTGTCCATCCATCTAAGGATGATAAGCTGAACTAAACATAAAATTAGTCCCCAGCTTCTTCCATAAGGTCCTCCAAAAATGCCCTATGAATTTTGTGTCTCTGTCCGAAACTATAGTTTTCGGCAACCCATGAAGTCGAATGACCTCTTTGAAGAACAGATTTGCAATGTGAGTTGTATCACTGGTCTTCTAACATGGAATGAAGTGTGCCATCTTGGAAAACCTATCCACTACCACAAAGATTGAATCAACACCTCTTTGTGTCCTTGGCAACCCCAATACAAAATCCATGCTTATCGCATCCCACGATATTTCTAGTATGGGAAACGGTTGATAAAAACCCGCATTCTTCTTTCTTCCCTTCGAATGATGGAAAATTTTGCATCTGTCTACAAATATTTTGGCATCCGTTCGCATTCCCGGCCAAAAATATGACTCATTCAATTTCGCGAATGTTTTGTCATGACCGAAATGTCCTGCCAATCCACCACTGTGTTTCTCCTTCAACAGATTCTCCCTCATGGAGCATTTCAGAATACACAGTTGATTTCCTCTAAACAACAATCCTTCCTAGATCATGTATTCTATCCACGGGATTTTGTCTCTGAGAACTGGATTCTCAGCTGCTTCATACGCTTCCTAAAAATCTAGATCATCTGCGTACATATTCCTGAGATCATCAAAACCTAAAGTGCGGACTCTAAACTCCTACAACAGCAAACACTTCGTGCTCAAAGCATCAACAACTTTGTTAGCAGTACCAGAAATATGTTTAATCACAAATGTGAAATTCTGCATATACTCAACCCATTTTACATGTTTCTGATTCAACTTCTCTTGTTGAGTCACAAACTGCAGTGCATGATTGTCACTGTACAATACAAATTCTTTGGGTATCAAGTAATGCCTCCATTTCTTTAATGCATGTATGATAGCATAAAACTTCTTATCATACGTGGAGTATTTCAATTTCGCTTCATTTAGCTTCTCGCTGAAATATGTTATCGGCATGTCTTCTTGACTCAAGTCTGCCCCGATTGCAAATCCGCTTGCATCGCATTTCACCTGAAATGTTTTCTGGAAATCCAGCAACACCAAAACTAGTTGTTCCGTGATCTTCCTTTTCAACAAATTGAAACTCTTTTCAACTTATTTTGTCTAGTGAAAAGAATTATGCCACTTCTTCACTGTATCCATCATCATTGTGCTAGTTCCACTGAAATTCCTGATGAATTTTCGGTAGAAACTAGCCAAACCATGAAAACTTCTCACCTCAAATACATTCCTCGATGATGGCCAATTCTTGATCACTTCCACCTTATCTGGATCCATCCTCAACTCATTTTCCGAAATAACAAATCCCAAATAAATGAGTTTTGTCTTCATGAATGAGGACTTCTTCATATTAATCAATAGCTTCTCCTGTTATAGTTTCTGCATCACTGTAGCCAAAAGTTTCAAGTGCTCTGCCACTGATTTACTATAAACCAGTATGTCATCCAAGTATATGATGACAAATTTCCCTATGAACTCCCTCAGGACTTCATTCATCAACCTCATAAAGGTACTTGGCACATTTATTAAGCCAAACGACATAACAAGCCATTCATACAAACCCTTAGTTGTTTTGAATGATGTATTCCATTCATCGCCTTCTCTCATGCGAATCTGGTGATATCCGCTTTTCAAATCAATATTTGAAAAGTACCTTGCTCCACTCAAGCAATCCATCAGATCATCCATTCTTGGAAATGGAAACCTATACCTAATGGTTATCTTATTGATCGCCCTCGATTCGGTACACATCCTCGAGCCTCCATCTTTCTTCGGATTGAGTACTGTTGGAACATCACATGGACTCAAGCTTTCCCTGACTAACCCTTTGTCCAACAACTCTTGGAATTGCCTTTTAACCTCCTCATACTCCTGCAGCATCAATCTGTATGTGGCTTTATTTGGAAAATTGGCTCCTGGTATGAGATCAATATGATGACTCACACTCCTGACCGGTGGCAACAAACGAGGTAGTTCGTCCACTATAATGTCAGCGAACTCTTCCAGCATTTCCTGAACTTCATCCGGTAAATCATCCACTCTTGTACTAGTCAGAACAATCCATGGCTTCCTGACCACAAAGAATTGTGGATCCTCCTTCTTCTTAACCTCAGTAAGAAGTTCCTTTCCACTCATGAGAAGTATTGTGTTGCCTACTTCCGGCTTCACCTCCTTATCCTTTATCAGAAGCAACATGTGTGTTCTCCCATTTTTCTCTAGGGTGTATGTGTTCATTCTCCCATCATGAATCACATTTCTGTCATATTGCCATGGTCTACCTAGCAATAGATGACAAACATCCATGGGAATAACATCACATAAGATCTTATCATTATATCCACCTATATTGAGTTCAACCAAGCATTGTTTAGTAACAGTTACCTGGTGTCTTTTCTGTAGCCACTAAACTCTGTATGGGCTTGGATGATCAGTTGTCTCCAGCTCCAACTTCTCTACCATCTCCGTAGATACGAGATTATCCATGCTACCACTGTCTACAATGACCTTCCATACCCTGTCCTTGGTCTTGCAAGCAATCCTAAAGTGTCTGGTCCTTTGGAGTGAACTTTCCACCTCCTTCTCGGGTGTCAAAAGGACTTTTCACATCATGAGCGATCTTCCTCCTTCAGCGTCTTCAGCCTCAACATCCCGCCTCTGTGCTTTGGTGATGTGAGCTTCTCCAATGTCCTTCTTTTTCTCTAGACACTCGTAAGACTTCTTCCCATTCTTTATACATGTGAAGCATGTGATTACTCCACCTCTTCCTCTTCCTCTGCCTCTAGTATGAGGAAAAGTGTTGTTGTCAGCATAATCTCCTCTCTGTTCATTATGCTACCCTCTCTGTTCAACATATGGCCCCCACTGTGAGGTTCCACCTCTCTCTGCATGAGTCTGAGGTTTCTTCCATTCCTCCTTGGGCTTCTGGTATTTGTCATGGGAAACTGCTTTGCCTCTGGGCTGACTTCTGCCTCGACCCCTCTGACTCAGTTTTTGACTCATCTTCTCTTTAGCTTTCAGAGCCATCTGATAAGAATCTTCCACCGTTCGGATGGTTACCATACTCATCTCATCCTGGATATCATATCTCAGGTAATTCATGTATCTGGAAACTTTTTCATCATCCCTCTCCCAATGACCTGCCTTGATGTTCAGTCGATAGAATTCCTCAGTGTATTCTTTCACTGTCATCAGCTTCTCTCTCAATTTCTTCATTCTCCTTAACAAAGTAATTTGATAATCCATGGGGATGCATTTCACGTTCATCTTCATGATCATCCTGTCCCAGCTCTTGATCTTCTGCTTTCCCTTACAATGCTTGTCATATTGTAGTTCATCCCACCACAATGTTGCATGTCCTTTAAAGTGTGTAACAACATGCTTGAATTTCTTGTCCTCTTCGACATATTCATAGTCAAAGTAAGTATCCAGAGCTCTAATCCAATCTAGTAGCTCCTCTGCATCTAAGTTTCCCTCGTAAATTGGAATTTCCATCTTCTCTCTTGCACCCATCCTGGAAATAGCTTTGATCAAATGCTCGTTTGATGCATCTCTGGTTGTAACTTCCTCCTCTCGTTCAACCTCTATTTCACTATCGAAATCACTCAGGTCCCCTGCACTACCTGTGCGTCTTTGCGCTATCTCCATGTCCTCGAGTCTCACTTGGAGGTCTCTCATCTGTCTCTCTATGGTTGGATTAGTTATCTGCCTGCCTCTTCTTCTCTGCACTTCCCTATCCTCTGGATCAGGTGACTGCCAATCTCTCCTTGGCGGCATGGCGAATTCTCCTCTTCTCTGCTACAGAAAGTAAAGAACAATCTGTCTTATCTCTGATACCACTTGACATTGTGTATCAGAGTACTCCTTACCTCTTATGCCTTCCTCACCTAAAATATACAGAAAAGAATCTGAAGCTCTGATACCAAACTGATGCAGTGTCGCACCCGCAAGCATGCCTGCTCACAGGATATTCTCTTTCCATGGCCCGAAGAACACTAACCGGTCCTTCTATTTCCCTATCGGTAAATATGCACACACAGATCTCTTTGTGCGACTCCCCCTCTCTTTACTTATCAGGGAATTGGACTTCACAACCTTGCGAGGTCAGTGATCGAGCGTAGGACTCTCGAATCTCCGAGACCCGATATGAGTCAACGCTGACCCTTCTGTTCCTTTGCCGAGACTTTCTCTATCGGGATCTCGGCACTCGCGGTGTCGAGCAACTTGGTTCTCTGACTCTCGAGTCCCGATATGCCGAAACTTCGATGAGCTCACAACTTTGACTTTTCAACGGTCTCGTCACCTCATCGGGATTTTGGACTTCACGGGATCACGAATCCTGATGTCCAATGTTTCAGGACTTTACTTTTCCCGAACCCCGATACAGTGTGCTACCTATCCACCACCAACTCCTGTGGCCCCACACTATACTTGTAGCCATCGGGATATCACGTATCGCAATTTCGTGACTCCTGTTACCAATTCTTAGATTCCTTTCTTACGAAATCCCGATAAGAGATTTCGCGAATAATCCAACACCCCTGGCTGGCTTGGATCAACGGCTTTGCCCCTTCTAAGCTTTAAACACTATGGTAATATCTGCAGTATCCCCCTGCACCCCCACGAGATCCAATGACTCACGGTGATGCACTGATTTTCCCTGGAAGATATCGACCGTTCGTTCTTCCTTATGCAATCCACGAAATGACTAAGTGTTCTTCCACAGAACTTATCCACCTGCGTGAAAACTTGCGATGCTTCTTGCCAACCTTCAAGGTACAACTTTTCTACGCTGTCCTTCAACAAATTCGAAGGTCCTATCCCTCCTGATATTTTCCCCATGACCTCAAGTCCTTCAAGAAAACTCTTGCATGCACTCCTTGCGGCAAACCTTCAACAACGTCGAAGTGTTGAAGTCACTTGACTCTGCAGACACCTGCAATAGAAGTCTTTCAAATGCTTCACTCAGGTTCGCAACCCTGAGACTTTTACCCAGCCTGTGCACTCCTTGCACGGCTCCTATGCCCAAATGCACTTCTGGATGAATGAGAACAAAAACTATCTCTATCTGAACCCTCTGTCAACGCACTCCTTGTGGACACTTCAACTGCACTCCTTGCAAGAATTCTCTGGCTCAAATAGAGAAACAATTGAAAATCATTCCATCTCCCTCTCAGACTTCAATTCATACATGAAATCACATAAACAACATATAAAAGAAAATGTATAATAGGAAGCAAATGTTCATGAGCCTATCATTCAGCACCAATACACAGAGAACAACACAAACCATGAATTTGAATCAAAGCTTTCTATTAATTCAAATGTTTGTACATGGGTGTTTTTACATAGCTCTCTGCTTCTTCTTGCTCCAAATTCTTCTGAATAATGCTACAATGCACAATGAGGGTGTCTATATCCTGTTTCCCTCTTATGCTCTACAACTGTATAGTCTAGAATTAAATTCTATCTACTTTACATTAACTATTTTAAATGTCGTCTACCTACTAAGGATGAGAGCTATCCGCTCAAGGTCCATTTACAATATACAAGTGCGCCTCATCTTAATTGCTCATTTAAGATTTTTGCAACAATTCCAAAGTGTTTTCAAAATTTGTGTTGGCTTGTCCAGCTGTCCTCCACTTCCGTGCTGGCTCGCTTGATGTGTTGGCGATGCTCCTGCATCAAAATGCAACATGGTAAGGGAGACAAGGTTTTAATTCTATCGTATCAAGAATGATCATGCCCAGATTACAAGTCTCAGTAGATCCTAAAGTGGCTAACAGAGCCTTTCTTTGGGAAGGGAAACTCTGGAGGACTTCCAAGGGAGACATCACACAAGGGATTTGTGACAAATCCTCCACCACAGAGTAGTTATCGCTGGCCCTTGCATTCGAGTTGTGAGAATATTTCTTGAACGCACCTTTTGGGATGCATGTCATTGTTTCATCCAATGTCTTCTTAATATGGAGAGGAAGAGGGGGGATCTCAGCTTCTTTACTCTTCTCATAGGAGCTAGGCATTCTATAATCGTGTGCTCTGGTTGATATGTATGCATCACCTTTCATCATATACACATTCACGAATGAAGGATTACTCAAAGTCGGAGGAGGTCCTTGAATACCCCCTTCCGCAGTCACCGAGGCTTGAGTTAAATTTTTCCCATGTTGGAATGGGTTTGTTAACACAACAGTATTTTGTTATGCCAATAACTTTTGGGCCTTTGCGAGCCGAGGGAACTGATAAGTTGGGTGTTCTTCCGTGCACAGATTACACAGATACTTTGAATTCTTCTTTTCAGTGTTGCCCCTGCCAACATTATTGGTAGGTTTCTTATCCTCCTTACCCTTCTTTTGTTGTTTCTTCTTCTCGTCGAGCTACTGGTTGGCCTTCAGGTTTGTCAATTGTACATTGTGTACATCCTAAATTTGGGTAGGGGGGGCAGCCAAACATGTGGTCTAGTTGGCCACTATTTGTTGTATCGACAATTGTTGCAATTGTTTTGATAGTGGATCATCGGTCTTAGCTTGTGTTGAACCGACAATACCATCGACATGTGGTCCAACTCTCTATCTGGTTTTGTCAAGAATTCACCTAGGTGCATCCAACAAGATTTTATAAAGTAGGCCAGATTGCGAGTAAATCAGCTCAAGCTGTTGAGCTCTCATTATCGCGTCTGCTTCAAAAAATACTCTCGACGTCACTACATCTTTGGATAATTGGGGTACCAAAGACTTAAGGAACCACTCCAACAAAAATTCTAGTGGGACAGGTACTTTTATCAAATTCTTCTGGCGTCTCCATTATCGGATGTGATCGGAGATATGGACCACCTTAGTCTGCTCAAATTTGGCCAACAATTTGGTGCCATCATCGTGTCTCACAGGTAATTGGAAATGGTTTAAGAAAGCCATTGCCAATTCGCCGAAGGAAGAGTATCTTGAGCGGTCGAGCTCAATGTACCATTTCGCAACACTCCCTATGACAGTGCAATGAAATAAGTGCAACTGGATGGAGTCGTCTTTCAATGAGTTAGACGAGAACCAAATATGAAAATTAGTCACATGATCGCTTGGATCTCCGTTAGGTTTGGCTTCGAACTTTGGAATGTCCAAAGGGAACTTGGTCAGCATAGGAGGCCAATGTGGATCGTGACAGATGGGGTCATTCAACAACCTTGTTAAGTTAGGAAAACAAAAAGTTTCCAGGAATGGTAGTTTGGGTTGTTTATTATGATCGTGGAAAAAGGGACCTGGATTTTGACTGGCTCTAGGTTTCCAGGAAAATTTTGGTTGTTGGTCAGGATTCTAGTAAAAACCTTGTCTAGGACCAGCATATGGATTATGTTCTTGTTGAGGCATCATCGACTGACTTCCATAGAAGGACAAAGGAGGTTGGGATTGCATTGCAGTCCAAGGATTTTGAGAGGGGATGCCCCCTGTTGACCCGATGGGCATAGGTGTTGAACCTTGTCTAGGGTTCCAATGACTTTGGAAAGGGTTTCCCCCTATCGGAATCCATGATGAGGAAGATGATCCTTTTCAAGGATTCCAAGTTCCTTGGGGGGAAGGTATTCTTGGGTTTGCCCCTATGCAGGAATATTACCTTGCATAGGATTCGATTGTCCATAACTTAGGTTTCCCCTGGTGGGGAAAGCAATGGGCGATAAAGCATTGTTAGCAAATTCACCGAACAAAGAGAACGGTTTCGAACCTACCATCTGACTATTAGAATCCAGTCCTTGACTACTCACTCCATACGAACCATAGTTTGTTCTTGGCCCGGCAGATTGCTAGTGAGAACCACCAAGTGTAGGGAATGATGGAGGTATGTGACCCCCTCTGTAAGGGAAAGCATTATAAGGAGCAGGAATTCCCCCCATGGACCCTTGCAGAGGAGTGTTTGAACTCCCTGCCCCTAGACTTAGAGTTGGTTGAGTAGAGTGAAAAAGGACAGCATTTGGATCGAAGCCAAGCACTCTGCATGTGAATGGAGGGCTTGTCACACATTAAGAAAATAGATCAGTGATCACCACCAAATATGGGAGCGGACCATTTCCCAAAGTAGAGGCAGTCGAGACCATAGTAGCCCGGACTGGTGATGGTTGGTTAGGAGGTGGAACACCCCCAATTGTGACAGTCATAGAGGGAATATGAGAATTCCCTTAAGAAGTTGTGGGATTTGGTTCCATCTTTGTTTGGGATACTTCCAAACACTCATAAGGATAGACATGTATGGCAACGGGCACCGAAAGATCCGTAATTGGAGGGTTGTTAGGACCAAGATCTTGCGCTCCAAGTTCAGTAATGGTTGTATCCTCTAAGATGATATGTTCTTCTCTCGAAGTTGGGTTGGACATAGTTACCCATGGCCCAGTTTCTTCAAACGACCCTTGATGGTCTATCTTCCGCCTCAGCGGTGGTGGGGGTGGCTCCAGATTGATCAGTGGTAGGCCAAGAAGCCTTCACGACCGAAGGAGATCCTGATCCTCCACTGTGTGAGAAGATCAGAGACACACTAAGGCCATTCTAACCAATCGAGAAACAAACACACTCTATCAAAAAATTCCTATGAGATAAAATAGGCAGTCACTAGCTAGTTGTAAGAACAGTTACAACAATCAACACTAGAGCAACTTACCGGTGCAAGTGCAACTTGAATATGGAAGCACCCTCCGGGTATACTTTTCAAAGTGTGGCCCGATGTTTGTCCTAGGAGTGGCCCGATGTTTTTCCTAGGTACCGCGGTATACCCCCACAATCACCTATGTAAGTTACTAGAATGATAGGTATCTAGGTTTCCAACTCGCGAACAATTGCCAAGCGAGTACAGTCGACAGTCGGGTGGACCGCAATGAGAAAGGTATCAAGCCCAAAACCTATCCAGGGTATCGAGAGTAAGTGTTATGGAAGACAACTGAGGACCTCGAACGGATTCGAGACCCACGAAGCTCTATGGAAAGTGCTAACGACAGAATCCTAAGACAAGCCCTCTATATGTGTTCCCCACTACGCTTGGTCCAGTTTTGGAGGGGTTATCTCCGCTACCTTTCTGCATGTGACCTCATGTTTATCCCCTGTGTTAGATGTGGGTCCCAAACAACTTTCACAGTAACTAGACTTTGAACACTCCCTAGCTCAAAATCTTATGTTTGTGTTTGGTACCCTTGAATAGTTTCCTCTCCAACCTAAATCAAGGCTCTAGTCCTAGACTTGTTGGTGTACCCTACAAAACATAAAGTCTAAAATATTTTATTTAAACATTTATTTTAGTGGTTGTTTTTAAATTCATAGGAGATGATAATGAACCAATGGTGTTTTATAGCGACGAAAAGAAGAACATGCAAAGTGCCTAAAACAAGATTACTTCTTCAAAAAGAATTTACTTTAACCAACTTTTCAAAATTTCTTTCTAAGATCTTTTGATAGAAAGATGAAAACAGGCTTTCACTCGACTATGAGCTACTTATTTTCCTAAGTCAATCAGCCAAGAACTTATGAAAATGAACATTTTCTTGATAATATGTGAAAACACTTGACTACTTAACCAAACAAAGAAAATATCTACTTTTTTTTTATTGTGCCTCAAAAAACAAGAAAAACTAAAGCTAGAAGCTTTCTCCTTTTCTGAAGAAAAAATGGTAAAAAAACTAAGACAAGACAAGGCCAAGAAAATGTTTTGGCCAACCACTAACCATAGGGAGATATTGACAACCAAGACGGCAAATCAAACTGACTCACTATCTCATCAAAAAACCTAACAAAGAAACATAAGAAGACTTTTAATGAAAAATCAAGTCGTAATAGAGTCCAAACCTAGGCTAAACTGCTATGATAGAGACCACATTCAGACAAGAAAAACCATGGGAATTAAAAACTTGAGAGGGAGAAGGATGAATACCTCCAAAAACTTTTCTTGACAGGTACGCGATTGTCTCTTCAACTTCTAGCGTGCATATATGGGTTGTATAAGGGTAGGGAATGTGTGCACGTGGGCATGCCCACTACAGGCCGCGTGTGCCTCTAAAATCCCTCTAAAAAAAAAAAAAAGCAACTAAGCTTCAACAGAGGATACTGGTATTGAACACCAGCACCCCTTAAAGATAAAAACAAAAACTTACTTTGACGCAAAGAGGAAAGAAAAATATAGCGAAACAAAGCTAATCTTGAGGTTTGTACCTGACTATGGACTATTCAATAAGAGACCTAGAAGGACCCAGAAGATCCCTGAGAAGGATCACTTCTACAGCCTACAGGGGAGAGGATGACTACCTCTTCCTGAGAAGGATTTGTTGGGTTCTCCGACACGCAGCTAACACTTCATCAGCAGGCATACATACGCAGAATGACTAAAGGCAGGATGTGTGCATATGTGTGTTGTCCCACTACAGGGCGCGTATGCCTCTTAAGACTCTCAAAAACAGAAAATAAATAGTCAGGTAATTAGAGCAGGGAAGACTGGTATTGAGAAATAGAACCCTTGAACACTCAGACTTCTTGCAGAAACTCAAAGAAGGAAGTAAAACCAATTTAAAAATACCCAGTAAAAAATATCCAAAGAACCCTAGAGACTCCCCAGCAGAGTCACCAATTCTGATGTGAGAGGAAAATCCTGCTTACGGACTTAGCATTTAAGGGCTCTAATCATGCATGTAGAAAATGACCATTTAAAGGCCTCTACTTTTTCCTATTCTCCCAACACAAAACCCCACATTCATGCAATACAAAGGTGCAAACAAGATTAGGTAACTCTACCTTAAATTCTTTGTTTGATGTCGATCCCTTCACTTTCACTCGCTCCTTGACTGCAAGCCTCCTCCCAAATTTGACCAGCATTCACACATGGACAAACAGAGAGCTGCAAATATGCATGTCATATACTAATTGTTGGGTTAGATGTGACAATATCATAAAATAAATAAACAATTTGAACACATGATATGGTGGGACGAAAAAAGTATTCCTTTTTGTATTAATCTTCACAAGAGTAAACTTACAATATGTGGCCGACACTGCTCCTCGAAGTTGGTCCTGGGCTCCTCTTCACAATGCACCAACTACTCAACCTCACAATACAATTGCAGGAAAATGGAGAAAAGGGGGGATAAATTTGGGTAGAGTTTCTATACTCTTCTTCTTTCTTTTTAAATGGGACCCCTACCCCTTCTTTTATAGGTAGTTATCCAGTTGAATGATGGGCCATAGACAGTCAAACAATTTTAGCAATTTCCTAAAACTTTGTTTCTCGTCTGCAACTTTCCATTTTTCATGCTTTTTTCAGTATACACAGGTTGTAAAAGGCCTACAAGAGTATGGATGTGTGCATACGCAAGTTGTAGAAGGCCAGGGCATGTGTGGCTCAAAAAAGAGGGCTTTTCAGAAGAGCTTCGCTCAAGAAATTCGTAACTAGTTGGGCCAGAGGCTAGGTATGCAGGCTAGGTGACAATTAGGTTTATATTAGTGAATGGATCAATGGTTGATATTCAATCAGATACATGATCCAATGATTCCTGATAATTTAGGATAAAATGTGTTGTGTGCAAGATTCAAGAAGCTAGTGACCTAGTGGTCTTGATGACGATTTGTACACATGGCATAACTTGATTAAGTTTGATCCCTTAATAGATTTCCACAGGAAAGGTTCCATACCAGGATATCATAAAATTTTCTTGAATCCTTGTTGTGTTTCAAAGTACCAATACCCAATATTGTGGTGGTCTCGATACATAGTGACCAATCAAGAGAAACGATCAACAACTTACATTTAAACATGGGTTGATCCAATGGTTGTTGAGCGATGGGTTTTTTCTGTGTATTTTGGTGACAAATGAACAAATCAATGGTCGAAGATATATCAAGGATCAAATAGGATATATGTTGAGTGTTAAGGTTATGTGCCATGACTTGTGAGAAATCGCGTGAGAAACCATAGGAAATTAACACTGATATCGAAGGTTGGTATGATCTGATTTTATGGGGAGTTAATAAATTTAGAGACAACCTCTTGAGCACATTTTTTGTACGTGGATAAATGATGCCTAAAAATATTTTTGTGATGTGAGTGTGTAAGTAGAGATGAAGAGGATTTGTGGTTCAAGCATGTGAGAGTGAAAAGGATGAGGCTTAGATGTTTTCAAGTGGCATAAAATGAAAGGAAGAAGAATGTAATTGTTTAATGGTGGTTAGGAGGTGCAAGGTCTAAGGAGCTTAGAAAATCATGCATATTGTGAACTGGTGGAGAGTATTATGAGAGAAAAGACAAAGTAGTAAATTTGTGTAGTTTGGTGCCTACAAATATTGCGGCTACAGGTTGGTGCCTATAGGTGTGATGACTTACTTCTCAAATGGGGGGTTTGGTATCTTTAATAGGTTGGTTCCTACAAATATTGTAAATGTAGGTTGGTGCCTATGGTAATTGTTGAGTTGGTTCTCAACTAAGGAGATTGGTGTCTCTTACAGGATGGTACTTACATGATTTTATAAAGATATTTTTTTGTGGTTTTATCCCATTTGGGTTTCCACATTAAATCTTTATGTACTATGGATTGTATGGTTGTATATATATTTATCATTGACTTCTTATGGCTAGAAAAGTAACAAATTGATAAATATTGTAAAGAAAAAAAAATTAATCTTATACTAATTCACNNNNGCCAACAATTGGTATCAAAGCAGGTTCCTTCAAATTAGTTTGATCACTAGAAGGCATATATCTAGCACACATGGATTGACAGGATGGCTTCTACATCAACACAAATCCCTTGTTCGATGGAACAAACTATTTATTCTATAGAATAAGATTGAAGGTATATCTACAAGTACTGGGGTCTGATGTCTGGAAATCAGTTCTCATTGGTTACACACCTCCAAAAATTCCACCAACAGATGCAACTGAAAATGCATTAAGTGAAAACAACTCAAGAGCAATAAATACCATCTTGAGAGGCTTATCGAATTATGATAAAACCAAAGTGAGACAATATATATCAACTAAATATATTTTGGACAAGCTACAAGATATTTACACAAAGGAATCTTCCCTCATAACCATGGAAACAAAGATAGTTGATCAAGAATGTGAAGAAAAACAAAAGTTAGATATAGAATGTGAAGAAAAATATGAAATAAATGAGGAAGATGATCCCAGAGGAGAACTTATTTGTGATCTATATGAAATTAGGAAGTTCAAGATAGGATCGGGAAAATACAAAGGTAAGCTTCCCTTTGAATTCTTTAATTGTGGAGAAGTAGGGAAATTTTTTGCTAAATTCCATTATACAAAAGATATAAATGAAGAAGAAGATTCTAAATTCAAAATTAGAAGAATTACAAGACTAAAAAGCGAGGACAGTCCTACAGACAAAGGAAGAATCTATACCAATGAGGACAACATCTCTTCTAATGACAATGACAGTGAAACAAAAGAGATTATCTTCATGACCTAGTATGTTGAACTAGAAAATATAAGCATGGATTCAAGAGAAAAAGGAAATCCTGATATTGAAGTTGAAGAGGATCTTGAAGAAAAATTCATTAGTTCCTTAGAATAAATAGAGAGACTCAAAGAAAAGAACAGAAATAAGAAAAAGGAACTACAGAAATATGAAGAGGAGGAATGTAATTTTGAAGAAACAAAGAAGACAATTATCATCCCAGAGACTTAATTAGAAGAGGAAAATAGGATAGAAGAAGTGGTGAGAAGTTATTTGAAAGAAAATAAAGAAAGTCGTGAGAATCTAAAGGTTGAAATCATTTCGTTAAGAAAGGAACTAGAGAAAAAAAATTGATCATTTCAATAGAATCTTGAAATTTGGAAAGAGTATATAAATATTAGATAATATTCTCATTCATCAAAGATCACCACTTATCAATAAATGTATTGGTTATGACTATAATCAAAATACCCTTGAAGAATATGAAATCCATAGGTCACCAGAAAAGAAAATTGAACAAAACTCTGAAAGTTATGCAGATGCTCTTAAGGGTTCCAATAGAAAGGAAAGAAATCATAACCAACAAGAGACTCATATTTGAATCAAGAAATATAAGCATGAGCTCAAAATCGTTGCTCCATCAAAAAGACCCTTCACAACTAGGTATCAAATTTTTTTTCTCGGTTATTTCTTTTGTTGCAAACAATTTGGTCACAAGGCAGTAGACCTACAAAACTTATGGAAGAAACGATTATATGAGAAACATGATTAAAATATCTCACAATAATTATAAGGATAACCACGAATAAAACAAGACTAGAGGTTTTCATGGGTCTACTGATAGGAACTACAACCCATTTTTTCCCCTACATTATAAAATTGAATGTTACAAATGCAATAATTATGGCCACATAGCTTGATACTGTAGAAGAAGCATGACATATTTTTCTAGAAAAGAATATACAAAAGTATGGAAGAGAAACAAGAAAAGGAAAATAAGGAAGAATGTGAATTAGCTTGGTATGCACAAAACAAAGAACAAAATACCTTCACCAAACAAAAGAAATAAACTACAAATGTTTGAAAGTTGAAACACCAACAAGAACAAAATACATCCATGCTAGTACATACTGCACTCCTAGCAAAAACTGGATGCTCATGTTGCATAGCCAGTGGACCAAGGTATTGGATTCACCATTTACAGTCCATTCGTGCACGTGTCATGTCCTTCTTAACGCTGGGGAGTTTTAGACTTGGGGTTCATCCAGAGTTTTCCAAAAAAACCTCAAAGCATCGACATATCAATCATCGACCAAGTCCGAGGAATTTCTCATTTGATATGCAGAGAGGATCACATAGACCAAAAGATTTTGTGAAATGGATGAAGAATTAAACATTAGAAACATTACTGCAATTAGCATCCATGTAACTCAGGTCTGATAGCCTATTTAGGACTAAGAATTAAAACTATACACACATATATTCAACTCATTCATAACAAACATAGATTATATTAGAAATTCCATATATTTATTATTGGAAGCATTTTGTCACATCAAAGATATATAGTGTGTTGAAAAACTGCCTAAACAAACCACATAACTTCATATCATTACTATATAAAACAATGGAAATACAACATAATGCACCATGTTCTTTGACTTGGGACTTAGACATATTAAATACACATGAATATATTCAAAACATCACAAGATTGTAGTAGTCTCAGAGTGAGCTCGATACTGGTAGCTAAGCTAACTTAAAAATATATATAACTATCCAGATAGCCAACTAAATGACTAATTTTCGTTATGAGCTTAGATATCATTTTTATAACTTCTGTTACTAGGGAGTATTGTCTCGTTATGCTCTGCTCCACTCGATTATATGATCTAACTACCTTTCATGCTTCTATTTCCTCTAGTTATCCACGTATAATCTATTATAATGGGAAATATTAAATTCCTGGATAGATCATCATTTGGCCTCCCATGTCTTTGTATGTTGCTAGAAATAATCATTCGAGGTGATTTACCAGTGATTCCTTTCTTGATTCCGATGGTAATATTCTTTTTTTCCAGTGCAATTGACAAAACTTGGTTTGGAAGACAATTGTTAGTGTTTACACTTGGAGCACTGCTAACAAAACTAGGTTTGATGCGCACTCTTTGGAATTCATTGCACATTTCCTTATGTTTGTGAAAAACTATTAAATGAGTGCGCACAAATTCATTTGTGTGTGTGTGAAAAACTAAACCCAAAACTTTGGGTTCCAGTAGGCCCTTACCACTATTAGCTAGCTCGCTATTGAGCCAAATCCTACATAGTATTCATGAGGGTATTTTGAGGAAGAGAAGATCATTGTTCTTGAAAACAATTGTGCTTGCATCCAAGAGCTTGAACTAGAACCTTCACTAGTTCTTGTGGAAGTGAACGAGGGATCTATTTAGAATCCTACATTAATCATTATTAGTTGAATAGAAGAGAGGTTCCCTCAAGAGAGAGCATCATTCTCTACTTTTTTGTTTGATATGGTATGGGAAGGATGAGAAAGAGGTCTCAGTCAGTCTATTTTGGGGGGCTTTGGGGTTGATGACAAGATTTGAGAGTAGGGATGGAATGAACTGGATTGACTAGATGATTTTAGCATGGCCTGCTTGATCTAGGAGAGGGGTTGATGACAATGGGTGGAAGGAGGGTGTCAGGAAAGACACTGAGTAGGGTCTCATCTTATCAACAAAGGGGATGAAACATGACAAAGAGTCAAGCAACTCTTGAATTATTTGGAAGGTAGGTGGCCTTGAGGAGAAAAAACAGTCAAAACATTGGGGGTTACAAAGATAATACTATTTGGGATAGGGGGTTACGAAGATAATACGATTAGGGGTTGATAGGAAAAAACAGGAGGGAATGGGACATGGAGAATTTCTCCAAGGAATTTGGGAAGGCCAAGTATTTATAGCGATGAAGGAGGGAGGGGGTCAGTCAAACATCATGATGGAGGTGACAAAGGAAAGACAACCTAGAACATGGAAGAGAAATGGTACATTCAGAGTGATCCCAATGTCAATTTGATGTCCTAAGGATATACCTTGTTGAATGAAGAATTAAAATAGATTTCATACCCATATATAATGGAATGTGTCAGAAGTAGATTTCTCTTCCCTTTCGATGAGTATATCCACCAAGAAATTCGTCTGAGAGAGGTGTGAATTGGTAGGATGAGCCCAAACCTTGTGATTTCCCAATGTGTGGCCCACCATCACATAGAGATTTCGACCAGAACTATATCAAGGGAGTGTAATCTCTAATATTATGGAATATGTTGTATCCATGTAATTAATATGTCCATTGGCTTCGACCCATCATACTGATAAGATCCAAAATCTTCCATGTTTCTCTTTTGCCAATATATGTGCAAACCTCCTTATTGACACCTTGTAAATATTATTATGCGATATATCTAGGGCATCCTCACAATCTATGTCATAAGGTTTGACACTTCTCCAATTCAATTCACCAATTGTTATGGGGTTGATGTAGTCCTCCATGTGCCCCGTGACCTTGTAAATATTTTCAATGTTTGAGATTTATGGATCCTCATCTATGGGCTCATTGTAGCAGTCTACCTCGTATGGGTTTAGTGGTGTGATGATCCAGATGGATATCGGTGGCCACCCACCTTTTCCAACTGGCTCAAAACATTTTTCTGACAATTTTGCCCATTTACTATTTTTAGCAGTTTTAACTTATGGGGCCATTTTGAGGGCCTAAATAAAGGTTTATCGGGATCAATCTACTCAATGATATCCAAAGGCATGATTGAGCCCCCAAAATGAATCTCCTCGATGATAAATTTCCAACGGGCTATCACACGCCTAAAACGGAGATCATATGCAAAAGTTACGACCCTGGGAAGTTGATGTATTAACTTACCTAAACGGGGCCCACATGAATTTTGGTGCTTCATCTCCTAGGGTTAGGTTTTTGGATGTGTTGTTCCTGAGTCTGTACTAAGGCTTGAAGTACAGTTTCAAGGCATCCGAAAGTATAAAAAAGGTTGATACAGGGTTATAATAACCTTCGGTATGAGAAACTAGAACAGATTTCTACGTTCTCCTCGTCTAACTTCCAACTTCTCTTGAGCAGTTAGGTCACACTCAATGGTTGTCCATGAAAGTTCTAATTCCTCCCGGGTGTTATCATTTTTAAGGATTGTATCGAAAATATTTAAAGCGATATGAGTTTTATTAGAGAGTCTGGGTTGAATATTAGGTTGAGTTACTGCAGGGACAATCATTTAAGGAACAGTACCAGTATGGAAACGATTTAGGAAGAGATTTTAACGTTGTTTCAATTTGGTTTTTTAAGTGGTATTTTTGCATGAAGAAAAAAAATGGGAATGCAAACTGAAGGCCCTTTCCCGTAACTGTATTGCTTTTAGTAAAAGGTATGGAATGAGAGAAAAACATTTAGCTGTGGATAACGTAAGGTTCCTGTCAATAGAAACTCACACATACACAGAAGAAGA
The DNA here is from genome assembly GCA_009831015.1 of Picea engelmannii. NCBI lineage: Eukaryota > Viridiplantae > Streptophyta > Pinopsida > Pinales > Pinaceae > Picea > Picea engelmannii. Next base: position 763,130 of record ML784614.1, on the reverse strand, counting down.
AATTAACATAGAAATAATTGACATCGTGTAACTAAATATAAAATTATGTAAATGCAAATTGGTCTTACACCCGCTGATAGCTGGTGCAGAGGAAAGACAAGACACAATTACAGAAAGATGAAATCCCTTCACTATAGTAGTGGTCGTACTAAATTATAGTGATACACATCAATTATGTAGAGAAAAATGAAAAGAAACAAAGAACATAATGAAACAAACTTCCAACACAGTCGTGACGGAATCAGGAATCTTCAAATTTGCTGTATTAACTCCTCCAATGAAAAAAATACATTACAATGTTTGCCAAAAAGTCCAGCCCTTGTCTCTTCTTTTGGTGATCTATTTATACAAATTTTCCCTTCACTACTCCTATTTTCAAAAAAGTGCCAGCTGCCTGCCTTTACATGACTTAGTGCATATTATACATCTGTCCATAAACTAGATACAAGTTGTGAAAGTTCCGCTTGGCAGCTGTGAGGAGCGAAAACACTCCATCTCTTCTACTTTATTTTCAAAAAGGGCCAGGTGCTTGTTTTTGCATAGACTCAATGCATATCTTACATATGTCCATGAATTGGGATACAAGCTGTGACGGCTCTACTTGAAAAATGGCTTCGGCAAAGTAGCACTCTCGGGCTAATTGTGGAAGTCTATTCCCCATATGTGCATCAACCATATCAAGGGCGCCGAGTTGTGTGATGGGTTGAATCAAATGTCCATCAATTTGAGTCATGTATACCCTGTCTATCTTAGAGATCTCTGCCAAATTTCTCTCATTTTTCTCCTTCATGTTGAGGGAGATCTGCTCTATATTCATCTGCCTTAGCGTCTCTGAGTCAACTTCACTCTCCATCCCTAGCAGTTCACCCTTTATGGCATGGTAGGCTTCTTCGAATAGATTTGTCACTTTCTGGGCCTGTTCCTTGCTTAACGTAATATCATGTTCCCAATTCTTTAACAAAATATTACCCCTGGTCTGTTTAGCAATGGTGATCCCGGGAGACCCTACTGAAAACCTGTTGTTGGTGGCTATCACTGCTTCTTGGAAGGCGATCCGAGCAGCTTCTGCGTTTCTTTCCTTGACAATCAGATTCTCAGAAATCTGATGTATTAACAGGAAATCTTCTCGAAACTCCCCTACTTTTTTTAGCAGACTCTGTTGAGCAGAAGAAATTCTACTCTGAATATCAATTGCTCGGGATTTAACAATCCTGATGTCGACAACCTCACTTTCTGCGACCTTTAACTGATCTTGTGGATCTGTGATCATATTTCTCTGCTGACCGGCCTGTACCCGACCATCTCGGATCACTGAATCTGCTTGTTCTAGCTTGGTTTTGAGGACTTTGATTTCTTTCTTATCGACCAATTGGGCCAGCTCTATTACTCCACTTGCTTAACTCTTAGCGTCTTCCGCAGTCGAAGCTATTCGGGCTTCAAGAGTCTTGATCAGTCGATTCTTTCTCTTGATCCGATTCTTCAACATCGCAACCGAGAATTGGTTAGCTGACGCATACGCTCCTAGCGTCCCTGCTATCTCTGTGGCGAACTCATCACTTTTCTTGTTTTTTCCATCAGTCATTAATTTGAATTTTTTAACAGTGGACTCTCCTTCTTGATAAAACTCCAGCTTTACTACAGCCTTTCTCTTTCTTTCAAAAAAGAACTCATTAGGGGGGAGTTCCTCTTCCCTTATAGGTCTTATCTCTTCACCAAATATCCATCCCTCACTGACGTCTCCCTGAGCCGACTACAAGGGTGTCACAGAGGTGATGGGTTGTCCGATCTGCTTCACCGCCTTTCGTGGCGTGATGAGTGAGTCCTGTTCTTTTGGAGGATTGGAGGTCTTTGTCTCTGTCCCTGTATTCTTCTCTTGCTCGGGATTCTTATCCTGCTCAGTACTTTTCCCCTGTTCGGGACTCTTGTTCTGTTTAGGATTCTTCTCCAGCTCGAGACTTTTCCCCTGTTTGGGGCTCTTGTTCTTTTCAGGATTCTTCTCCTGCTCGGGACTCTTCCCCTGTTTGGGATTCTTCTCTTTCTCCCCTTCCTGACGTTTTTTGGGATTAGAAGTTTTCCCCGCAGAACTTTCGGCCTCCTTTTCTTTGTCCTTGGAAAGTCCCAAACCTCCCAGCACCACGGGGAGACATCTTTTCCTATGTTCCTGAAATTTTAAAACAGAGGCCCTATCTTCGGGTGCTAGAGATATGATTCGAAATTTCACTTCCGAATAGGACCTCGCCCCTCGGAAAACATCATCCGAGGGCGAACATTCGTGTTCAAACCTCTTTAATCCATAATTCCCCAAATGGGTGCTTACAATTCTCTGCGGATCATGCTTTTTGTACTCAATAGAGACTAGGCTCAAATCTTCTAAGGTTGCAACTTCATCCTTAGCATGTCCGAAATCTAATAAGGAATAGGAATTAAGCCGAACAGGGAAAAAAGGCCATACCTTCTTTGATGACACTTTGATCTCTTTGCTCACTCCGTCGATTACTGTTTGTCTTGCAATCTCACAACAGGCCAGCTTGTCGAGGATGAAAAGAGGTAGCGCCAGAGGAGGGACAACTGCTCCAAAAACTCTAAAATAGGAGAATTCTTCTTCAACGTACCAGTCTGTGATATGGCTCAAATTCGAAGAAATGCTATTAGAGATGCGGGGTGGCAAAAGACCAAAAATGGCGACGTGCAAGGGCACCATCACCCAGTTGAAAATCTCATAAATAAACTCATTTTCATTATTTTCCCACAGCTTGTCATGGTACTCATGCATAGTTTTTTCCTGGGTTGGACTCCAAGCCCAATTCATCAAAGGAAAAGGCATCATGGAGCATATTGCGTCCATGATATACGCGGACATGAAGAATCCAGATGGTCTCCCGGCTACTTTTTTCTCCCGGTAATCTGTAATTTTGCTGAACAAACTGTCGGAGAGCATTTTAGCCCAATTAAATGAGCAACCTTCCACTACCCGAAAGATGAGAGGTACCCACTGGATGTAAAAATGTGCGGTATCTTCCCATCTGAAAAGCCGACAAGTCATCATCGCCACATACATATACTATGGCTCGAATGAAGAAATCGAATACACACCCTTGTCATTCACTCTGAATGTTGCGGAACGTGAAACCCAATATTTAATCAAACTAGGCATGGTTTTATCATATTCCTCACATTCCTTCTTTTTGAATTCCTCCAGGAATTCTTTGCCATATGTATATTCAGAAGTTGTTGGGAGCTTGTACATAGATTGGATATGCTCTGGTCTGAAAGTCCCGACCATGACATGTCGGTCATTTACGATAGTTCTGGCGGGCAGGTCGATGTGATCCAATGCCCATCGGATCATGTCGTAGTATGGGAGCAACCGAGGTCTGGTTGCTACCAGGTGCATTCTCGACTAAACAATTGTCTTGTACTTAGTATTCAGGTCATCCTTTACAATATCATTGTCATCATCATCCGAGTCTGAATAGTTTACCAACTCGGATTGCAGAATGTCTGAAATAAATGACCAGGTGGGTACTGAGCCGCCAGTTCGTGGTGAAGTATCTGAGACGTTTTCTGGACCCTGTGCTGCAACCTCGATGTTTTCTTTCGCTGCTCTCCTTGGGGCCATGGCTGTCGCTTGCTTTTTCACTCTTCTGCAATAAACCTGTGTATACATGTGGAAATGAGTTCCCTCGGAGAAAGGTGAGCTCTGTGCGTTTATGAGAAATGTTTAAAAAGAATGAAACTCGCGTATATATTTGAAAACTCTGTACCTTTTGAATACGTCTGTCAAATCGCACATAAAACCAAATTAAATGTATAAATCCGATCTTATTTATTCGTGGATTTACCCTAAATATTCATTAATGTCATCAATGTTCGGCGGCTTGACAGGAAATCGGTTCATGGAGAGCAAGTAAATCCCTCGTGAAGTGTGCCAACCTTTATGCGCGGGACGTATCTCACTTAATTTCATTTTTCTAAAATTTCAAATCTTAACGGCTTAAAAATTTCCTCGCTTTTCGCCACATCGTAAATTTCCCTTTATCATTTTGAATTTACAACTCACGAGACCACGAGTTCCAATTTTAGCTTAATTAACACTAACCATGATTTGGTGGATCCTTAATTATATAATTAACTTAATCTCCATATCGCGACTCGGGAATTCGAAGACAAACTTTTTGGAGAATAATATGCCGAGTCGTGATATCGCGATGTGGCGATAATTTAAGGCTCGAATTAAGAGAGGGTAATCTTAGATTAGGAGTTTAACTAATCTCGCTGTAATTATTTCGCAACTTCGCGAATCGGAGTTTTGGACACCTTAACTTCATGAAGGAAACTGTCGAGCGGTGATGTGTCGAGAACCAAATTTAACCGTGGTTAGTTTTTTTACCCTAGGTTCCTGACCAAAGTTATCAAAAATTTATCGTGCTCTCAGCTCTCGGGGTTGTAAAAACAAAAATTTAGGGTCAACGACTGCCGAGGCGCGAAACCCCGACGACGTGTAAACATGGTTAAATTTTTTACCCCAGTTAATGCTTTGGACGAAAATTAGAACCGAGTTCGTATTTTCGTGACTCGAGACTTGTGAATTCAAGAAATAAAGTGTCCGACTTGCAAGACATCGAAATAAAACAAAAATGAAAACATACTTGTGAAAAATGGACCCCTTTTTTGAAAGTGACAAAGCATTGCTATTCATGGGACGAGATTTCAGAGCTTTGTGATTTCAGAAGGAAAAAGAAAAGCAAATTTTAGATCTCAAGTATCAAAAATTGAAAATTGCGCGAGGTGAAAAACAAGGGCGGCTCCAACAGGATGTATAGGGTTTTTGGCATTCTTACTTATTGTAAAAAGGTCATCAGAGCCTCATTGTAACCTTCTTCTTGTGAATGCACGCTACCATCACATCTCTTCTCAAAGATAAGCCACCACCATTCTAGCAAGCTTGTTTCCGTTGCATTTTACAATTTCAGCTTATTTTGTTATTGAATAGAAAACCAGTTTTACTTTATCTCTGTTATTTTGTGTTAAGAACCTGTTAATAATTTGTATTCATTTCATTTTACTCATAAAACTTGAATCATGTGACCATGAGAAGGGTGTCAGTTTCAAAGGACATCTACATCTTCTTCAAGTTTAACACTGCATTATTGTCAAAGGACTAGTCAATTCCCAGCAATGTAGGATAGAGATCAGACTCATTGTTGTAGGGTAAATGAACCCTGCAGGAGATACCTCCCTTAGGCTCTTCCTAGACCTAATATAGAATAGATATGTAAATGACATATTTTCCTAGATCTAATTCATACACAAAAATTATCTACAAATTAATGGAATCGAAGGCTTACCCGATGATCCAACGTTTTTCCTTACACACTCCTTAGATGTTAGCTTCCATGAAGATTCCCTTCTCTCTTACCAAATTATATATGCACACATGGAGACACAAAAACCTTTCACAAAATAAATATAATCATATATACATTAATGATGGATCTAATAATGTATCATAACACATGAAAACATTAATTATGTTTTAAGGTTCCTGTGATGTGAGTTTTCAGAATTGTTATCTAGATTTTCCATAGTAAAATTCATTTCTATCTCGATGTTTCGAATCCTTTACCTGTATTCATCTTTAATACAGATTAGTCAATGATAAGGGTATCATTCCATAGTTATAAATATGAAATATGTAGAGAGAAAAAATAGGTAGGTCAGCTATAAAACCCTAAGAGAAACCTAGAAGCTAGAAAATAAGGTTGTTTAAATTCATCATGAACAAAGTGGATTACATCACCAAAATAAGGTAGTTTTTAAATCCGATAAAGGAGGAGCCACCGTGGTCATGAACAAAGTGGATTACATCACCAAAATGAATGAGAACCTCACCGCTAGTGGCAGCTATAGAAAACTAGGTAGCAACCCAAATTCCAAAATCATTAAAGAAGTCAAAAAAATCCATTAACGAAACCAATCTAGATGAAAGAACAAAGAAACAACTTACTCCCAGCTATCAAATCACACCAAGAATATATGGACTACCAAAAATACACAAAGAAGGTGCTCCACTCAGACCAATTGTCAACACAATTGGTTACCCAGCCTATGAACTTGAGAAATTTGTAGCAAAAATCTTAGCACCCTTAATTGGAAAAACTGACTCTTACATCAAGGATTCAAGTGACTTTCTGAAACTCTTGAAATAAGAAAAAGTTGAACTTGAATACATGCTCATCAGTTTCGACATAGTTTCACTTTTCACTAAAATCCCTTTAAACAAAGCTACTCAAGTTATCAATGAAGTCACAGACCCAGGGACTGCTAAATTAGCAGAATTTTGCCTTAGATCCACCTTCTTCAGCTTCCAAGGTGAATTCTTTGAACAAACAAGTGGAGTAGCCATGGGTTCCCCCATGTCCCCAATTGTGGCCAACCTCTTTATGGAAAAATTTGAGAAGAAGGCTCTCGATACATACCCACTAAAGCCCTCAAGATGGAAAAGGTATGTAGATGACACAAACTTCAAATGGACTCATGGAAAAGACGAATTATTAAGGTTCTTCGATCACCTCAACGGAATTTCATAAGACATTAAATTTACAATGGAGCAAGAATAAAATGGTAGTATACCTTTCCTATATGTATTAATCACAAGAAAACAAGATGGAACCCTAGGACACAAGGTTTTTAGAAAGAAAACCCACACATACAGCTACCTACATGCTCACTCCCACCACCACCCGGAACAAAAAATGGGGGTCATTAACACCTTAGCCATAAGGGGAACAACATTTTTTTATGAAGAGCATCTACACCAAGAAATAACTCACTTAACCAAGGTCTTTATAGGTATAGGATGCAAGGATAAAGAAATCAATAAATCCTTAAGTAAGGATGAAAGAAAACCTCATTCTCAAAACACTCTAAACTCCACCACAAAAGCTTACCTCGCCTACATCCAAGGAGTCATAGATAAAATCTCCAAAGTTATAAGAAGAAAAGAGATTACAACTTCATTCAAACCTTTCATAACTGTAAAACAAAACATGAAGTCCATAAAAGATCCTATGGACAAACATCAAGGGAAAGGTATCTATAAGATTTCATGTTCTTACGATAGGTGCTACATTGGAGAAACAGGAAGATGATTCCAAGTAAGAATTAAAGAACATGAAGCAGACATCAGGAGGGAACGAACTCGAACCTCAGCTTTGGAAGAATAGTCTCTCAAAACCAAGCACCATATATGCCTTGAGAACACTGAAATCCTCGCCAAAGAAGACCAATTTTTTAGACGACGAATTAGATAATCCCTAGAGATAATGAAGCACCCAAACAACATGAATAGAGATGGTGGCCTAGAGATAAGTAGAAGTTGGCTTCCTATGCTTAAACAACAAGAGAAACCAACAAACCAGGTCTGATTTCCTATTCCCCCTCTTTTCTTTATGATTTTTTCTTAAAATTCTAGATCTAGTTAGTTCAGCCTTTTAATAATTAAGAATTATACCTAACCCCTATGTAATAACCTTACCTAACCTTTTTAATAAATAATAATTACACCTAACCTATTAATTTCACCCAGCCTCTATTTAATTAACAAACAAGACTATAATAACATACTAATCATAGATCATTATCTTTATTTAAATCTAAGAAACTCATTATTGTTTATTATAATCATTTCATAGAAATTATTATCATTTCATTGAAATTATATGACGTAGGTTGTACAAGTATCCTAGGGTTTTGACCAAAATTTAAACAACCTTATTTTCTAGATTCTAGGTTTGTCTTAGGGTTTTATAGCCAACCTACCTATTTTTTCTCTCTTCATATTTCATATTTATAACTATGGAATGCTACCCGTATCATTGAATAATATGTCTTGAAGATGAATCCAGGTAAAGGATTCGAAACATCGAGATAGAAATGAATTTTATTGTGGAAAATCCGGATAACAATTCTAAAAACATTAATTCTCCTAAAGGAAATATAAAAATTGTATACACATCCAGGTAGCGGGAAACATATTGTACATGTTCTATTCATAAAACAAGTGGATTGCACCTTACAAAGAATTTGATGCAGTCCTTTCCCAAGTTCCTTGCCCAAGCTCTGTAATCAAACTGCCATAATAAGTTTGCTTTCTACTTTCTCCTGCTTTTTCCCATTAGAGACACCAATTATTTATAGGATAGTAGAGATAAGGTAAAAGGGTAGTTTGGATAAGATATCCATGTACAAGATGAAAATATTCTCGATGTCAAACCATGAAAAATATAGGGTTTAATCTAATCTCCTGAAACCAATCCTAAATAGGGAGTAACTAACCTTGTTGTGCCCTGCATTCTTGTAGGGAGTGATTGATCTCCCTTTGAAAGAGGGCACAGAACGGAGAAGACTTTCTGGTCATGGGATGTAAAAGGGAAACCAATGACCAAGAAAAAGAGTACTGTAAAATCAGGGGAAAAGTGGTATGATTCAGTGTTTCAGACTGTTAACCCCTAGATGATTCCCATTAAGGGATCAGGTGGAAAATAAATGTATAACATATACACTCCACATGAGGGTGGACTTGTTGACTAGTATCAATGGATGTTGAAGGGATTTGTTGATCAATAATATCCACCAAGGTGAGTGGCATGGATGATCTGTATAAGTCAACATCCTTAGGATGAGGTACCACCCAAGGATCAAACCAAACGAGGGATCCACTGGTAGATGAAAAAATCATGTTGATAGGAGAAATATGGGTGGTTTTAGGTGTAGGAAGGGGGAATATCCCCATAATAAATGGATCCTTAAACATACCTACATCGACTCTTTCATACCCCCCAAAATATTCACCTATGAAGGGCACGTTGGTGCTAGGATTATCTCATAATTCAGGTGTTAAATAATCCAGTTGGTGAATCCTAACTATCTTCCCTTGATGGGGAAATTGTATAATTGTTAGAGCATAAAATTTTGGGGTTCAATGCAGTAAACAAGGTAGAAGGAACCAAGGAAGTAGTGTGATATGGGAAATAAGGGAAAGTAGCTCGATGGAGGAAAAGGAAGTAGCACACCAGGAAAGAAGGAATATCAACGCATAGTCAAAGAAAGGAAGGGTTGGATCAAAGACCAACCGTGTGGAAGATAGTTATAAAGTGGACATGTCGAGTCGACTTAGATTTATGGTTTTGAGTCATGATGTAAGGTTTTTTACCCATTTTCTAAAATAAATAGAGGATGTATGAGGTATTTAGAGGGATCGTATCTTAATAGTTCAGCTGTGAAGAACCTAATTTTGGAGAACTTTTGATCTTGAGTCAAAGTATCTATTTTTTTGAGAGCTGCAAAGATCAAATGGAATCAAATTTGATATGTAATTGAGGGTTAGGGTGCAAGTTGTGGAGCTTGGTGCGATGTTGGTCAACCTGGCCATTCATAAACCTATGATGTAATGCACAAAACACTATTTGATTAAGAATAATAATAATAAGTGAATATCTTTGTGAACGTAGCCCAGAGGGGGTGAACCACGGTAAAATCATGTGTTGTGATGTGTTTGAATGATGTTCTTTTGTTGTTTATGCAATTGTGAATGAATGATGAATGGATAGAATAGTATTTTGTAGCATGTAGTGTTGATAAGACATAATGAAATAATTGTTAGATCTAGATGAATGGTACAATGAAGTATATGATGTAATGCATGCTAAATTAGAAGAAGTAGAACATCCCCAATCCCTTCCATGACTGCATACATTTTCGTCCTGCAGTCACCCATAAGCCATCTCGAGTGAGATTGCGTTCTGACTTTGTGCGTGATGTAGCCTTTTGGTTTACCAAAAAAGCCGATGGTGAATAGGGTTTTGTTGGAGAACAAAGGTAGAACCCGGGTCAACCCATATATCCAACAAATGGTTTTGTGGTTGGCTGAAACTTAGAAGAAAAAACTGGAAGGGATTTGGTGAATAACAGTGAAGATGATGCAGTGGTAGAAAGGAATGTTTAGGCCATGGCACCTTATAAATAAAGATATTGAAAGATGATTGGAGACACAACAACTCAAGTTCACACAGAAAGATAACAGAAGCTCCAAGTATACACCATGCTAGTATCTGCAGAGGTTGTTGGGATCCAGTTTTGTCATATTTTCTTCCATAAAAATACACTCATCATTACACCTTCTCCCTGCATTTCATCAATAATATATCCTGAATTACACCATAAACATCCATTATCCCATGTTATGCATCCTATGTGGTTAATACATAATTTTCCATATTTTTAGTGATTAAAAGGATGATTATACAATAGTTTTGTTGATGATGGTTTAATCATATGTTTCTATGTCATCTGGTACCATCACTAGAGGTCATCTGGTACTCACACTCCAAGTCATCTGGTACCAGCATTAGAGGTCATCTGGTACTCACACTCCAAGTCGTCTGGTACCAGAAGGTTCTACAGTCAACCGGTACCTGCATAGTCATCTGGTACCCATACTCCATGTCATCTAATACTCATCTCATCCAGTACCAATTATGTGCTCTTATGATACCAATTATGCACTCATTTGGTACCAATGTTGTGCTCGTTTGGTACTAGAATCAACAACCGTTTGGTACCAGATATAGTTCGAAATTTTGGAAATCTTCTAAAGGAAAATCGGGGACATGGATTTTGTCCAGAGCGATGTCTACATGTGAACACATGGGGTAGAATTCACCCCTCTCAAACGTGTGGACCCCCATCTCGGGGGGAATGATTCTACAAAAAATAGAAAAAATATCAAACTACCCATTTGCGCCTCGATTTTTGTGCAGATGGCATCATATCTAGAAATTCTACGAAATGGGTTTTGTTTAGAATGTGGAAAAATTGAGTATTACTTGGGCACTTTTTAAAAATTTGAATTAGTTTGGAATATATGGGTGGATCCCTAACTCGAATCTGCCCAAATTACAATAAAACCCAGATTTTTTTAGAGCTGTAAAGCTCAAATGGAATCAAATTTGATATGTAACTAAGGGTTAGGGCGCAAGTTGTGGAGCTTGGTGCGACGTTGGTCAACCTGGCCATTCATAAACCTATGATGTAATGCACAAAATGATATTTGATTAAGAATAATAATAATAAGCGAATATCTTTGTGAACGTAGCCCAGAGGGGGTGAACTGCGGTAAAATCATGTGTTGTGATGTGTTTGAATGATGTTCTTTTATTGTTTGTGCAATTGTGAATGAATGATGAATGGATAGAATAGTATTTTGTAGAACGTAGTGTTGATAAGGTATAATGAAATAATTGTTAGATCTAGATGAATGGTATAATGAAGTATATGATGTAATGCATGCTAAATTAGAAGAAGTAGAATCCCCAATCCCTTCCATGACTGCATACATTTTTGTCCTGCAGTCACCCATAAGCCATCTCGGGTTATATTGCATTTTGACTTTGTGCATGATGTAGCCTTTTGGTTTACCAGAAGAGTCGATGGTGAATAGGGTTTTGTTGGAGAACTAAGGTAGAACTCGGGTCAACCCATATATCCAACAAATGGTTTTGTGGTCGACCAGAACTCAGAAGAAAAAACTGGAGGGGATTTGGTGAATAATAATGAAGATGATGCAGTGGTAGAAAGGAATGTTTAGGCCATGGAACCTTATAAAGAAAGATATTGAAAGATGGTTGGAGACACAACAACTCAAGTTCACACAAAAATATAACAGAAGATCCAGGTATACAACATGCTAGTATCTGCAGAGGTTGTTGGGATCCAGTTTTGTCATATTTTCTGCCATAAAAATACACTCATCATTACACCTTATCCCCACATTTTGTCAATAATATATCCCGAATTACACCATAAACCTCCATTATCCCTTGTTATGCATCCTATGTGGTTAATACATAATTTTCCATATTTTTAGTGATTAAAAGGATGATTATACAATAGTTTTGTTGATGATGACTTAATGATATGTTTCTAATTCATCTGGTACCATCACTAGAGGTCATCTAGTACTCACACTCCAAGTCATCTGGTACCAGCACTAGAGGTCATCTGGTACTCACACTTGAAGTCATCTGGTACCAGAAGGTTCTACAGTCAATCAGTACCTGCATAGTCATCCGGTACCCATACTCCATGTCATCCGATACTCAGCTCATCCGGTACCAATTATGTGCTTGTTTGATACCAATTATGCACTCATTTGGTACCAATGTTGTGCTCGTCTGGTACTAGCATCAACAACCATTTGGTACCAGATATAGTTCAAAATTTTGGAAATCTTCTAAAGGAAAATCGGGGACATGGATTTTGTCCAGAGCGATGTCTACACATGAACACATGGGGTAGAATTCACCCCTCTCAAACGTGTGGACCCCCATCTCGGGGGGAATGATTCTGCAAAAAATAGCAAAAATATCAAACTACCCACTTGCGCCTCAATTTCTATGCAGATGGCATCATATCTAGAAATTCTACGAAATGGGTTTTGTCTAGAATGTGGAAAAATTGAGTATTACTTGGACACTTTTTAAAAATGTGAATCAGTTTGGAATATATGGGTGTATCCCTAACTCGAATCTGCCCAAATTACAATAAAACCCAGATTTTGGGGATTTCTACCTAAAAATGTAAAATTTGAAATATGAGAATTGTGATTCGGTCCCATCCACTCCTCAATGATTTTTCATGTATAAATAAGCCTCATAGGGCTATGGGAAAGGAAAATTATCATTATGGGCATTCTTTTGTAATGGATATTAGGGTGTCATCATGACAATGCCAAGATTGTAAGAGACTTGTATTTTTCTAAGTTTGATGAAATGAAAGAGTTGTTGTTCTTGTGCATGGTTCCAAGCATTTGAATGATATGATTGTCTTCAAGAAGAACTCGCCACCTAGGAAAGGCCCCTCAGCGTGGGTAACTGTTGCTATATTCTATTTTCTTGGTAGATTAACATTGCATTGTGTGTTTATTTCATTACAAGTCAATTTTAGTTTTTTTTATCATTTGATTTCAATTTTTGTTACTTTTTTTATTTTATGTTATTGCATTAGATGGATGAATTTAGACTTAGATAAAATTTCTCAATTGAGTACATTATTACACTTCTTAATCTTTGAGTTTAGTCTGTAATCCTTCTATTACTTTTGTGTGTTTATATTTATGCATATCCTTTCAATGCTTTGTTTCTGTGCTTAATTAATTGTGGACAATGTTTCCTCGCTTCCATGATTCACTCCCATATATTTAATCATTCAAACCTTTCTTTGTATCTATCATTTTACACCATTGATTTTCCATCCTACTCACACATCGAAACCTACTATTCAATTCACATATCCATTAACTTATTCTATGTTGTCCCAAACAGTGTAAAACATAGTTGTTCCATTTGCTATATATAACCTTTCTCTTCTATATTCACCTCATATTTCCTCACATGATTCGCTCCTTAGTTGTCAATTTGATTATACATTACAATCAGTTAATTACAAGAGCATGTCGTTTCCATCTCTCCCTCATTTTCTGTGTATTAGTTATTGAGTTTAAATGTTTCCTTCATATATCAATTACACAGAAAACCACTTCCTTTTCTCATATTCATTCTTTTCCTTTCCATCCCTTTATTTTTCCTTTACTTTATTGATCTATTCATTTGATGAGTGGTTCCGAGTTTAGGATGTGTGATTTTACATTTTCTTAATATTTCTATAGTTTAAGTTTGGATTGATTTAAGAATTATTTATGTTCTTAGTCAATTTTGTTTTTGCATTGTTTTTTACTAGTCTACACTTATGTATGCACTAACTTCCTCTCTTGTTTTTGTTATTGATGAATTCTTTTGTTATCATTTTGTAGGATAGAATTTAATCTTCCCATTTTAGGATAGATATTTGCAATAAATTGTTTATCACATAGTTTTTTTTAGTATTTCATTTTGTTTGATTCTTATTGCAAGATTGTTTCTTCAAACACCAATGGACAAATTAGGGGTCGAACTCATGAGATATGGCCTTCCCGCATTGGAATTATTCCCAAGGTGTTAGTTTATTTAATGTCATTTGAATTCATTTTCATTTTCTTGTTTCTTTTATTGCATTTAAGTGTGGATCCAGTATAGGAAATAATCATTGAAGGATAGAAAACTTAAGTAATCTACTCACGGTTAATCACACAAACATCACCCCAAGTGCATGAAAGATTGTGATCTAAGACTTTATAGCACTAAGTTATTCCTATGTCCCAGTGATGAATCCTTAGTGTTAATTTCCTACAGTGTGGGTTTGAAGGTTGTTTTGTCAACTTTAGATTAGGTAAGCCTAGGCTTTGATCATGTCTTTCCTGTGCCTGTACCTCGAAGATTACGATTCCAGTTGATAATTAAATGTGGGAATTAATAGTGCATATATTTAACCCAACATTTTGGAGCCAATGTCAGGGAGGTTCTAAAGGGATTAGAGCATAGGTAGGTTGTTTTTATTTCTTCAAATCCTTGATTGTTCCTTTCATGTAAATGTGTTTCTTTTCATGCAAGTGTGTTGTTCTTTTAAGAACAACACATGAGGGAAGATCCTTCACATTCACTTTAGTGGGGTTTCTCCAAAGTTAGGTTTTCCTCTTCCTTTTAGTAGTTAGAATTTGTGTTTTATTAGCATTAGCCATTTTATATATATATATGAGAAGAGAAGATAACTTGTGTGAACAGATAACTTCATGACAGCAGGGTCCTAGTAGCATGGTGGTGCTTCGAGTATATAATCGGTTTGCTTACATTTTCTTTTAGATTGATTCTCTTTATTTCTTTATGATTTTTAAAAGTTTT
>ML784614.1:716577-748290 GCA_009831015.1 Picea engelmannii | reverse complement strand
CTACACTAATCCATGTGTAAAACATAACCCATAAACTAGAAACAAGGACTCAAAGATGATCAAGAGTTTGGAAGAACTCTCTCCATCCTAGCAGCAGTTGGGATATCAATCTTTGCCTCACAGAAAGAAAAAATATTGACAATAGTCAAGAACCTATCTGCCTCTCCATAAGTGATAGAAAAACAATATTTCCATGAGCTACATCCACAAGAATATCTAGAAGCCTCATTTGATCACCCTTTCCAACCTATAGAGGATATTAAAGAATCATTCAATGGAGAGAAACTACTAGAACCTGAGATCAAGGAGTTCTTGACATGCATATCGCCAGATCCAATATGCATCCAAGAGACAAACCATATGAAAGAAGATGATTTGTGTGGCATGATAGAGGGAGACATGCAGAGTGGTCTAAATGAGGAAGTGAACCAAGAACAACAAGATTACATTGAACATTGGTTCCATATGACAACCAGATTGAGCCACCACTCTCTTCTTCAACAACTCTTCACATCATCATCAAAGTAGTTGGTTCTTCATATTCTAGTATACATTAAAGCTTATCTTTCAAACCGGAGTATGAATGTATTTATACACCTATTATGTACATGGTTAGATTAGAGATATTCTTACACGTGAAATATAATTTCTTGTTCTTAGATAGGATAGAGTAAAAGTTGCATGCTAGTTAACCTAGTTCTAAATAAATGCAACATCTTTTTGTGTTTCTTTTCAAATAAATGAAATGAGATGAGATAATATTGGTGATATAACATCAAAAACCAAAACAACTTAAGATATTTCTTCTTATTATTATTACATACATATTTCTAATTATTAATAGTAAAAGTTGCTCGTAAGCCTAATCTTTAAAATATTATGGGGATTTACAAAATCTTTAAGGTCTGCATAATGATGCCCATAGGTAACTTGTACATCCTAGTTTCCTATCAAAACTTGTTATTCAAGAATTCTTATCAAATAGTATAAAGAGAGTGAATGGAACTTATACTTGTGAGGGAGCACAATCTTATATGGAGAAGATAAACTTGGGGACTAGAGGCACCTTTAGGTCATTCTCTCATGGCCTCATCCACCACATTAAGTAATTTTGACCATGATATGTCTTTTTCCTAATCTCAATACATAAGTATATTTTTCATACGAACAATATTTTATGGAAAATATATGTTAGGGACCTAACCCCTTTGTTATCACATAAAGTTGTTCAGGTTCACAAGTGATAGCCATCAGCGCATCAAGTAGGAAAATGCAGTTACAATGGTATAATTCTCATGCACATTCCAATTCGTTGCCATCTCTAAACACAGTTGGAAGGTTCCCACAGTTAGCAGGCAGTTAAAGTTTTGGCGGAGGCACTAAAGTAGCTAGCGCGCCCAGATCTCATGTCCCTTTCAAATCGATGGCCTCAGATCATTTCAATGCCACAAGCTACGTGATCGTTAAAAATCGAAGGGCGGGCTGAAATCCAAATCGCGGTTTTGTGGGGTGGCTACGTGGTGAGATGCGGTGCATTTTGGGCCTAAAAGCGGTGTGGGCCTAAACCATTTCTTGCGGCCCCGAAATCACATGCACATTAAATATTGTATCCGACAGTGGAACATGGTCGCCCCCTAGTCGTCAAGTCTCTTATCTGATCCTGCGATAGATTCAGTTAATGAGCAAGGACTGATAGTTGAAACCTTAGCTCAGTCCATAAATGGAAACATTGAAATCTATAGTCGAGGAGATAGGGTTGTCATCACGAGGTACAACAATGGACAATTTTTACTGGAGGTCCATACTAAACCTAGTTTGTGTCTAACAAGAGGAAACACACACAGTCTAATAGAAGGTTGCACATACGCAAAACTTTGAATGGGATTTCCAAATCACACTTCTGGAAGTTGTGGGTTGATCTGAGTATAAATAGATCAGTTCAATATTTTGTTAATTTCGTCAAATGGTTGAGCAAAGAACCCTTTTTGTAATATTTGATAACATAGTTTTTCTATGGTTTTTTATTATACTTGAGATTTTCGCATTAATAGAAGCCATCTTCTTTCATCTCTTTGTTTAAACTGTGTTGAAACACTCGGGTATGGAGGATCCAGTCGAGGCTTGTAGTTGTATTGTAATGTAGGTTTCATTATAATGTTGTCGTAACCTGTTCCAGTACTTTCTCTTTGTTATATTATTTCCCCTTATGCTGAAATGCTCGTGCATGGAAGATCTAGACGAGTTGTTGTGGTCATATGGTAATGGAGGTTTGATTATCATGTTGTTGTGACTTATTTCAGTGTCTGAAACTGGAGTTCAAGAGTGTTATTGTGCCTGAGTTTTTATTCACCAAGATTCTTGAAGGTTGGATGCTCATGGCATAATTTTCCACCTCTCTCATTAAGACTTCCTCATGCTCACCCTTAAACTCAAACCACTGAATGAAGTTAATGAGGACCTCATTTCACTATGCATTTCTTGTCCAATTTTTGTGTTAAACAATTTTTGTACTGATTTTTGTCCATTTGACCTCCTCTCATAAACCTACCTTCATAAACATTCTAATGGGTACTGGGCTTATCCTGTTGCAATCTGAGGGTGACTCTTAGTGCTAACATTCTTGGTGGCATTTCCAAGGAACAAATTGAAGACATTTCCCTGGGATTGAATGACAATGAAATTTGGATTCTCAAGTTTCATCAGGAATAAGTATCTTGAAGATTGCAACGTGCACCTGGCGACTCCACTGTTTCAGTTGTGGCTCCCAAAGGAAAACACATGAGGTCTACTCCACAACTACCTCTAGAAACACTTGAAGCTAACCCAAAACATATTATAAAGAAGGGAAATACCTTTGAAGAAGGACTTTTAGTTGCTTCACCAAGTGACTCTGGTAATTTACAAACTTCTTCTTTTAAAGCTCCAGCATCTGCATCAAATTCTCCTTTTCTACCATATGTTGGAGTTTCCAGAAGTTTAAATTTTGGAAGTTTCCCTATTGAATTCTCCCCTTCTAGGCCTCACTTAGAAGAAATTTTTGACACCCCTGTTTCCCCTGATATTGTAAAGTGGTTTAGACCTAGAAGCTTAGATGATTGTCCCACTTTGGGTTTTCCTACTCCTCCTCCTGTCAAAGTTGTTGTATCTAAAAAGAGGGAAACTCCTTTTCCTTTGAACCCCATATTATTTTCCTCCAACAATCACTTGTTTCCCTTTTCCCCTAGAATCACAACTCCATCTCCCCATGTTTCTCCTACAGTTCACGTCCTAATGGAAGGTTCTAATCCTCCTAGAAATAGAATTGATGCCATAGTGGCTACTAGGTATGCCCCTCTTGTTTTATCTCATCCTATGAATTCCCTCCCAGATGGAGATTACCTCAAGTACATGCCCAAGTTTATAGGGGAGGAAGACATAACTGTAGAAGAACACCTTTCATCTTTTTACATTTATGCATATAATCTTAATATTGAAAATGAAGATGTTTGGTTGAGATTTTTTGTATAGAGCCTTGATCGTGGGGCTAGAAAATGGTTCAGGGGCTTGAATCTTGTATCTATTGATGGTATTTAAGCTCTGGATGATTCATTCTTGAGACATTGGGGGGACAAAAATGATTTCCCTTATTATATTACAAAGTTTGGGTCACTTAAGAGAGAAGAGGGGGAATCTGTTTCAAACTTCTTAAAGATATTTAATAAGATGTACAATAAGATTCCCACTGAAATTAATCCTACAGAAACCTCTGCTAAGATTACTTATGCTAGTTCTTTTGACCCTAAGTTTTTCCTCCTATTGAGAGAAAGAAGAGATACCTCCTTGGCTCATATGCAAGATGCATCCCTTGAAGTAGAGTCCAATATATTGGCAGTTCAAAAACATAGGAGTAAGGCTGATAGAGACAGAAGAAAAGGTAGGTTTGAATATTCAACCTCTAGTTCCTCTATTACCTACCCTCAATTGGATGAGTTAACAAAGATGGTAAAATCACTTCCTGAAGAAATGGAGAAATTGAAATTTGAGGGAAAGAAGGGCTATAGGAACACCTAGAATACTGATAATAGGGGTAATTTCAGGAGACCAAATAATGCCCCTCAGATCATCCACAAAGATCAAAGAAATAGGGATAGGGATGATCAAAAAATACAAGCCCCTATACAAAATAACCTGGTTATGGATGGAGAAGGAGAGGAAGAAGATGCATATCTTGAGATGCATTTTCTCGGTGACACCTCTTCATCCCCTGATTTAACTCAATATACATATCAAGAGGCTCTCACGGGAAACCAACTAAATGAGTTGAGAAAGGGAGAAAGGACCAGTGGAAATCGAAATAGATACAACCTCGGGTCCAAGAAGAAAGAGGGAAATACTGACATTCATGGTCATCCTTCTAGAACAAAGAATCTTGTTAATGAGGTGGCAGCTAGAAGTAAATAAAAAGAGGCACAAAGCCCCCGGGTAGTGGTTAAGATCCCTATCCGAAAAGTGAAGGGGATTTTGAAGCCTCTATCCTCTTTTAGCTTTGAGAATGAGATTCAAAAGATTAAAATCCATGTACTTTTTTTAGAGCTAGTTAAGAATTAGGATTTAAAAATGTACCTCTCCAAAGTGTTTCATCATGAACCTTCATCTCATCCCATAGACTCAGTCAGCCTTCAAGATGAAAAACCAGTCATCATACTAGGGCCTTTGGTAGAGGATAGGGGTGAATCCTCCCCTCCTTTCTATACCTCATTAAACATTCATGATAAAGTGTTGCACAACGTATTGATGGATTTAGGGGCATCTCACAATATCATGCCTAAGACTGTCATGGAAGAGCTTGGGTTGGAAGTTACAAAAACCTACCATGACCTATACTCATTCGATTCCAGGAAAGTGAAGTTCCTCAGGGTTATTAAATACCTGGTTGTTTCCTTGTTTCAATTGCCAATGAGGAGTATGGTCATGGATATTGTGGTGGTTGATGTTCCCCCTAAGTTTGGGATGTTCTTGTCTAGATCTTGGATAAAAATACTGGGGGGGAATTTGTAGATGGATCTTTCATATGCCACTATTCCTTTGTGTGGGGGAGAACATACAAGGATTTATAGGGAAGAAAAACTTGCTTACATTATCATTGATGAAGAAAACCATACCAATCACGCCATTTTTGCAGTTGATACCGATTTAGGAACTAGTGTGTTACATCTCAGTGATGCTCCTTAAACACCTATTGAAATCCTAAAATAGCCCATCGCCTCTTGTGAAGACCCTCCTTCCAATACCTCTGTTTGGAAAAAAAAATTTGATGGAGCCTCTTCTAGGGGGAGTGTTGGTGCTGGAGTAGTTTTCATAGCCCCTACCCAAGAGACCATATCTCTATCTTATAATCTTGAATTTGAAACAACAAACAATGTGGAAGAATATGAGGCTCTTGTTTTGGGTTTGAGGGATGTCAAATAAATGAAGATTGGGGAGCTAGAAGTATGTAGATATGTTGAGTTAATTGTTCATCAAGTCATAAATTAGTATCAGGATAAGCACCCTAGGTTAAGGGCCTACAGAAATGAAGTCTGGGATCTTGTTGACAGTTTCTTCTTGAATTTTAATATCTCATTTGTTCCAAGAAAGGAGAACATTGTGGAAGATTCCTTGGTTGTTTTGATAAGTAATTTCATGGTTCCTTTGCCCCCCAAACTCAACTATGAAGTGGAAGTAAAGTATAGACCCCCATACCTGACAATGTCAAACATTGGAAGGTTTTTGAGGATGATATTGAGATAAAAATATTTCTTGAGACTGTGGATGAATTTTTTGATTTTCATATTGATCAGGATCGGGATACTAAAGAACACCCCCATGCTAATATTTTTCTGAATAAAATTGTTAACCATCATATTGTTCAGTTTCCAAGTAACCATATTCCAAAGGGACTTGTCCCCTTGGAGAGATTGTTTAACAAAAATGATGTTGTTGTAAAGGTTAAAAGTTCAACTGAAGATGTTGACATGACTGAATGCAATTTAGGAACAGAGGAGGATCCCAAATATGTCAAATTGTCTAGCAGTTTTTCAAAGGAGAAAAGGAATGAGTATGTCAATCTTTTGAAGGATTTCACTGATGTGTTTTCTTGGAAATATGAAGATTTAAGGACTTATGACACAAACATCATGGAACACAAAATCCCTTTGAAAGAAGAGGCCAAACCTTTCAGGCAGAAACTCAGAAAGTTAAATCCCATGTTGTTGCCTATTATGGAAAAAGAAGTGAAAAGGTTGTTGGATGCTCAGATCATTGTTCCCTTGAGATATTCAGAGCGGGTGGCTAATTTGGTGCATGTGAGGAAGAAAAATGGGGAAATCAGATTATGTGTAAATTTCAGGAATTTGAACAGAAGCTCCAAAAATGATAACTACCCCTTTCCCAAGATGGATCACATTTTGCAGAGAGTGACTAGTTCATCTAGGATTTCCATGATTGATGGATTTTCTAGCTACAATTATATCTTTGTCCTTCCTAAAGACAGAGAGAATACAACCTTCACTAGTCCTTGGGGAAGATTCATGTATGCTAAAATTCCCTTTGGATAGATGAATGCAAGAGAAACCTTCCAGGGAGCCATGGACATTGCCTTCACTGGGGAGAAAGACAAATGTGTAGTTATCTATCTGGATGAAATTACAGTGTTCTCAAAATATGATCAAGAGCATTGTCATCATTTTAAGAAGGTCTTCCTAAAGTGCAGAAGGTTTGGTATCTCCCTCAATCCTAAGAAATGTTTGTTTGCTATGGAGGAAGATAAATTATCGGGGCATATTGTGTCAGCTGAAGGGGTAAGAATTGATCCAAGTAGAGTAGATGCCATCCAAGCCTTATCTTTTCCCAGATCTAAGAAAGAGGTTCAGTCTTTCTTGGGTAAAGTCAACTTTTTGAGAATATTCATTTCTAATTTTGTTGAGTTGGTTAAGCACATTACAACCATGCTTAGAAAGGGAAGCGAGGTAAAATGGACTGTTGATTCCAGAAATTATTTTGGCCAAATAAAAATGGATTTGATTGAATCACTTGTGCTCATCATCCTTGACTCTTCTAAGGAATTTATGATATTTTCTTTTTCCTCATCTGATACAGTGGTTGTTCTTTTTCTACAGAAAAATACAGAGGGGTTAGAGAAGCCTATTTCCTTTTTCAGCAGAGCGTTGAGGGATGCATAAATGAAGTATGATATCATGGAGAAGAAGGCATATACTTTGGTGAAATCCCTCAAGGATTTTAGAATCTATGTTCTTCATTTGAAAATTATTGCACATGTATGTTCAGCCTCAGTAAAAGAGATATTAATCTAGCCTGATATAGATGGGAAGAGAAGAAAATGGGTTGCCAAAATTTTGTAATTTGACCTTGAAATAAATCCCACTAAATTGGTAAAAGGATAAGATTTAGCCAGGTTGTTGGCTGAATCAAAATGCAAGGATTTAGGGGTTAATTTCATGAACATAAAATCAGAATATTAGCAAGATGAGATTGTTGATAAAGACTCTCATATCATCCCCAACTTGGCAGAATGCACTTGGTATAAAGACATCATATATTTTCTATAGAAGTTGAGGCCTCCTGATGATTTGGACAAAAGAAAGGTAAGAGATTTGAAACTCAAAGCAATCAAATATTGTCTTATTGATCAGGTTTTGTACTGGAAATATCCTTTGGGTGTTCTGTTAAGATGCCTAGATCCATAAGAGGCCCAAAAATCCATAACAAATTTTCATGACAGCTTATGTGGGGGACATCATTTCTGGAGGACCACAGCTTATAAGATCCTCAGAGATGGGTATTTATAGCCCAACCTTTTTACTGATGTTTGTGCAAATATTAGAGATTGTGTCAAATGCCAAAGGTTTTCTGGAAAGTAACAACTCAAATATTTACCTCTGAAATCTATAGTGGTTTCTGGACCTTTTCAACAGTGGGGCCTTGACTTCATTGGAGAAATAGACCCAACCTCAAGTGGTCATCACATGTGGATTCTAACTGCACTGATTATTTCACCAAGTGGATAGAATCCATTCCTACAAGAATCTCCTCCCACAAGGTAATAACTATCTTCCTTGAATATATCATGTCCAGATTTGGTTGTCCAAGAAGGATTGTTACTGACAATGTTGCCTCCTTCAAAGTTGAACCATTGATCAAGTTCTGTGAACTGTATGGGATTACATTAATCCATTCTACTCCTTACTACCCTCAGGGAAATGGTTTGGAATATTCCTCTAACAAGAGCCTTATAAATATCACAAGAAATTGTTAGAAGACAACAAGAAAGCATGGGACTCAAAGCTAAAATTTTCATTATGGGATGACAGAGTTACAACAAAGAGATCATTAGGTGTTTCCCCCTTTCATCATGTATATGGGGTTGAGGATACTTTTCCTTCTGAGTTTTCCTTTCCTGTGGAAAATTCCTCTAGGACTACCAAGGATAACCTTATGATATGGTCAGGAGGATACAACAGCTGGTAGAAGTACATCAGACCAAGGAGAAGCTACTTGATAAATCTCAAGACCATCAACAGAAAATAAAATAAGCCTTTGACAAAAAGGAAAGAAAGGAACATTTTTAGCTGGGGGATCTAGTGCTCAAGTGGGATGCCCCAAAATAATACAAAGGAAAGCATGGTAAATTCAAAGCTTTATGAATTGGTCCTTTCAAGATTTCAGAAGTATTTTCAAATAACACCTATAAGTTGCAGATCTTGGAGGATTCCAAAGTTTTTGGTGGCCCTATCAATGGGCATTTTCTGAAGAAGTATTTTGTTTAATCCATGATTGGATTTCCACCATTGTAATTACCACTTTATTTTATTTTTGGTATTGATAAGTGACTCCATAACCCAAAATCTAAGGCACTGGAACTGTGCATTTTTGGTAGCTCGCAGGGAGAATGCCATCCCCTATGGAGCCAATGTTATCACATAAAGTTGTTCAAGTTCGTAGGTGACAACCATCAACGCATCAAGAAGGAAAATGTAGTTACAATGGTAGAATAACTGTGCACATTTCAATTTGGGGGAATCTCTAAACATAGTTGGAAGGTTCCCACAGTGAGCGAGCGATTAAAGTTTTGGCGGAGGTGCTAAAGTAGTTAGCGCACCCAGATCTTAGGTCCCTTTCAAATCAATGATCTCAGATCATTTCGGAACCACAATATGCGTGGTCGTTAAAACCCAAAGGGTGGGTCTAAATCCAAACCGCGGTTTTGTAGGGTGGCTACGTGGCGAGATGTGGTGTATTTCGGGCTCAAAAGCAGTGTGGGACTAAACTTTTTCTCATGGCCCAAAAATCACATGCACGTCAAATATTGTATCCAACAGTGGCACATGGTCACCCCCTAGTCGTCAAGTCTCTTCTCTGATCCCGAGATAGATTCAGTTAATGAGAAAGGACTAGTAGCTAAAACCTCAATTCATTCCATAAATGGAAATCTTAAAATCTATGGTCAAGGAGGTAGGACTATTAGCACGAGGTACAACAATGGATAGTTTTTCCTGCATGTCCATACTGAACCGGGTTTGCATTTGACAAGAGGAAACACACATAGTATAACAGAAGGTTGCACAGACACAAATATTTGAATGGGATTTCCAGATCACACTCCTGGAATTTGTCGGATGATCTGAGTATAAATAGATCAGTTCAATATTATTTTACGGTCGTCAAATGGTTGAGCAGAGCTCCCTATTTTGTAATATTTGATAACAGAGTTGTTCTCTATTTTTGTATTATACTTGAGACTTTCACATTAATAGAAGTTAGATTCTTTCATCTCTTTGTTTGAACTATGTTGAAACACTCGAGCATGGAGGATCCATTCAAGGGTTGTAGTTGTATTGTAATGTAGGTTTGATTATAATGTTGTTGTAACTTTTTCCAGTACTTTCTCTTTGTTATATTATTTCCCCTTATGTTGAAATGCTCGTGCATGGAGGATCCAGGCGATTTTTTGTGGTCACATGGTAATGGAGGTTTGATTATCATGTTGTTGTGATGTATTTCAGTGTTTGAAATTGGAGTTCAAGAGTGTTTTTGTGCCTGCATTTTTCTTCACCAAGCTACTTGAAGGCCAGATTCTCATGGAAGACTTGTCCACCTCTCTCACTAAGTCTTCCTACTGCTCACCCTTAAACTCAAACCACTGACTGAATTTAATGAGGACCTCATTTCCCTATGCATTGCTTGTCCCGTTTTTGTGTTAAATCATTCTTGTACTAAGTTTTGTCCATTTTACCTCCACTCATAAACCTACCTCCACAATCATTTTGATGGGTATTGGCTTATCCTCTTGCAATATGAGGGTGACTCTTAGTGCTAACACCCTCACATAGGTAGAATAATATATTTCCATGTAATAAAGGTCAATATTGGTAAGGCTTAGAAATAAGGAAGAATAAGTCAAATGTAAGAAGACCTAATAGAAGTTTCCACTTCTAGAAGGATCTTCCTCTAGATTATTCTTTTGATAGACAAATTTAGTATAAATAGAAGTAGAGGGTATGTGAAGTTTTTTCTTGGATATTATTGTAATAGAGCCCTTCTCTACTGGAGGTTTCCCCCTCAAAGAGGAAATTGAACATTGCTCTTAGTAATCAAAGTTCTCATTCTGGTGTTATTCTGGTATTATTTTGGTATTATTAAGGTGTTTTTATGGTTATATCATTGTTTATCTACCATTTCTATCTAATTATTTTTGTTTTGCATACTATTTTATATATGGAAAATTACAAGTGGTATCAGAGTACCTTCCTTGGCAGAAAATTGTGGGTTAATTTGTTTCGGTGTAGCGACGTATTCTAAAATCTTTAAGCTATAGAGATATGTCATTACGTTCATATACGCGTGGTCGGAGATTCATACATGCAGTAAATAGAAGTGTTACTTAAGCGCACATTTGTTGGCCACCCTTATAACCATTGTTGGTACCCCTTCGTTTGGTAGCGCATCAAACAACACCTGTATACATATTGACCTAGATCTCCTGAAGCCCTCCATAGATAAACCAATTGGTTGCCTGACTGCTATAGTGCCACCAAGAAAATCACTCGGGAAGATACTCTCTAGTACCTGGGTAGTCGAGTAGTATGACTAAGGGTATGGTCTAGCCTCCTTAGTTGGTTCCCTGAGATATTGGGTTGAGTACTATTGTTGGACCCACATGTATATCAAAGAGATATAGCACAGGGAAAACCCTTGTCTATAGAACCCTTGAATATCCTAACCCTTGGGACAGAAACAAAAAATAGAATAGACAAGATCTATTTCCACGTAACTGTGTCTCATGCATTCGGGTTGAAAAATTACTACACATTTCTTCCTGCTAAGAATTTGGGCATTTCATCACTACAGTATTCTTCAGATCGGAGTATAAATCCGTAGGATTAAAAAAAAAAGTATGTATCATGTTGGCACCATTATTTCATACCTATCCCATTGGATTTCTCTCTTCTCCCTTATCTCAGTCATACCTATCATTTTTCCACAATTGTTTTTTCTAGTGGACCCGACTCCCCTGCAACACCCTTATTTGGGATTTACCCCATTGGATTCAACTCATCGCCTTGATCGTTGTGATACACTTCACCCATAACCCATTTTATGTGTGGTCCTAACCACCCGTTTTCGTTTTCCCTCCTCATCATGGCCCACACCTGTAGCCAAGACTTGGAAGCTCGCTTCAATGCCCTGCACTCTAATTTCACAGAAACCCAAGAAGAAGTGAGACAACTCAGTGCCAATATTTCCATCGTCAATAAAAAAATGCATTCCTCCATCAACGCCAAAATATAGGACCTTAAACAAGACCTTGCTACCCATATTGACTCCATCACTACGATGATCTGCGTCAAGCTACATATCTCTGTAGATCTTCCCTCATTTGACCCACATTTGCAAATCGATGGTGAAAATTCCTCTCATTCCCATAATTTTCAGCCCCATCACTTTCAGTGTGACCTACGCCTTCCACGTGTGAATGTGACCAAATTTGATGGCTCAGATCCCACTAGTTGGGTAACTCAAATGGAAAATTATTTCTCTTTGTATGGCATTACGGATGAGTTGTCCAAACTCTGGTATGTTGTTATCCATCTAGATCAAGAACGTTGGCAATGGTGGCAGTGGACAAAAAATCCCCGCCAAGGGTATGTGGCTTGGACACACTTTGTGGAAGATATTTATGAATGTTTTGACACTGACACCAACCATTTAGGCCATTTGAAAAAGTTGAAACAATATGGAATAGTGGAATAAGTTATAACCTCTTTTGAGAGATTGGATTTTCATACAAAGGGCATGTCTGATGTTTTTTTTATGAGAATGTTTTATTAGTGGCCTCAAGGATGAGATTCATGCACATGTCCTCATGGCTCGGACCCAAAGTTGGGTGGATGCTACTAAAAGAGATAAGGAAGGACAATAGGTTGTCTCTTCTCAAAATAAAAAACCCTCATTTATTCCTCCAACTAAACCAATCACTCCCACTCCTCCTTCTACTCCACTAAATATCCAGAAGTTGACCAGGGCCAAAATGGTTGAATGCCAACTCAAAGGCCTTTGTTATAATTGTGATGACAAATATTTTCCTGGGCACAAGTGTAAGGAACAAAATATTTTTATGTCCATCTCAGAGGATGTTTTAGAAGACGATGTCGAGGTTCCCCTTGTGTCTCTGTCACCTGAACCCACTAACATGAACGCTCCCTCAGAACCTCCCAAAGTAGAACCAGTCATTTCCCT
Organism: Picea engelmannii; assembly: GCA_009831015.1. NCBI lineage: Eukaryota > Viridiplantae > Streptophyta > Pinopsida > Pinales > Pinaceae > Picea > Picea engelmannii. Next base: position 735,516 of record ML784614.1, on the reverse strand, counting down.
AAATGCTCTCACTAGCTTCTTTGCTCCCAAAACCCTCATGCTAATTCGTTACATTAAGCATAAGAAGGTCATAATTCTTGTTGATAGTGGAAGAACAAATAATTTTAATCATCGACACATTTCCCAAGAAAATAATTGCTATATCTATGCAGTCAATAATTTTCAAATCATGATTTCCAATGGTGGGTCCATGAAATGTGGAGGGCATTGTGAAAATGTGTGTCTCCAAATTGGTGAGTACCATATGAAATATCATATGTTTTCTATCGACATAGGTGGTTGTGAAATTGTGTTGGGTGCAGAATGGCTAAGGACTTTGGGTCCCATTCTCATGGATTTTAAGGAATTAACCATGTAGTTTGACCAAGAGGGTCAAAAATATAAGTTCCAAGGAACCACCTCCAATTCCTCAAAGGTCATTAGTTCCCATCTCATGGAAAAGATGCTCAAAAATGGTCATTCTGGCATTATTGCCCAACTCCATGCCATACAAGCCATTGAGACACCCTATGTGTAGTAGGACCTCCAATACATCCTCTCTAGACATCAAGTGGGTTTTTCCACTCTGTAGGGACTCCCTCCTTCTTGTGGTGTTCATGATCATTCCATTCCCCTTATCCTTGGAATCCTTCCTCCCAATATTCGTCCCTATCATCATCCTTTTTCCCAAAAAAATGAAATTGAGAAAATTGTTCAAGAATTTCTCAACACAGGTGTTATCCACCCTAGTACGAGCCCATATTATTATCCTATGGTCATGGTCCTCAAGAAATAAGGTTCTTGGTGCATGTGTCGTGACTTTCGTGCCCTCAAAAAACTCACCATTAAAGACAAATTTCCCATTCCCGCCATCATAGATGAATTGCGTGGTGCCCAGTTCTTTACTAAACTTGATCTTCATTCTGGACACCACCAGATCCATATGAATGAGGCAAACATTCCTAAGACTTCATTTAGAACTCATGAGGGCCACTATGCATTTTTGGTCATGCCATTTGGATTGTGTAATGCTCCCTCCACTTTACAAATCCTCGTGAATAATGTATTCCGTCCTTTTATTCGTCATTTTGTCTTAGTTTTCTTTGATGATATCCTCATCTATAGTAAAACCTGGAAATCCCAACTTTCTCATGTGGATTGAGTTCTCCATCTACTCTCTTGACACCAACATTTCCTCAAACAATCTAAATGTTCCTTTGGTGCCTTGGAATTCGATTACTTGGGTCATCTTGTTGGCAAGGCCAGTGTCAGGGTGGATCCTAAGAAGATTGAAGCTATGCAAGATTGGCCTCACCCAAAGACTCTCGAAATCTTGCATGTATTTATGGGTTTAATAGGTTATTATCACAAGTTTGTTAAGAATTATGGAAAGGTTGTGACACCTCTCATTGCTCTACTTAAAAATAATTCTTTCACTTGGACTCCAGCAGCTACTCAGGATTTTCAAACCTTGAATATGGCCATGTGCACCACTCCAGTCCTAGCCCTTCCTGATTTCACAAAGACCTTTTTCCTGGAATGTGATGCTTCTGAGAAAGGAATTGGCACTATCCTTATGCAAGAGGGTTTTCCTTTGGCCTTTACCAACAAACAACTGTCATAGTCAAATTTGGGAAAATCAATATATGAAAAGGAAATGTTGAATATTCTGTATGTCGTGGATCTTTGATGCCCTTATCTATTGGGGTAACGCTTCCAAATTAATACATGCCATCAAAGCCTCAATTTTTTTCTTGAGCAACGCCTTTCCTCCCGAGAGAAACAAAAATGGGTGACTAATATCTTTGTATATGATTATTAAATCATTTACAATAAAGGAAAAGACAATGTGGTTGTTGATGCACTTTCCAGAAAATATGAAGTTGAAGGGTCCCTTTTTTCTCTCTCCTTCATTGTACCCAATTAGCTCCAATATGTTCACCAAGAATGGCTACACAATCCCAAAAGTTCACATCCGATACAACAATTGTCGGCCAATTATCTTGTCTCCCCAGGATACTCTTGGCTCAATGATGAGCTTTGATACAATGGTCATTTGTATTTAAATAAACAATCAAAATTTAAATCCACGATACTTTCTAAGCTTCATGCTACACCCATCGTTGGGCACTCAAGGTTTACCAAAACCTATGACCGGGTCAAGCGTTCTTTTTTCTGGGATGGTATGAAACGGGACGTTCACAATTTTGTGGTTGAATGATGTTTGTCAACGCAACAAGGGAGAAATAGTCAAATCTCTTGGCACACTACAACCTCTTATGATTCCACCTATTATTTGGTGAGATATCTCTATGGATTTTATTGTAGGCTTACCTAAATAGGGAAATAAATCAGTCATGATGGTGGTAGTTGATTGTCTCTCCAAGTATGCTCATTTTTGTGCTCTTCAACACCCATTTACAACATCCAGTGTGGCTCAAATTTTCATGGATCAGGTCTTCAAGCTACATGGCATGCCTCATTCTATTGTTTTTTATCACGACCCAACTTTCACTAGCAATTTTTGGAAAGAACTTTTCAAGCTACAAGGTACCCAATTGCATCTCAGCATAACTTATCATCCCCAGACTAATGGTCAAACTGAAGTTGTCAACAAGTGTTTTGGAAACATATTTGAGTTGTTTTTCATCAGAAAGGAAAAATCAATGGGCTCAATGGTTACCACTAGTTGAATGGTGGTAAAACACTTCTTACCATAAAACTACCCACATGACTCCTTTTGAAGTGGTATATGAAAAAAATCCACCTTCAGTTCTCTCATACTTTCCAGGTGTCTCGAAGGTCCAGGCGGTTGAACAAACACTTACAGTTTGAGAGGCTATTATTTGTACCCTCAAATAGAATTTGTTCATGGTTGTTGATTAATTGGGTTCATTGTCATTGATGTCAACCCTTGAAGAAAGTCCAGTAGCGAATTCTGGTAGCACAAAGGTTTGGGTAATGGACCCAATTTTGTTTGATGGATAATGGTATGATTTTTTATATATTTGCAGGTAAAACTATTTTATATGGATATTACATGTCATGATATTTCTAGTGGTATGTGGAACTTCACATAACTCCTCGCGATTAGAGAGTTATGGCCATGTGAAGTTGGAGAACCCTCATGAGTTACCTAGAATCCCCAAAAGGTCAAAGTAGTCAAAGTGTTTGCAAAGAAGAAATTATTTAAATAATAAAGTGAAGTGATCAGTGTAGTATAAGTCAAAGAGGATGAAAAAGAAATTATTTAAATAATAAATTTAATGGAAAAATTACTAATTATGGAAAGTGGTTAAGTTAAGTGGAAAAGTGGTTATAAGTGGGTTAACCCTAAAATAAGGAAAGTGGGTTAAGATGGCTAGAAGGTAAACCCTTGAGGAAGTTGCATAAAAGTATAAATAAGAGGCAAGGGTCTCTCATTCAAATCACACTTGAATACCATTGAATATATGTTTTTGTGAAAGGTTATTTGGGAAAGTATTATTGATAAAGAAAGAGTGCGACAAAAAAAGTGTAGCAGGAAAACTGCGGAAGAAAAAGTGTGGTAGAAAAAGTGCGGCAGAAAAAGTGTGGCAGAAAAAGTGCAGCAGAAAAATTGTAGTAGAAAAATTGTAGCAGAAAAAGTGCGGCAGGAAAACTATGAAAGAAAAAGTGCAGCAGGAAAAGTACGGCAGAAAAAGTGCGGTAGAAAAATCACAGCAAGAAAAGTGCGACAAGAAAAACTGCAGCAAAAAAATTGCGGCAGAAAAATCACGACAGCAAAACCACGACAACATAATGCTACAATAAGAAAAAAAGGGCTTTTGGTTGAGGTATGTTGCTGAAGTGATTGGTACATATAGAGGTTGTATAGCAGTGAGGTTCTAGCACATGATTTGAGGTACATACTTGTGGTATAGTTTTTGAGGTATATGTGATCAGATCAGATTGGTTGATGAGTATACAGTGACAGGTTCTGAGTGACATATTCAGTTTCTACATTTGAGGTATATGTTATCAGCTTAGATTTGGATAATGAAATTGATGAGGGATTTTGGTTGAGGTACATGTTGGGTACAGGTTGAGTTACAGGTTGGTGCATGGTTGATGCACTTTTTTATGGTACAGGTTGATTACATGTTGTTTGGCATGTTATTGTGACGAGTTATTTGTATAGGTTTGGTGCATGGTTGATGCATTTTTTTATGGTATAGGTTGAGGTACAAGTTTTTGTATGGTACATGTTGGCACAGGTTATTGGTACAGGTTGTTATAGGTTGATTACAGGTTGATTAGTACAGGTTTACAACATTATATCTCACAATTATAATGTGACAATGGTTCCATCATTCTACTTCTACATCAAGGCAATTGGACGGGGTAAGGACATGTGGTTGTATCCACCTTCCGATTGTAGCCGAAGAACATAGGGGGGCATAACCTACTTCTGGTTGTAGCTAGAGAATTGGGGAGTTAGAGCTTCCCTCAGGTTGTAGCCTAAGAAACTAGGGGGTTGTAGCCTCCTTCTAGTTGTAGCTAGAGAATAGGGGAGTTGGAGCTTCCCTCGAGTTATAGCCATAGAAACTAGGGGGTTGGATCCTTCTTCCAGTTGCATCTAAAAAAAAAAGGAAGTTGGTGCTTCCAATGAATGTAATTCTTAAATACATATAATAAACATCATTATGTGGTTTTATCTCGCTTTGGGTTTCCACATAAAAACACCGATGTACTGTGTATGTGTATTATTTATCATTTGTTAATTTTTTATTTACTTTGTAACTATTGGATGATAATTCTACATTGATATAACAATTGATTTTTGTGGTTAAAAAGGATTGAATTTATCTAATTATTGATTCACCCCCCTCCCCCCCTTCTTAGTAATCCAACAATTGGTATCAGAGCAGGTTCCTTTAGGAAACAGTTTAACCACTAGAAGGAGATCATGTATTATTATGAGAATGGAGTACCAATGTTTAATGGTCAGAATGGTTTAAAGTACGAGATTTGGAGCAGAATGAAGAAAGTAGTTTTACAAGAATAGGGACATTATATTTGTCTATCAGATGTTACAAGATATGATAGTTCAAAAAGGGCAAAGACTGCATCCAAGAAGGAATTGAAGAAGAATAACAAAATAGCAATGGAATTCATCTCGGAAGGATTACCTAATCTGGTAAGAGAAAAGGTTGGTAAATTTTCATCAGCCAAATAACTTTGGGATAGGCTACATGACATATATTCTTCACCTAGCCACATAAGAGCAAGAATTGTTCTGAGACAGAAACAAAAACATCAGTTATAGAGAAAGAAGAGAAGCACTCTAAGTTGCTAGAAAAGAAGAATGAAGAAAATAGAAAGAGTTATGCAGAAGTACTCAAAGGAAGGAATCATGGTCAACCAAAATCTAAGAAAACTATTAAAGACACATCTTCAAGAAGACCATCCATGTTCAAGCCACAAAGAAGCTTCAATCATGATCATGATCAGTCAAGACAAAAATTCAGAAGGACTACACCATAAAGAAGATCATTCACTCCTAGGTATGCAAATTTCCTTTATGTTCATTACTTTTAGTGTACTAACTTTGGACATAAGGTTGCAGATTGCAAGGATTATAAAAGAAATGTCCAATCAAGAAATGCCTATGTGGCCCCACGTAACATTGAATGTTACAAATGTCATAACTATGGACACATAGCTAGTGATTGTAGAAGCATGATCGATACTTCCATAATAGAGAACACTTATATCATATGTAAAAAAGTATGGATAAGAAAAAACGAAGAACAGGTGAAAAAATACCACGTCCCAGAGATCACCAGATCGGCAATAAAACGAGATGAAGAAAATTCTATAGAGAAAAAGAAATATGTCAGATACATAAAGGTTTGGAAAACAAATAAAAGAAAAGAAGGACATGTAAATATGGAACATGCTCAAGAGATTGTACTTTCAGGCATTGTAGTAAAATATGAATCCACAGACATAAATAAAGAAGTCAAATCTCAGAGAGATGATGAATCCACCAATGAAGATGATGATGAATACACATCAGAGAAATAATTGTTATAATCCATCCGACTTAGAGACTCCCAGATAATGTGAATAATAGACATGTGGAGTCTATGTTGTAGCTCAGATAGACCAGAGAACCATCCTTAGAGCATCTTGCATAATTTGAGTAGATAGATTCAATGCATTTAGTTAGAAGAAGTACAATATGATAGATTAATTAGTTGTATTAGTACTTCATGATAGTACAATGACATATGAGTCAAAATGATGGGCGGTTGTGTAGTAGAGTGCTTTTTTGAACGAGGAATTTAATGAAGAAGTCTACATTGAACAACTGGTTCCTAAAGCATGGTACTCTAGACCAAATAAATATCTACAGTAGGTAGGGTTCAAAAATGGAAGTGAAAACAACAACCTCTACATCAAGTTAACTAAAGATAGTATTTTATTAATTGAAGTTTATATTGATGATAATATTTTTGGAAGTATTGATGTCAGGTTAACCCAGAAATTTGCAAAGGATATGTAGAATGAATTTGAAATGTCATTACTTGGAGAACTATCCTTCTTTCTAGGTCTTCAGATACATCAAATAAACCAAGGAATTTTCATTTGTAAAACTAAGTATATCAGAGAAATTCTAAAGAGGTTCAGAATGGAAGATTGCAAACTAGTTACCACTCCTATGCAAACTAGTTGCAAGTTGAGCAAAGATGATGATTCAAAGTCTACATACCAAAAGAAATACAGGTCAATGATTGGTATCTTACTATATGTGACAGCATCCAGACTAGATGTAATGCAGGCAGTTAGAAAGGTGGAATGATTTCAAGAAGCACCAAAGGAATCACATGTAGTAGCAATGAAGAGGATTTTCATATATCTCAAAGGAACAAAAGAGTTTGGATTATGGTATCCAAAAGGAAATGATCTATCACTTATTGCATACACAAATGCATATTGGGCAGGTTGCATTGATGACTGAAGAAGCACCAATAGAGAAACATTATACTTGGGTGAGTGTTTAGTATCATGGATAAATAAGAAACAATCATCAATATCCTTATCTACAACTGAAGTAGAATATATTGCAGCAACAACATGGTGTATAGAGGTTCTATGGATGAAACAAACTTTGACAGATATACAGGTTGAGTATGATGAGCCCATTCCAATATATTGTGATAATATAAGTGCCATCAATATCTCAAAGAACCTGGTGATTCACTCCAAGACGAAGCACATTCCAATCAAGTATCACTTTTTACAGGAACAGGTTGCAGAGAAGAACATCAGAGTTGAAGACATGGGAACAAAAGAACAAGTGGGAGACATCTTGACAAAACCACTTCCATGGGAAGCCTTTCAATATATTCACTCGAGACTGAGAGTAATTTATACTCCAAAATGAATGCTTTTGAATGCTTATCTTATATGTCTTAGATTTACATGGGGCAGCACCATAAAGAGGACAGTTCAAGTCGGGAGATCAATTTCAGGAAGATTTCAGTCAGGGGGAGTATCCCCAAGGACAGTTTAGTTAGGGGGAGCAGCCCCGAATGGAAAGATACATTTTCCATTGATGACAAAGGGGGAGAGATTTATCAGATGCAGAGCACAGAGGAATGGTTCCAGGGGGAGCAATGGTCACATGAAGAGAATGAGTGATATGACTTTAGTATTGCATGACATGACTTCAATATTGCATCATAGTGTTTCCATCAATGCCAAAGTGGGATATTGTTGATTAATTGGGTTGGTTTTCATTGATGTCAACCCTTGAAGAAAGTTCGGTAGTGAATTTTGGTAGCACAAAGGTTTGGGTAATGGACCCAATTTTGTTTGATGGATAATGGTATGAGTTTTGATATATTTATAGGTAAAAATATTCTAGATGGATAATACATGTCATGCTATTTTCGGTGGTATGTGTAACGTCACATAACTCCTCACGGTTAGAGATTTATGGCCATGTGAAGTGGCAGAACCCTCATGAGTCATCTAGAAGCCCCAAAAGGTCAAAGTAGTCAAAGTGTTTCAAAAAGAAATTATCTAAATAATAAAGTGAAGTGATGAGTGTACTATAAGTCAAAGAGGATGCAAAATAAATTATTTAAATAATAAAGTTAATGGAGAACTTACTAATTATGGAAAGTGGTTAAGTTAAGTGGACAAGTGGTTATAAGTGGGTTAATCCTAAAATAAGGAAAGTGGTTTAAGATGGTTAGAAGGTGACCCCTTTAGGAAGCTACATAAAAGTATTAATAAGAGGCAAGGGACTCTCATTCAAATCACACTTGAATATAATTGAATATCTATTTTTGTGAAAGGTTATTTGGGAAAGTATTATTGATAAAGAAAGAGTGCAATAGAAAAAGTGCGACTGGAAAACTGCGGCAAAAAAATGCGGCAGAAACATTGCAACAAAAAATGTGTGATAGGAAAAGTATGGTAGAAAAAGTGTGGCAAGGAAACTGCGGAAGAAAAAGTGTGGCAGGAAAATTACGGCAGAAAAAGTGTGACAGAAAAATCACAGCAGAAAAAGTGCGGCAGAAAAACTACAGCAGAAAAAGTGCGGCAGAAAAATCACAACAGTGGATTCACGACAGCAAAACTGTGGCAACAGAACACTACAAGAAGAAAAAAAAGGTCTTTTGGTTGAGGTATGTTGTTGAAGTTATTGGTATAGATAGAGGTTTTATAATAGTGATATTATAGAACATGGTTTGAGTTACACACTTGTGGTATAGTGTTTGAGGTATATGTGATCAGATCAGATTGGTTGATGAGTATACAGTGACAGGTTCTCAATGACATATTCAGTTTCTACATTTGAGGTATATGTGATCAGATCATATTTGGATTCTGAAATCGATGAGGGATTTTGGTTGAGGTACATGTTGGGTACAGGTTGAGGTACAGTTTGGTGCATGGTTGATGCACTTGTTTATGCTACAAGTTGATTATAGTTTGTTTGGACAGGTTTGGTGCATGATTGATGCATTTTGTTATGGTACAGGTTGAGGTACATGTTGATGTATGGTACATGTTGGAATAGGTTATTGATATAGGTTGTTACAGTTTGATTAAAGGTTGATTGGTACAAGTTTACAATAGTATATCTCACAGTGATAGTGTGACATTGGTTCCATCATTCTACTTTTGCGTCGGGGTGGTTTGATGGGGTAAGGACAGGTGGTTGTAGCCACCTTCGAGTTGTATCGGTGAGAACATAGGGGGGTGTATCCTCCTTCTGGTTGTAGCCAGAGAATTGGAGAGTTCGATATTCCCTCAGGTTGTAGCCTAGGAAACTAGGGGATTGTAGCCTTTTTATAGTTGTAGCTAGATAATAAGGGAGTTGGAGCTTCCCTCAGGTTGTATCCTGAGAAACTAGGGGGTTGGAGCCTCCTTCCAGTTGCAACTGGAAAGAAAAGGAAGTTGGTTCTTCCAATGAATCTAATTCTTAAAGACATATAAGAAAAATCATTATGTGGTTTTCTTCCTCTTTGGGTTTTCACGTAAAAACATTGGTGTACTGTGTATGTGTATGATTGCTCATTTGTTAATTGTTTATTTACTCTGCAACTATTGAATGATAATGCTACATTGATATAACACTTGATTTTTGTGGTTAAAAGTGATTGAATTGCTCTATTACTAATTCACCCCCCCTCTAAGTAATCCAACAATGGCCTAGAAACGCATGAAGCAACAAGCAGATCAAGGTCACTCTAAACGTCAATTTGCAGAAGGAGATCAGGTGTTTCTTTGACTTCAACCTTACAATAAAAATTCCCTCAGGGCTGACCATTGTCAAAAACAGGTGCCCAAATTTTATGTTCCTTATATTGTTCTCAAGCATGTGGGATAGGTGGCCTATCAGTTATCTTTTCCTAGTCATTCTAAGCTCCATCCTATTTTTCATGTTTCATGCTTAAAGAAGGTGATTGGAACAAAGTGCCAAACTCAAACCAACCTTCCCGATTTGGATGAATAAGGATCCATTTGGATACAACCACAAGAATTTTTGGACCAGGGTGAGCATCGTCTATGTCAATGAACCATCAAGGAAGTGTTATTCCAGTGGAAAGATACAACTCCAGCAGATGCCACTTGGGAACCAACTACCATTCTGCAACAATTTCCTCATCTCAAGCCTTGAGGACAAGGATGTTTTTAAGGGGGAGGACATTTTAGGGACCTAACCCCTCACTTAGGTAGAATAATATATTCCCATGTAATAAAGGTCAATATTAATAAGGCCTATCAATAAGGAAGAATAAGTCAAATGTAAGAATACCTAATAGAAGCTTCTTCTTCTAGAAGGATCTTCCTCTAGATTGTTCTTTTGATAGGTGTATTTAGTATAAATAGGAGTAGAGGGTATGAGAAGTTTTATCTTGGATATTATTTTAATAGAACCCTACTCTGTTGGAGGTTTCCCCCTCGAAGAGGAAAGTGAACATTTCTCTCAATAATCAAAGTGCTCTTTCTGGTGTTATTCTGGTATTATTTTAGTATTATTGTGGTGTTGTTCTGGTTATATCATTGTTTATCTTCCATTTCTATCTAATTATTTAAGTTATGCATACTATTTTATATCTAGAATATTACAATCTATAAAATATCTTCCAATCCAATACCATCCCATCCTGTAAAAATGTTTTCAAAGATGCTTCCCCATTCACCCATACGAAATCAATCTATAAATTTTATCTTAATGGTAAATATTGGGACAAGAGCCTTTGATGGAAAATGTGTGTAAGAGGCTAACCCGTCGAGATACTGAATAGGTCTACTAGTAATGGGTACTGACCTATGGTATAACTAGGAAAACCCATCAGGGTATTGAACATGCTCATGGGAAATGGGGCATTCTTCTTGGGAAGGATATTTCTCAGATGTCAAAATTAACCCATCGGAGTATTAAAGAGGCTTGCTTGCAATGGGTTCTGATTTGGATGCCTTTCAATATGCCTAATCTATATTTGTCCGTATGAACAATATACTTGTGTAAATATTTAAGAAGAAGCATGCATGGTTGAACAAAAGGTTAATGAACCTCATCTAATTTCCATTTGAGAATGTCCATAAGATGGTATTAAGACCCTGTCATTCATACCTAGGATGTCATTGTCCTAGAGGTGGGACCCATAAGTGTAGGAGTCTAATAAACTCAAATGTGAACTTTATCAATATCACTTGAATGACATAAATTCTATGAGAAATTAAACATGGATGATTGGTTTCCTATCGATTTCTCATTTATTAAAGACCACTTATCTTCTCATGTTTTCTTGTTCAAGGATGAAAGGAAAAATCCCCCATCATAATTAACATGGTTTCTTGAGCATACAACTCTTAAGGATTGATGAAATCGTATGTAATAAGTAATTTAGGAATTTCCTTTATGCTCGTAATGTTTTAAAATTAATTTCATTTCCAAATTTACAAGAATGGATAAAGTTTTAGTTTTGGTTGTTTATTTGGAATGACATAAATGTTTATTTCTTCTCTCATAAAAATAATATTGGTTTAAGTTCTTTTATATTTTTTTGTTCCGATACCGTTGGTACAGAAACTAGTAGGTTCTTGTACCAACAATACAAAAATTTAAATCTTTTTTTAGGGTACTTTTTGCAAGATATTTTCAGCATCTCTCAACTTCGACATACTTCATTTCTATCATTTAGTCCACATGCATCAGTTCCACATAGTCCTCTTTCATCTTGCAACATTTTTTGTGCTAATAAGAGTTTTTATGAGGACATGCAAACAGGTAGGCATGGGGGAGAGAGAGACATAAGGAATCTCAACAAATTAGAATTCATCATCTCTCTCCTAGATATCCATCAGTTCTTAGCCTTGCTCCACTTCATCTTCAAATTTCAGCAGTCTACATTGTTATTCTATAGGCATTTCATCTTGTTTTGCATAGTTTCCACTTCAACATGCATTAGAATTCAAAGCAAGGGTAACTTGAAGTAAAACTGGTACAAATATTTTTAATTTACTAAGAACTTAGAAAACATGATGCATAACCACTATTACCCACTCCACACTCCACTATGCATTATCACAACTACTCAGTAAACCCTCCATCTTCACTCCACTTGTCATAATGAACAATATACTCTGATGATAAGACCAAGTAATGAAAAGGAAATATGTGCTATAAAAATACGAAGAAACATCTATAGTGTCTTCTCTTTGTACATCATAAATCATTCTTAAGTCATCTCAAAGAAGATGAAATCATTGTTTCTTATCCAAACAAAGAACCACAAAGTAAATATTGTTCTTAAAATTGATGTAAGATACAGAGTATAAAGACGTCAAAGTTCATACGACCACCATCACCATCATCTTATAAACCATTCTCCACATGCACACCATTCACCATCACTCTGATACCCCATCCACTGTTTTTCCTCCATTTTTATGATAATTTTGTTTCTATGTTTGAAATTCAATCCATAATAGTTTCCAAAGTGTCTCTCCAAAAGAACCAACACCTACACAAAATAAACAATGTCACATAAATCTATAAGCAAAGTATCATAAGTTTTTCACCTTGTTTGCATGAGGAAATGCAAATCCTTGGGTTTGGGGGTGTGTTGGGCTTCATTTTTGTCATGTTTTCCGCCATACAATTACACTCATAAAGACAACCTCTCCTTGCATTTCATCAATAATATATCTTGAATTACTCCATAAACCTCCATTATCCCATGTTATTCATCCTATGTGGTTAATACATAACTTTCCATATTTTTAGTGATTAAAAGGATGATTATAAAATGGTTTTTTTTATCATGGTTTAATCATATACTTCTATGTCCAAACAATATGTTCTTGCATTGGCAGTCATCTGGAACCCGCACTAGAGGTCATCCAGTACTCACACTCCAAGTCATATGATACTAGAAGGTTCTACAATCATCCTATACCCACACTCTACGTCATCCTATACTCATATTTTCCGGTACCAATTATGTTCTCATCCGATACCAATTCTACACTCGTCTGGTACCAATGCAATGCTCGTCTGGTACCAGCATCAACAACCGTCTCGTACCAGATATAGTTTGAAATTTTGAAAAGCTTCTAGAGGAAAATAAAGGACATGGGTTTTGTCCAGAGCGGAATATACATGCATTCATTTGGTAAATTATTCATATATATCACACGTGTGGACCTCCAGCTCAGGGGGAATGATTCTGCAAAAATTAGCAAAAATCTCAAACTGCCAAGTTGTGTCTCGATTTCTGTGTAGATGGCATCATATCTAGAAATTCTACAAAATGGGTTTTGTCTAGAATGTGGAAAATTGAATAATTCATGAGAATGTTTTCAAAATATGAATTAGTTTGGAAGATATGGGTGGATCCCTAACTAGAATCGGCCCAAATTACAATAAAACCCAGATTTTTGGGATTTCTGCCTAAAAATGTAAAATTTGAAATTTGAGCATTGGGATTCGATCCCATCCAATCCTCAATGATTTTTCATGTATAAATAATCCTCATAGGGCTATGATAAAGGCCAATTAGCATTATGGGCATTATTTTCTAATGGATATTAGGGTGTCATCATGACAATGCCAAGATTGTAAGAGACTAGTAATTTTCTGAGTTTGATGAAATGAAAGAGTTGTTAATGTACATGGTTCCAAGCATTTGGAGTGATTTGATTGTGTTCAAACAACATTCACTACCTTGAAAGGGCTATATTACCTCAAAGTGGGTAAGTGTTGCTATATTATATTTTCTTGGTAGATTAACATTGCATTGTGTGTTTATTTCATTACAAGTCAATTTTAGTTTTGTTATCATTTGAGTTAAAGTTTGTTACTTTTTTTATGTTTTTGCATTAGATGGATGAATTTAGATGATTGGGTACATTATTACACTTCTTAAGATTTGATTTTATTATGTACTCCTTCCATTACTTCTGTGTTCTTATATTTCTACATATCCTTTCAATGCTTTGTTTATGTGCTTAATTAATTGTGGAAAATATTCCCTCGCTTCCATGCTTCACTCCCATATATTTAATCATCCAAACCACCCTTTGCATTTATTATTTTCCACCATTGATTTTCCATCCTACTCACACATCAAAACCTACTATTCAATTCACATATCCCTTCACCTATTCTACGTTGTCCTAAACAATGTAAAACATAGTTGTTCCATTTTCTATATATAACCTTTCTCTTTTATATTCACCTCATCTTTCCTCACACAATTCTCTCCTTAGTTGTCAATTTGATTATACATTACATTCATTTAATTACAAGAGCATAATTTTTCCATCTCTCCCTCATTTTCCATGTATTAGTTATTGAGTTTAAATGTTTCCTTCATATCTGAATTACATAGAAAAACACTTCCTTTTCTCATATTCATTATTTTCCTTTCCATCCCTTTCTTTTTCATTTACTTTATTGATGTATTCATTTGATGACTGGTTCTAAGTTTAGGATTTGTGATTTTACATTTCCTTAATATTTCTACAGTTTAAGTTTGGATTTCTTTAAGAATGATTTATGTTCTTACTCAATTTTGTTTTTTCACTATTTTGTACTAGTCTACACGTATTTCTGCACTAATTTCCTCTCTTGTTTTTTTTATTGATGAAGGTTTTTGTTATCATGTTGTAGGATAGAATTTAATCTTCCCATTTTAGGATAGATCTTTCCAAGAAATTGTTGATCACATAGTTTTGTTTTAGTATTTCATTTTGTTTGGCTTCTTATTGCAAGATTGTAGCTTCAAACACCAACGGATAGATTAGAGGTCTAACTCATGAGATATGGCCTTCCCACATTGGAATTCTTCCCAAGGTGTTAGTTTATTTCCTATCATTTGAATTCATTTCCATTTTCTTGTTTATTTTATTGTATTTAAGTGTGTATACACTATAGGAAATAATCATTGAAGGACAGAAAAATTAAGTAAGATACTCATGATTAATCACATGAACATCACCCCGAGTACATAAAATATTGTGATCTAAGCCTTTATAGCACTAAGTTATTCCTATGTCCCAGTGATGAATCCTTAGTGTTAGTTTCCTATAGTGTGGGTTTGAAGATTGGTTTTTTGACTTTAGATTAGGTTATCCTAGGCTTTGATCCTTCATTTCATGTGACAACACCTCAAAGATTACAAGCCCCAGTTGGTAATTAAATGTGGGAATTAATAGTGCATATATTTATCCCAACAGAGCTATGTGTTTACCAATTTGCATGAGGCATATTTCTGTTATTTTCCTGAGTTATTACATGAGTGGATATTGAGGTTAAATGATACTCATCTGACTAATCGAGTAAGGCCAGTAGAGTGGAATTTTGAGAACATTGCAGGGTTGGAAAGGGTTAATAATAAATTCACATGCACGGTGGATTTTTGGTTACACAATATTACTACAGGGTTTATTACTGAATTTGTAGTGGATAAAACAAAGGCATATACTATTGCAGAGTAGGATTTCCTGAAGGGATCCAAGGGAAGTTACATCAGGTCTCTTTACACATCAATTAAGATATTATTGGATGATAAAGGCGTGATGGCCATGGAATAATACAACTAAATCACTTTTCATGCATGGGGGAGCTAGGGGAATCACTAAGGAAGATCTGAGATATGGAGAGGGATTTGGATGGAGACTAGAAGAAGGAAGAATTGGAGCCCATAAGGATGGATGAGGAAAAAAACAGGGAAATAATAAGGAGACTAGGAATGACACGCAACAGACGACCCTACCAGTATAAGATCAATAATAAAAATATGGCAGTAACCGAGCAAGAGGTCTTGGACAATGATAAGTAAGAGGTAGAGGATCTTTGTGTGATATGGAATATTGAGGAAATCATGTGCACCACATAAAGAGGAAAACATGAGGTCAAGGGTTCAGTGTAGAATAAGGTTCTCCATTTCATATCTGAATTAGTGTGGAACCAACAACCCCATGTGCAGCTAATACATATGAAGAAGAAAAAACATTTAACCAACAATTGATTAGTGGTAGAAGGATTTGTATAGGACATGGGTCCAATGGAAACTCAAGTAGAAGTGTAAGTTCAAAAAGTATCAGTCAAGTATCTACACTGCATGGACATGGTAGTACAAAAAAATTCTCAATGGCAAGAAAAGATCCAACTATTAGGTTACCAAAGTTTCGAGCAGATGGGTCAAATGACCCAAATAATCATTTACTTATCTATGAGAAGGTATGGGAAGGTAATCATATTAGATATGAATATAGAAATGTTGCGTAGTTGTAAATCACATTCAAAGACTACGCATTAGACTGGTACATGGGTCTCGTAGAAAATAATCCAACAGGAGCGCCTAAAACTGTCACGAAGGTGAAGAGGAAACTAATAAATGAATTTCAAAAACCAAGTTCAAAGGATTAGTTCATGAATGAAATGATAGATATTAAGTAGAAGCCAAGAGAATCAGTATGGAAGTTGGACCAGAATTTTAAGAGGCTAAAAGGTAAGTTGAAGTACCCTATTACAGATATGAAACATAGACATTTATTTGCTAACTATTTATTAGCACATTTGAAGTATCCTTTAAGACAAAAAAAGCTCCAAACCTATGATGAGGCCTTGCAAGAAGCATTGCAGTTAGAGGAAAATCAATATAAGAATACAGATCTAGTTGTGGAAGAGGTGAGAGCAGACCTGAAGAACTTAACATTTCAGTCAAAACAAAATAAGGGAAAGGGAAAGAGGGAAGATGTATGGTGCACATTTTGTAGAACATAAGGTCATCATAAGAATGAGTGTCCAACCTTTGCATAGTATATCAGAATATGGATTCCAAATTTGTTATCATCAGGAGGACCATGGTGTGATATATGAAAAACACATGGGAATGATCCTTATCATTTTCTCATGATGAAGAAGTATCAGACAATACCAAAGAGTACATTTTGTAATTTTTGCAAGTCAATTGGACATGAAGACAAGGACTGCATATCCTTGGAGATAATGAAGTAGAGGAAATAAGATTCATATAGGGTGTAGGCTGATTTATTGACCACACAACATGACCAACAACCAAAGTATAGTAATGCACAACAACCACAGTATAATACGGCACAAAAATTTCAAGCACAACCACAATATAATAACGTGCAACCGTTTGGAGCACCATCGCAGTATAACAACATGCAACAGTGTGCAACACCACCATAGTACAATAATGTGAAACCACAGTGCAATCAAGGACCTAAGTATATACACTGTGTAGAGATAATCAAGGTAACAAAGGAGGCTTCAAAGGAGGAGGTCATGGAGTAAGAGGCTTTGGAGGAGGTAGAGGACCAATATTTTATCACAACTGTCAGAAACCAGGTGGCTATGCCAAAGACTATCCACAACCACTTGCGAAATGTATGTATTTTCACATAGCATACCATGAGATAGAATATTTTTTGACACTTCTGGTGAAGATACAAGACAAGAGGAATTAGAAAAATCAGAATGTACAATGGATTGTTGTGGAAAACAGAGAAGAGGATGGGAAAAATATCAACATAGTTACTATAGGTGGATCCAAGATAGGAGAAGATGCATCAAATAAGGATTAGGATCAGTACCAGTGGGTCAAGAAGAATACAGTTTTTGAATAGAAGTTTGATGCATGCAAAGAGAAAGAGACATTCAAAGAGGCTAGATAGGAGATTCTGAAAGAAAATATTGTGTCTAGTTCAAGAAATAAAATAGTATATGAGGTACAAGTATATTACATGCCTCCATTATTTGATCAGACCAACAAAGAGTAGCCTTCAGAACAAGTAAGTAACTTAAGAAACTTTTTGGGGTCGTGTGTAAAATTGTTGAATGATAAAATTTATTTACAAGTACTTCAAAGTGTGTTAGAAAAGTGCAATTTTGGGAAGAAGGGGTAAAGACAGTGAATTGGGTCTGTAAGAAGAGAAGAACAAATAGGTAATTGAGGTTGAATGAAAACATTGGATATTTCAATATTGGGTATATTATACTAGACCTAGGGTATGAATTCAATGCTCTACCAAAGAAGACATGGGAATCTATGTGAGAATCAACATTGGGGTATTCACCAATATAGTTGAAGTTATCAAATCAACATATAGTGGATCCAATTGGAATATTGAAAGGGATTCCAATATATCTAGATGGAGTATGCACCATGGAATACTTTGAAGTCATTAACATAGTATATAATAGTTCGCCATATCCAACATTGTTGGTTCTGGATTGGGATTTTGATAACCAAACTATTATTAACTTGAAGACTAGGAATATAGATTTATTACGCCATTTGATCCCTCAGAAGGAGGAAGGTATGTGGAACTTGGGAATTTTTTTTTTATTACATAATATGTAAATCAGTTGTATAGAACTACCATGTGCGATGAGGATTACATCAACCCAACTGCAGATGGAATGTTGAGTTGGAGGAGTATTATTTCTTATGCTTCAAACTTTGACACAATATTGGAGAACTAGTAGAAGTGATTACATAAATTATCCACCAAAATATGTGACAGAATGTTATAACCCTAAATTGCACTATCCCTGCTTACCTGGTATCAGGCCTACTCATGCCTCTTCCTAGCCAAAGCCATGCTGAGCAATTCCTCAAAAAACCACTTAAAACAAGCAACCCGCGCCCTAACTTCTCACTGGGCGTGGGCATCCGCTTACTGTCCTTATACTGCACGCGGGCATCCGCGGGCTAGCCCAATACAGCCCGCGGGTACCTAAGAAAAGAAAAAAATCAAGAAAGTTTCTGCCGAGACACAAGGCTTTTTTTCAGTTAACTGGAACTCCAAGCCATGCATGGCCGAGAGTTCGCCAAAAACCCTAGCTCCTTCTAGCCTATAAAAGGAGGGGTAGGGGTACTATTCAAAGGAGGAAAATCATAGCAAAGGAACTCTGCCAAATTGCCAAGCCAG
>ML784614.1:653980-702893 GCA_009831015.1 Picea engelmannii | reverse complement strand
TGTCCCAACCCTTTAGCCTTGCCTCAAGCTTTAGGAGAAACTCAAGAAGCAGCAGTTGGAGGACAAAAAAGAAGAGGAAGAGCCTAGGATCAGGATCGTGGAACGGTGACCGGCCTTAGAAATCATTGTAAGTTGATTCATATCGAAGTTAATAAAAAGATACTTTTCCCGCCCCGAATACATAAGTCTTATCTATGTTATTTGATTTGTTTTTTTATCTCTAACCTTAGAATAGATCAGTAGCATGCATGCATAGTCTTGTCTTGATTGCAGGGAAGCTTTTGGAAGGAGCAGCAGCAGCAAGGAGATAAGAAGCTCAACGGAGGATCTACTTCAACCGTCGAAAAAAGGTTGGTTCATTCTTCTCTTGTGTGCATGTGAAAAAAGGGGTTTTAGATTCGGGTAGAAGGTTAAAAGTTAAGTCTTGAGGGTCATGATCTGCGTATGAGCTTAGAGCCCTAGCTTATTAGTCCGTAGGGTAGAATACCCAACAACACAGAATGACACATGTGCTAAGATGGATTGGTTCATAGGTAAGAGAGCCTCCTACTTTTTATGGTCTGAATGAATTAGAAGAATTTGTAATAAAGTTTGAATTGGAAGTAGTAGAAAATCATAGATTACCATTATTAGATATTGCAATGAAAGCTACACCTGCCCATTGTTGGGGTACACATAAGGATAATATCAACAACTGGTATCAGTGCAAGAGGTTACTACACATAATATTCGATGCAGAGTAGGAGAATAGATATGAGAAGAAATATGATGGAATGGAAAATATAGAGAACATGTAGAAAGATGTATAGTTAAATGGAAATTAGTACCACAAGAATAATGGACACATCATTTTATTCACACATTAGAAGGAATTCCAAAAAAAACAATACACAGAATAGGAACAACACAGAGAAACTGCAAATTGGGAAGAGATACAAAAAAACATTGTGGTTACATTTTCCTTTGAGAATGAAAGTCCAGAGATAGATACAACATTGAAGGTGGTAAGAGACATGATATTTGAAGAACTAGAAATTGAAATAGTCCCAACATATCTGAATCAGACTAGATAGAGAGTTAGATAGTTACTACTCTGTTATCATGTCATAGAAGAAGAAGATCCAACAGAAGAAAACTTGTGCAATATCCAAATCCCAGAAGTTGAAGGAGAAAGGGAAGTAGAAGGTCCAAAGTTAGATTCAGAAGATTATGTTGTACCATTAAATATAAAAAAGGTAAACATTGGAACTGAAGAAAACCCAAAGATTGCAAGCATTGGAGATTATTGGGATAATCAGACAGTAGAAAGAATCAAAGAATTACTGCACGAGTAAAATGACTTGTTTCCAGGGACATTTTTAGAGATGAAGGGATTAGCAAGAGAACTAGGAGAGATGAATATCCCTTTGAAGCTAGAATCCAGACCTATAAGACAAAGACCTTACATATTAAATCCAACATATAATCAGAAGGTGAAGGCAGAAATTGAAAAAATGTTAGAGGTTGGTGTCATAGAACCTATGGAAGAATCATAATGGATCAGTCCTATAGTGGTACAAGAAAATAAGCAAGGAGGTATCAGGATTTTTGTATATTTTATAAAAGTGAATGATGCTTTCCTACGTGATCATTTTCCTACCCCATTTACAGACGAAGTTTTGTTGAAAGTAGGAGGTCAAGAAGCTTATTCATTTATAGATGGGTTTTCATAATATAATCAGATTAGAATAGCTCCAGAAGATAGAAAGAAGACAACATTTGCTACAGAATGGGGACCATTCTAGTATACAGTAATTCCATTTGGGTTGAATAATACACCTGCAATTGTTTCAAGGGTAGTAGTGGATTCCTTTAAGGAAATTATTCACAATTTTTTGGAGGTTTACTTGGATGATTGGACAATGTTTAGTTTATTGAAGGATCATGTTAAAGCTTTAATATTGATGTTAGATATATGTAGACAATGTAATATTTCATTAAGCATTAAGAAATGAAATTTCAGCACACCTTTTGGTACTTTGTTAGGGAATGTGGTGTTTAAATAGGGTTTGCTAGTGGATCCTACTAAAATTGTTGTCATGGTGAATTTACCACCACCAAAGTCAGTGTGTCAGTTGAAGAGTACACTTGGTCATATAGGATATTACATGAAGTGCATAAGGGGATATGCACATATTACTACATTGATCGAGAAGTTGTTGAAGAAGAACACTAAATATCAGTGGAAGTATGAGTTCCATAAGAGATTGGATATTTTGAAAAAGAAAATGGTAGTTGTGCCAATTTTAGTGTTTCTAGAATGGGAAAAAGAAGTTCATGTGGATGTGGATGCATGTGTAATAGAATTAGGATAAGTATTGACACAACTAGGAGAAGGTGATATACATCACCCAATTTCATTTGCAAGTAGGAAATTATCAGACTCGAAACAGAACTACAATACTACAGAAAGGGAAGGATTAGCTATGGTGTATGCTTTGCAAAAATACATACATTATTTGTTAGCGAAAAATTTCAATATGTTTACAGATCATTCTTCTCTTAGATATTTGGTCAATAAGCCATTGTTGGGGAGAAGAATATTTATATGACTACTTTTGTTCCAATATTTTGACTTTGAAGTTGTGGTGAAGCCTGGAAGATTGAATGCAAGACCATATCACTTATCTAGTGTAACTAATGGAGAAGAACCAAGTAACTTGGAAGACAACTTCCTGTATGCACAATTGTTTTCAGTACAAATATTTGATGATTATTTCATTGACATTATTGAGGTTTTGAGTATAGTATTTTCACCAAGAGAATTTACTATTGCTCAGAAGAAAAATTTGGTGGTCAGAGATGTAGACTACCAATTGATTGCAGGTCATTTATATAATCTTGGAGAAAATAACATTTTGAGGAGATGTTTGATGGAGCATGAAAGGCCTATCATTTTATCAAAATCCCATGAAGGGATTTTTGGATGACACTATGAAGGGAAATCCATTGTACAGAAGGTATTATGCACAGGATTATGGTAGTCAATAGTTCACAAGGATTCAAAGGAGTACTATGAGAATTGTGATGTCTGTCAGAGAGTTGGAAAGCCATCCAAGAGGGATGAGATGCCATTGATATCTCAAGTAACTTTGTAAGTGTTTGAAAATTGGGAAGTATATTTTTTAGGTCCAATTAATCCACCAACCAAAATATCAAGAGCTAGATATATTATTAAAATGACATAGTACTTGACTAGATTGACTGATGCAACACTAGTAAAGGATTGCAACACATAGAATGTAACATGATTTTTATTTGAACATATATTTAGAAGGTTTGGATGCCCAAGAATATTGATGAGTGATCAGGGGACTCATTTTATCAACAATATAATCCAGACAATGATTGAAGAATTTGAGATACATCACCAAAAGAGCACTCCTTATCATGCTCAGGTGAATGGGATAGTAGAAGCATTCAATACAATATTGAAGAATGTCTTGACAAATATTTGTAATGTAAACATGGATGAATGGGACTTGAAGGTACCAATAGTGTTATGGGATTATAGAACTACATGCAAGAAGCTAACATGGAAAACAACTTTTAGATTGGTGTATAGACAGAAAGAAGTAGTTCCCGTAGATTATTTTATACCAAGTCTATGCATTGCAACAATTACAGATATTACAGAAAGAGGCACAACTCAGGAAAGATTATCTCAACTCATGGAAGTGGAAGGAGACATAATTATAGATGGATTCCATTAGGAGGTACAAAAAGAAAAGGATAAATCCTGGCATGACAGACATATTAAAAAGAAGAAATTCAAAGTAGGAGATATGTTTCTCCTCTATGATAGTAAATACTGGAAAAACCCAAGGAAGTTCATAATGCATTGACTAGGTCCATATGAGATAAAGGTTGTCATAGATGGAGGCATTGTGCAGCTAAAGGACTTAGCGGGTAAGGAAATTCAAGGAATAGAATTACAACACAAAGAATAGAATTGTACATAATGTTTATAGTAGGAAGAAAAAGAAGAAAAAGAAAAGAAAAAGTAGAAAAACAATAACGTGAAGTAGACAATAGATGGTTGTGACAAGAAGTGAAGATAATGCATGTAGGACAACCATGACAAAAGGAAATTCCAATGCGCTAGAGAAATATGACAATAGAAAAATATTGTGCACCAGAAAAATGAAATAGTCGAGAAAAGAAAAACCATCCACCAGAAAAGTGAGGCGTGAAACGAAAATTTATGACAATGGAGGAAGCGTTCCTGGTAAGCTTTGGAGAATTTATGACAACACTATAGAAGAAAAAATTGTATCCAAAAAGATTCATTTTGACTTCGAGAAAACATAGAGCTAAGGAGTAAGAAGCTAAAGAGTGAATAGATGATGTAGAAGGCAGTCAGTGAGATTTATGAGCAAACCCACACAGATTCAAGCAATATGGCACCTCCAAAGGTCGGAGTTCCTAGCAGGATAGTGAGGAAAAAATGTAGCACCGTGAGGTCACCGCAGGAGTCAATAATGGAAGCGGAAAACCCTACACAACTGGAGGGAGTGGTGGATGTCAACGCCATCCTTTCCCTAGTCATCAAAAAAGTAATCCCTACAATTGTGGAGGAGTAGGAGACATACCCTATGACATAATAAATGTATATTGACCCAAAAAACATGACAGAAGAGAAAAACCCATTGCATCAACCTAGCATGGAAACACTCCAGCTAGAAAATGAAGAATATGAGGAACAAACTAAGTCTGACGAGTCGAGGGTTCAATCTGGCACATATCCAGTGCAACAGGAGAAAGTATATGTAGAATATATCACATAGCAACAATAATTTAGCACATAAGAGGAAGAGGAAGAGAAAATGTTCTAGGAGGCAAGGCCCTCAAGGGTTCCAACAAAGGGGAAAAGAAAACAAACAGTCCAAAGGTCGTCGCGCAAGCAACCACATGTAACCCTTGTGTTACCGCACATACCAACATGAGTACAAGTTTTACCAAATTTGCTAGGATGTGTAGATAAACTATGCTATGCAGACCACGATGTAAAAGATAGAGACAAGTTTCTAAAATTTGAGCAACAAGTATACATGGAGAGTAGAGTGGTCAATGTGAAAGGAGTATTGATACTAGAACCCAAACAATGGATAATATGTTTATATAACAAATGCATAATGAACCTGCTAGAGATCCCACATTTTGGAAGGTGTAAGGACATAAATAAATACGTCAAACAATTACTAGCATTAATGCACGAAGGAATTCTATGGATAGATAGGCCATTCTCAATTGATGTTGAGCTAATTTCCAAAATAACAGGTCTGCCCATAGATTGTGAGAAACCTACACAGTATCTAGATGATAAGACTAAGGAGAAATACTTGGAAGAGGAAATGAATAAAACCTATGGAATAGAGAGATCATCCAAGGGGATGATTATAAACAGAATCAGTGAACCCATGACAAGGTTAGTGACAAAGATTATGCCATGTAAATTAATAAGGAATCTTTTCAAAGAAGAAGCGCCAATAGGGGTGATAGCAGTAGCTGCATAGTGTGCAAAAGGGACTGTATTTAGGTGGAGTCCATACTTGTTAAATCTATTTATGGATGATTGCAAATATGCTCGAGACTTAGGAATAGATTTCCATTATTCATGGTTACTCATACTTATTTCTTTAGAGGGATGGAAACACCCGAAATACAATGCATTTTGTCAGAGACTCAAAAACTTCCACACAACACGGTATGTAACATTGTGGAAGACAACTATCGCAAATGAAAGACTAGAAAACTCCATCATATTTGCTACATATTTGGAAGAAATACAGGAAAAAGTGTCTGAAACTTGGAGGATCCAACCCGAGGTAGTATAGGAACACAAGAAGATAGCTAACTTCAAAGCATCAAGGCAAAATATGTGAATATAGGAAAAAAGGGATCCAAGGAAGGAGTGGCTACAGATGAGATATTGCATCACAACAGAGGAAGTGCAATGGGTAATGAAATACTAGAAGGAGGAATGGAAGGTTCTAGTGGAGTTAACAAAATATAAGAAACCATCAGAAGAGGGATCCTCATAGAAGAATGGTACCCCAACAAAAAATACAAGAAAATAAGAAGCACACACGAAGAAGACAGGGGGGAGCATAGAAACAAGAACACTTAGACAGAAAAATTATATCCTCAAGTATATCACACAGTAAAAGAACCACACAAACACCATTAATGGAAAAACACATAGGGAAGATAACATCCCTGCATAGGAGGGGACATACCAGAGACAAATACCCCAATCACAACAGAGAAAAAAGAGTCAAGGCCACTTAAGAGAACAATCTTCAGTCAAGAGGAGCACGTAAGGAAACAAAGGTGCATAAGGATATCCCTCGGTATACCATAAAAAAAATATGATGTGTAATTATTCATAGAGAGAGTAAAGGACCGCACCACAGAAGCATATGAATATGAAGAAAAACAAAGAGAGAAGATAATGCAGGAGTTGATAGAGATCAAGCAGGCCTTGGAGAAGATACGATTAACCAAGAAACAACACAAAGAATAAAACATATCTCAAGAACATGATAGGCTAGTAGAGAGTGAGGAGGAGACAGTACATATAATGATAGTGGAAAGTGAAAACTTTATCATTACTAAACACATGCTGCAAATGGATGAATACATGGCTCAAAAATAGGTCAAGAATGTGGAACAAATGGAATTGATATTTGCTAATATACCAACAAAAGAGTTATATAAGTTGTAGATGAGCGTCGCACAAGAATTACAATCGATAGATAGGATAGATGTGACACACTTGGAGATATCCAGGGAAGAGAAGGAGGTGCTAGAGACAGTCCTCAAAGAAGTGCAGATTGAATGTGAAGAGGAAAAAAAATGCATAGATAAATTGGACCAAAGACTTGAGGAAGTCTTCCAAATGATCCCAGACAATGCACTCGCAAGAGAACTTAGCATGGAAGAAAAGATAAATAGGATAGCGTAGACAATGGATGGGTATAATTAGGATATAGTATATTTGGTTGGGAATTTAACACCAACCACCCCTCCAGAAGTCCAATCATATAGGAAACAATAGGAAACAAAACAAACACACATAATTTCACTAAAAGTGAAAGAAGTAGAAGAGCTCTACAAAAGGACTACGCAGATCTAGACGATCCTAACAAAAGATGAATGGATCCAAAATTTGGATAAGTGGGAAGAAAAGTTGAATGTTGAAGTCCAGGAATTGAAGAAGAGACAAAAGTTTTGATATTATGGTAGTCACGGGAGGTATTTACCTCCACACGTAAACCTGACGAGAATAGAATATTCCAGGAAGCAAGAAGAAACCCTAATGAGTTGGCTAATAACCCTAGAAGACAATTCGGCTCAAGAAGATAATTTGTATTAGGTTATTAGCCTCCAAGATAAGAAGTCATCCAGAAGAAATATTATATACTGAGTAAATAGGAACCCAGAATGAGAAGTCAGCCCAGGCAGTTTTCCAGTTTTAGTATAAATACAGGAGGCCAGTCTTCATTCTGGTAGGCATTCTCACAACTGCAGAAGCAACACTTGTGCGCACTGCAGTTGGAAAGTTGTGCACAAGTTTGGAGGAGAGTTGTTGTTGCAGCTATTGCAACTAGGAGATTTCGGTTTTGGCTTGGAATATCTCTTGTTTATGGTTTGGACTCTCTGATCAACTCTTGTTTGGTGCGCTATCCTTGGAGAAAGGTGCACCACCTTTGTTTGGCTATCTAGCCTAGGGTTTTCTTCTGGAATGATTCTTTTTCAAGGTTAAGGTGCTCGGAGGGTGGATTTGACCTATGGTTGGGTGACAATAGTGATATTGTCTATGGTAAAACAAGCACATTCTGACAGGTTATGGGCCCGCACCTCCTTCATTTAGTCTAACCACTGGAAAGGAGCATATCCATAAGGATGCTAATCTCATTGATGAACTGTCTCTAGGGTTTCTAGCAGGAGTAGTTACTAAATCACTTTCGCTATGGTTACTAGCAGGTGCAGTTGCAGAAACCCTAACCCTCTCCTTGAGGCACCTTAATTGAAGGGATTGACCTAATTTCTGGATAGACTAGTGCACCCTAGCCTAGCGCATATCTTGGTACTCTCAGCAAGCTAAGACGTCAAGTTTGATTTTTTGGTCAAATCTAGGGTTGACCAAGTCAAAGAAGCCATGACTTACTCTATGAAGTCATAAAACAAGTTAGATGGAGATTTTAACTTCAGAGTGTGGAATACAAGGATTGACCTGATCCTTGCCAAGAATAAAGTGTTGGATATCGTGAAAGGAAAGATCATGGAACCAGAGTTTGAAGAAGGAAAAGAGAAGGAATCACAGAACGTTGCAGTTATGGAGAAGTTCAAAGACGATGACATCAATTCCATGAGTATCATAGTGGACTCTATAAATGACCACTTCATACCCTACATCTCACATCTGGACTCATTGAAGAATATGTACGATGCCCTAAGAAACCTCTTCTCAGTCAGAAACATTGGACAAGTAATGAGTTTGAAGAATGAGCTCTGTGACATGAAGATGAATGATGATGACAACATAACATCATACTTTGTGAGAATATCTCAATTAAGAGATCAACTACAAGCTATTGAAGAGATCATTTCAGAGAAGGAATTTGTAAACATAGTACTCAATGGTCTTCCCAAGACATGGGATGCATTTTCTTCAAGCATGAACACAAGGAAGGAGTATCCTACATTTGAAGAACTTTGGAATTGTTGTGCTCAAGAAGAATCAAGGATCAATGCAAAAGATAAACCCCAAAATAAGTACAATGATCAAGCCTTCACAGCAAGATTCAATAATTTCAGGAACAAAAGGAAGTTTGGTTCAAGGAAGAAGCCAAATCAAGAGAAAGGCATGTCAAAAATACAATGCTTCAACTATCGAAAGTATTTTCACTACAAGAATCATTGTCCCAAGCTAATGAAAAGGAAGGAGACACACGAAACATCATTTTCCGAAGAAAAGGAACCTACAAAGAATAACAAGAAGGATAAAAAAGACTTCTTCTTCTAAGAAGGGGTAACAATACTCTTCATAGTTCTTGTACATACCATGTTTTCTATACATATCTTGCATATTTATTTCTTAGAAGATAATATGTTCAAAGAGAAACTATACCTATGGAAGAAACAAAAATATAAGGATTTCTATCATTATGACTACAAGTTAGAAAATACACATGAAAGGATGAAGTACATCAAACATAAGTAACAGTTGAAAGACAAGAGGAATTCAGAATCAATCTTGAAGAAACCTAGAAGAAGTAAAGACAGAAAGAAGTCAACAATCAAGAGGAAACTAGAGAAAGGCTTATGACACCTTGCAGAAGGAAATAAGGATGTAGACGTAAGCATGGATTATGTTAGATGGAGGGAGTCAATTATATACTTCCAAAAGAAAAACATGCACTCATACATGAAGCCAGGATTAGGAGGGAGCTAATCCTATGATCCATTGAATATGATGAAGTATATATCCATGGTATCAAACATGAAAAGAAGTATGTGTTCAGTTTGACTTTAGAAGAAGTCTTGTTCAAAAAGAAACCTTAAAGTATCCCTAGTTATCCATCCACATCCATGATCCTATGATGAAAGGAAGAAACCAGAATATTCAGAGCATGGAATCTATAGAAAAATCCATGGACCCAAGATATAAAGACAAACATGAAGAAGAACATGAAGATTCCAAGAAAGAAATAGAATCTAGAACAACCAGTCATTCTATCGAGAATCACAAGATTACCATCCTGATATGAACTCACTAAAAGAAATCAAGAAGAGGTACTGAAAGTTGTGATGAATAATAGTGTATTAAAGACTTATGAATGTAAGAATTGCGATATCCAAAACTAAAGGTTCTCCCATATGGAGGGAGAAGACTATGATGATTACATGTTCCAGTAAACGAGATATATCTCTACATGAGCCATTATATCATTTGCAATATCCATGGGTTGGAATTGACATCATATGAATTGGTGCAGACCCCTGAACCCTCAGGACGAGATCCACACATGATCGTTCTAAATCTGCCCTTGAGTCTGATTGACTCTTTGATTCCCCCACAGGGAAACAAAGAAACACACACACACACACACACACACACACACACAATGGTGTTCCTCCACAGGTCCTTATGAGTTCTCCCACATGATCAAACACAAAGTGTCACCCAAGTCTCCTTGACCACAATAAATTCACCCCCTTCCTAATTTGAGCCTTTGGGTTTCGCGTTATCGTGATTTCTGTTGTCGAGTTTCTGACCCCTTAACCCGTCAAAACCCGAAATGACAAAACCTGAAAGGTCTGGCCGCGTCCTCCTCCATGCCTATATCATGTTTCGCGACTTCGGGAATTCTAGAGAAAGGAACCTCGATCCCTTGTCTTCTAAAGTTCTGAAATTTGGAATCCCAATGTGTTCAACAAAGGTTGGCTTCCAATGGAACTTTTCACCGATTCGGATTTTCAGACTTTGCGAATCCTGATGCAAGGCTCACGGATCTTCAACCTCCAAAACCTCGAAACAATCAATGGGTATTGACACTACCTGGCAATGAGTATGTGCCACATGTCTCCTCAACTGTTCTCGGTCTCTGATGTGGATTCCTACCACCTGTCACTCTTTTTCTTTCGGGACTTGAACTAGACTTCAACTGTCGTTCCCCTACCACTTCGAAAATCCAAATTTTGAAATGACGCCTTCTACGGAACCAATGGCTGATAGCCTCCCTTTAGATCCAACAACCCATGTTATTTATGGCTTCCAGGTACCGGGAGTTCAAAAATATTGACCCTAAAACACTTATCACCACAATCCCTGAATTCTCGAACCCGGAAACACCGAAATGTCAAAACGCCATTTCACAATATTTCTCTTTTCAGAACTCTAGGGTTTCTCAATGCAAAGGCCCCTGGCTCCTTGTCATCAGGATTTTCGGTATTCTGAATCCCTAAATCCTTCACTTAACAATTCTTTTCATGATTCGAAAGTTAGAGTGACCAAGGATTTTGTCTTACACTCTAGAATTACAAACTCTGTATCCCCGAAATGATCTAATGGGTCAAAACAGATCACGATCAACAATCCACGTTGATTCCTAATACCAAAGTGATGGGTTCATCCTCCCCTATCCACCTTGTAGCTTCTCTGGATCCTACGATCCTCGTGACTTCAGGAGTTCTCCACAGAGAATTCCAACCACTCATTCCTTCCTTGAAGACTTCTGTGAAATGAACCAGTGTTCCTCGTCTGAACTTGGCTTCTGTAAATTGATTTCGCTCCACCTCTCTTTGAAGTATTTTGATCTTCATCTTCCTTTGAAGTCTTCAAAGGTGTTATCCCTCCTGAACTTTCACTTACAAACTTGAGTCTCTAGAAAGACTCCTGCATGCACTCCTTGTGGCAATCTTTCAAATACTTTTGGGTAATTGATCTCTTCAACTCTGTGCACTCTCGCGACAGTAGTCCTTCACTCTTTCCCTTATTTGATGATTTTAAAGCCTCAACTAGCCTGTGAACTCCTTGCATGGATTCCGTGCTTCACCTGTACTTATGTTGGAATGAGAACAACGGTATCTCTTCTGAGCTTTCTGAGATAAAACTCAGAACCTTTGTCAATGCACACCTTGTTGACGTTTCACTACACTCCTTGCAGGAACTTCTCTCACTCAGGAAGAGAAACAATTGAAACTCATTCTCTCTCTTAGACTTCAAACATTCAACATGAAATCATACATACACAGCATAGCCTCATAACAAATGCATAACAGAGAGAATAAAACAACCATAAGCATATCATTCACCATGTATAAACATAAAACATCATAACACCATGAAATCTGAGTCAAAGCTCCATATATTAACTCTCTGCTACAACTCTCTGGGTTCTTCTCTTCAACTCTCTACTACAACTCTCTCCTTCTATCATGTTCTAATGTATTAATGATATAAAGATACAAATACGAGGGTGTCTATATTTGTTTTTCCCTCCTGCTCTTCTAAACTATCTAATCTATAATTCAAATCTACCTACTTTCATTAACTGGGCTTAAATTCCTTTTACATTGATAGATGAGAGAAAATCACTCACAATCTGTTTACAAATTCCAGACATAAATGCAAGTGCTCTTCTAGATATTACATTTATATCTGCTTCTTAATCTTTCAAAACATTTCAAAATGTGAAAAATGTGTTGGCGCTTTTCCCAATTGGCTTCCGCATTCATGCTTGCTTGGTTGCTGACGATGCTCCTGCATCATACTCTCTTTCTTGAAAATTTTCATGAACTCATGTTCATGAGCTCTTGCATGGTTTGTCCATGCTTATTAATTTCTACTTTATCTTCCCAACTTGCATCTTCAACTAGATGTCCCTTCCATTTGACCAAGTATTCAAAATACTCCTTCCTCCTGGTCTTTTTGCTAATCCGCTTGTCAATTATACTTTCCATCTGTGGATTTTCAGCTACAAGCATCTGTTTTGTCCATTGAACTTCTTTTTGTTCATCCTCTGCTCCTATTTCTTCATCTCTGTAAGGGTAAAAATCCACAATGTTGAATATCGGTGAAATTATGATCTCATCGGGTAATTCAATCTCATATGCGTTTGTCCCAAATTTCTTTACGACCTTGCATGGTCCAATATTTTTCATCTTCAGTTTGTTATATGTTCCCATTGGGAATCTCTCCTTCCTCATATGTGCAAGAATCATATCACCAACTTCAAATTGAATTTCTCGCCTGTGTTGATCTGCTCTTCGCTTGTAGTCTTTATTTGAATTCTGTAATCGTTCCTTAATTCGGTTGTGAAGCTCCTTCATTGCTTCTGCAAAATTCTCTGCACTAGCACTCCTGAATTCATTTTGTTCCAAATATTTCAATTCAGAAACTCCCCTTGCCTGCATTCCATATACAATTTGGAATGGACTCTACCCTGTGCTTCTGTTAAGCAAATTCTGCCTGTGGCAAAATGTGATCCCACTGACTGTGGTGTTCAGTCACTAAGCTCCTCAAAAAATCTCCCAAGATTATGTTCACAACTTTTGTCTTCCCACTTGTCCCCAACTTCTTCCATAAAGTCCTCCAGAAATGTCCCACGAATTTGGTATCTCGATCAGAAACTATACTCCTTGGCAAGTCATGAAGTTTGATGACTTCCTTGAAAAACAGGTTTTTAATATGAGTTGCGTCACTGGTTTTCTGGCATGGGATGAAATGTGTCATCTTGGGAAATATTTCTACTACCACAAAGATTGAATCACATCCTCTTTGTGTCCTTGGCAGTCCCAATATGAAATCCATGCTCACTGCGTCCCACGGCCTTGCAGGTATGGGTAATGGCTGGTATAGCCCTATGTTCTTCCTTTTCCCTTTTGTGTGTTGACAAATCCTGCATCTTTCCACAAATTTCTTAACATCTGTCCTCATCCCTGGCCAAAAATATGAGCCATTCAATTTTGAGAACATCTTATCATGACCGAAGTGTCCGACCAATCCTCCACTGTATTTTTCCTTTAGCAAATTCTCCCTCATGGAGAATTTTGGAATACATAGCTGATTGCCTCTGAACAATCATCCATCCTAGATCATGTATTCAATCCATTGGGTTATGTCCCTGAGAACTGGATTCTCAGACGCCTCATATGCTTCCTTAAAATCTAGGTCATCCCTATACATTTCTTTGAGGTTATCAAAACCCAAAGTTTTGACTCTGAATTCCTTCATAAGCAAACATTTCCTGCTCAAAGCATCAACAACTTTGTTAGTAGTTCCAGAAATATGCTTAATCACAAAAGTAAAATTCTGCATGAATTCAACCCATTTATCATGTTTGTGGTTCAACTTCTCCTGTTGAGTCACGAATTGTAAAGCATGATTATCATTGTACAAAACAAACTCCTTGGGAACCAAATAGTGCCTCCATTTCTTCAGTGCTTGTATGACCGCATAGAATTCCTTGTCATATGTGGAGTACTTAACCTTCGCTTCATTCAGTTTTTCACTGAAGTATGCGATCGGTCTGTCATCTTGGCTCAAGACCACTCCTATTGCAAATCCACTCGCGTCACACTTGACCTGGAATGTCTTGTTGAAATCTGGCAAAACCAAAATTGGTTGCTCGATGATCTTCTTCTTTAGCAGGTTTAAACTCTTCTCTACTTCCTCTATCCAGTGAAAAGATTTATGTATTTTCTTCACCGTATCCATCATTGGTGGGCTAATCCCACTGAAATTTCAGATGAATTTCCTATAGAAACTAGCTAAACCATGGAAGCTTCGAACTTCAAACACACTTTTCGGTGATGACCAATTCTTAATTGCATTCACCTTTTCCAGGCCCATCTTCAACTCATTTGCAGAGATAACAAAACCCAAATAAATTAGTTATGTCCTCATAAATGATGATTTCTTCATATTAATCAGCAATTTCTCTTGCTATAATCTTATCATCACTGCAGCTAAACTCTTTAAGTGCTCTGCTTCTGTCTTGCTGAAAATTAATATATTGTCAAGATATACAATGATGAATTTCCCAATGAAATCCTTCAGGACTTCATTCATCAATATCATGAAAGTACTGGGGGCATTTGTTAAGCCAAATGGCATGACAAGCCATTCATACAACCCCTCATTCATGTTGAATGTTGTCTTCCATTCATCGCCTTCTCTCATGTGAATCTGATGATATCTGCTTTTCAAATCAATCTTTGAAAAAAATGTTGCTCCACCCAAGAAATCCATCAAGTCATCCATCCTTGGTAATGGAAATCTGTATTTGATGGTAATCTTATTGATTTCTCTTGAGTCTATACACATTCTCTAGCCTCCATCTTTCTTTGGGCTAAGCACTGTTGGAACAACGCATGGACTCAAGCTTTCTCTAATCAATCCTTTGTCCATTAAGTCCTGGACCTACCTCTTGACTTCTTCATTCCCCTGCGGCATCAATCTATATGCTTCTTTGTTTGGTAAACTGGCTCTAGGTATAAGTTCAATGTGATGGCTTATACTCCTAATCGGTGGCAACGAACAAGGTAGTTCATCCACTACTATATCAGCGAACTCTTCCAGCAACTTCTGGATTTCCTCTGGTAAATCATCCACTCTTGTACTGGTCAAAACAATTCTAGGCTTCCTGACCACAATAAATTGTGTGTCTTCCTTCTTCTTAACCTCATTAAGAAGTTCCTTCCCACTCATGAGAAGTACAGTGTTTCTCACCTCTGGTTTCACTTCTTTATCCTTGATCGGTAGCAACATGTCCGTTCTCCCATTTTTCTCCAGGGTGTATGTGTTCTTTCTCCCATCATGAATCA
Organism: Picea engelmannii; assembly: GCA_009831015.1. Classification (NCBI taxonomy): domain Eukaryota; kingdom Viridiplantae; phylum Streptophyta; class Pinopsida; order Pinales; family Pinaceae; genus Picea; species Picea engelmannii. The sequence continues at coordinate 687,518 of ML784614.1, read as the reverse complement.
CATTTCTGTCATATTGCCATGGTCTACCCAGCAATAGATGACAAAAATCCATGGGAATGACATCACATAATATTTCATCCTTATATACTCCTATTTTAAATTCAGCTAAACATTGTTTAGTGACATTTACCTAATGTCCTTTTTGTAGCCACAAAACTTTGTATGAGCTTGGATGTACGATAGTCTCCAGCTCTAGATTTTCTACCATATCTGTAGACACGAGATTGTCTGTGCTACCGTTGTCCACAATGACTTTGCATACTCTATCTTTTGTTTTGAAAATAGTCTGAAACAAACTGTTCCTTTGGGATAGGTTCTCTACCTCCTTTTCTGGCGTTAAGAGAACTTTCCTCATCATTAAGGATCTTCTGCCCTCAGCATCTTCTGCCTCAACATTCCATCCTTGTGCTTCGGCAATGTGAGTCTTACCACCTTCTTTCTTTATGTCTGGACACTCATAAGATTTATGTTCATTTTTCCTACAGACAAAACATTTCACTTCACCTCCTCAACCTCTTCCTCTTCTTCTAGCTCGAGGAAAAGTATTTCTATCAGCATATTGCCCTCTTTGTGATCTTCCTCCTCTCTCAATTTGAGTTTCAGGTTTCTTCGCCTCTTCTTTAGATTTCTGAGTTATGTCTTGGGAAATTGTTTTACCTCTAGCTTGACTTCTACCTCGGCCTCTTTGACCTTGCTTTCAGATCAGCTTCTCTTCAGCTTTCAAAGCCATCTGATAAGCATCTTCTACATTCTGAAGGGTCATCATGCTCATCTCGTCTTGAATGTCATATCATATATCATTCATGTACCTGGAAACCTTTTCATCATCTCTTTCCCGATGACCTGCTCTAATGTTTATCTTGTAGAATTCTTCAGTGTATTCTTTCACTGACATCATCTTCTGTCTTAAATTTTGCATCCTCCGAAACAGAGTAATTTGATAATCTTTGGGTATGAATTTGGCTTTCATCTTTGCAACCATTCTATCGCAACTTTTTATTTTCTGCTTTCCTTTGCAGCGTCTGTCAGCCTGCAATTCATCCCACCATAGTGATGCATGCCCTTTAAGTCTAGAAAAAACATGTTTTACCTTCTCGTCTTCCTCGACATCCTCATAGTCGAAGTATTTATCCAGATCTCTAATCCATTCTAGAAGCTCTTCAACATCCAAGTTTCCCTCATACATTGGAATGTCCATTTTTTCTCTAGCACCTATCCTTGCAACAACCCTGAATAGGCGTTCGTCTACAGCATATTTGACTGCGACTTCTTCTCCTTCGTGTCCAGTTTCATTTTCACTTTTATCTTGGCTGATATCCCCAGCATCAACTGTGCACCTCTGTGTTGTTTCCATGGCATCAATCCTAGCATGTAGTTTGCACATTTCCCTCTCCACTACTGGATCAAGCATTGGCATTGGCATGTCTCTTCTTCTTGACGGCATGGCTGAAAATGTTTCTCTTTTCTCTGCTACAGAAAGAAAATAACTCTTTCTATGCTCTGATACCAAATGGTGCAGACCCCCAAACCCTCAGGTCATGATCCACGCAAGATCATTTTAAATCTTCCCTTGAGTCTGATTGACTCTTTGATTCCCCCAAAGGGAAACACACACACACAATGGTGTTCCTCCATAGCTCCTTATGAGTTCCCCCACATGATCAAACAAAAGGTGTCACCCAAGTCTCCTTGACCATAATAAATTCACGCAATTCCTAATTCGGGCCTTCGGGTTTTGCGATATCGCGATTTCCGTTGTCGAGTTTTCGGCCCCTTAACCCGTCGAAACCCGAAAGGTCTGGCTGCGTCCTCCTCCACGCTTGTATTGTGTTTTGCAACTTCAGGAATTCCAGAGCAAGGAACCCCGATCCCTTGTCTTCTAAAGTGTCAAAATGTCAAATAGCGATGTGTTCAGCAAAGGTTTGCTTCCAATAGAACTTTTCACTGATTCGGAGTTTCAGACTTCACGGCTTCGTGAATCCTGATGCAAGGCTTACGGCTCTTCAAACTCCAAAACCCTGAAACGGTCAATGGGTATTGACACTACCTAGCAATGAGTATCTACCACCTGTCTCCTCAACTATCCTCAGTCTCTAATGTGGATTCCTGCCACCTGTCACTCTTCCGCTTTCGGGACTTGAACCAGCCTTCGACTGTTTTTCCCTTACCACTTCGAAAATATGAATTATGAAATGACGCCTTCTATAGAATAAATGGCTAATAGCCTTCCTTTATATCCAATGACCCACGTTATTTGAGGCTTCCAGGTACCGAGAGTTCGAAACTCTTGACCCAAAAACACTTATCACCACAATCTCCGAATTCTCGAACCCCAAAACACCAAAATGTCGAAACGCCACTTCACAATATTTCATGTTTCGCAACATCAGGGTTTCTCACTGCAAAGGCCCCTGGCTCCTTGTCATCAATATTTCCGGTATTCCGAATCCCGAAATCCTTCACTTAACAATTATTTTCGTGATTTGGGAGCTAGAGTGACCAAGGATTTTGGCTTACACTCCGAACTTACAAACTCTGAATCCCCGAAATGATCTGACGGCTCAAAATAGATCACGATCAACGATCCATGTTGATTATTGATACCAAAGTGATGGGTTTGTCCTCCCCTATCCACCTTGCATCTTCTTTATATCCTACGGTACTCGTGACTTCGAGAGTTCTCCACAGAGAATTCCAACCACTCATTCCTTCCTTGAAGACTTCTGTGAAATGAACCAGTGTTCCTCGTCTGAACTTGGCTTTTGTAAAGTGATTTCACTCCGCCTCTTTTTGAAGTATTTCAATCTTCGTCTTCCTTTGAAGTGTTCAAAGCTGTTATCCCTCCTGAACTTTCACTTGCAAACTCGAGAATCTACAAAGACTCCTGCACACACTCCTTGTGGCAATCTTTCAAACACTTTTGGGTAATTGATCTCTTCGACTCTTTGCACTCTCGCAATAGTAGTCCTTAACTCCTTCCCTTAGTTGATGAGTTTAAAGCATCAACTAGCCTGCACACAGCTTGCACGGCTTCTGTGCTTCACTTGTACTTTTGCTGGAATGAGAACAATGGTATCTCTCCTGAGCTTTCTGAGATAAAACTTAGAACCTTTGTCAACGCACACCTTGCGAACGTTTCACTGCACTCCTTGTAGGAACTTCTCTCACTCGGGAAGAGAAACAATTGAAACTCATTCTCTCTCTCAGACTTCAAACATTTAACATGAAATCATACATACAAAGAATAGCCTCATAAAAAATGCATAACAGAGAGAATAAAACAACCAGAATCATATCATTCATTGTGTATAAACAGAAAACACCATAACACCATGAAATTTGAGTCAAAGCTCCATATATTAACTCAAGTGCTTATGTACATGGGTTCTTCCCTTCAACTCTCTGCTACAACTCTCTCCTTCTATCATGTGCTAATGTATTAATGATATAAAGATACAAATACAAGGGTGTCTATATTCAGTTTTCCCTCCTTCTCTTCTAAACTATCTAATCTATAATTCAAATATACCTACTTTCATTAACTAGGCTTAAATGCCTTTTACATTGACAGATGAGAGCAATTCACTCATGATTTGTTTACAACTTCCAGACATAAATGCAAGTACGCTTCTAGATATTACATTTATATCTACTTCTTAATCTTTCAAAATATTTCAAAATGTGAAAAATGTGTTGGCGCTTTTCCCAGTTGGCTTCCACATCCATGCTTGCTTGACTATTGATGATGCTCCTGCATCATGAATGCAAATACTATTCTCCAGAATAATTAAACAAAAAGAATATGTAGAGAAACCTCAATTCTTTGAGGTATACCAGAAAGAAACCCTTGTATGTAGATGGAAGAAGACAACTTGGTGGAGAACCTCCAATGCACAGCAGAATGAGCAGTTCAAAAAATGGTCCAGGATGAGAAGTTCCTTTCTAGTTCGGAAAGTGGTTGATATTTCTAACAGACATGAATTTTCAAGTTTGAAAAATGGTCTAGATCGAACGGTCATTTTCGTAATGAAAATGGTTCAATGGATTGTTGATGTACCATAGACAACGATTTATCCATTGTGGTTAACATGGGGAATGGTATAGGATAATCTCTCTTCTTGATGGTCACTCTTAGTAGTGGTCAAGAAGACTAGTCTACCTTGCATGACAAGCATTCTTTCGAAGCTCACAGTTGTGAGCATTTTCGAAGAATGGTCTGTTTTGGAGGTTGGTGTAGGATAGTTATTTCCTTAGGAAATGGTCTAAACAATTATTCCCTAGGGAAGATTCATTCTCTCTGGGTTGCACTTTGTTTAGTGCCAGAGGAATGGCCCAGATAGGTGAATGGTCCAGGTTCAACAATCAGGGGTAGGCATTCCCTAAGGCAGACTCATTCTCTCCAAGTTGCACTTTGTTTAGTGTTGGAGGAATGGTCTAGGCTCAGAAATGAGTACAATTATTCTTCCTTGTTTGAGAAGAATAGTCCAGATAGCTCATTATTGATGTTTGACCTTCTGAGGGAAAATGCTCTTCCAAATCTCACAGATGTGAGTGGAATAATGGCCCAAATGATTCAGTTTATATCATAACAACGTTTTTTGTGCAGGTTGATATCAAATGAATGTTATGGAGACTGTATGTCTCTAGACAGTAGATGTATACTACTTTGGTGGATGTGTTCCACTGTTTGTGACTATACATCACTAATCAAGTACCTGTGTGCTACTTGGTGTGGTAGTGTACCATTGGATTGTAGTTGTGTACTACTATGGATAAACACAGTTGTGTTCTATTGAATGATATTGTTTTTATTTCTTTGAAGACTAGAAATAGTGTTGGAAATGATTATCAGCTAGATGGATGATCAATGGACAGAGATTTCCCAGACGAAAAAATGGTCCAGGCCATTTATTCTTCTAGGACATATGTCTGGATTAGAATAATGGTTCTTGTGTCACTCTATGGAGTGGGTGACTTACTGTATGACTATGATGATGCTACTGATTCAATGGTATGTTTGTGCTCAATCCATTGTCTTCAATACCTCCCTAGCTAGGAGGGAGTGTTGATATTATGGTAGTTGTGGGAGGTATTTACCTCCACGTGTAAACCTGACGAGAATAGAATATTTCAGGAAGCAAGAAGAAACCCTAATGAGTTGGATAATAACACTAGAAGACAAGTCAAATCAAGAGGATAATTTGTATTAGGTTATTAGCCTCCAAGAGAAGAATTTGTCCAGAAAACATATTATATACTGAGTAAATAGGCACCCAAAATGAGAAGTCAACCTAGGAAGTTTTCTATTTTTAGTATAAATACAGGAGGCCAGTCTTCATTCTGGTAAGCATTCTCACAACTATAGAAGAAACACTTGTGCACACTGCAGTTGGCCAGTTGTGCACAAGTTTGGAGGAGAGTTGTTGTTGCAGCTAGTAGATTTCAGTTTTGTATTGGACTATCTCTTGGTTATGGTTTGGACTTGGAGAAAGGTGTGCCAACTTTGTTTGTCTATCAAGCCTAAGGTTTTCTTCCGGAATGATTCTATGTCAAGGTTAAGGTGCTCGGAGGGTGGCTTCTACCTATCGTTGGGTGACAATAGTAATATTGTCTATGGTAAAATGAGAACATCCTAACAAAAAGACGATGAGTATTTCAGATAGGCTAAATATCACGCAAAAAATGAAAAATCTACAAGTCAATTTGAAGACAATCCAAGGGGAAATAAATACAATATATGCTCAATAGGAGCCCCTGTAGGAGAAAACAAAGAATATGATATCAGAATTGAAGACAGAGAAAGGAAAACTGGAACAAGCACACTATGAGAGCATAAAAGTGTTGGAGGAGCACATAACAAGGCAAGTGGTGGAGACCCTGATAGAAACAAGTTCATAGACCAAGACACAAGTATATGCACTCACAAATAAGTTCCAGGCATTATAGAAATATGTACAGAAGGAACACACTCCATGAGTGGATCAAGACGAGCCATAGGTTAGTGTTGGAGGCCTATTAGAGTAGGAAATTTTGGGGTTAATTTCAGTAAACGAGGCAAAAGGAACCAAGGAAGCAACACGTGCTAGGAAAGAATGGAAAGTAGCATGACAGAGGGAAAAGGAAGCAGTGCACCAGGAAAGAAGGAAGATCAGTGAAAAGTCAAATAAAGGAAGGGTTGGATAGAAGACCAATCGTGTGAAAGACAATTATAAAGTGGACAAGTGGAGTCCACTTAGAATTAGGGTTTTGATTCATGATGTAAGGGTTTTTACCCATTTTGTAATATAAATAGAGCATGTATGAGGTAGTTAGGGGGATCATATCTTAAGAGCTTGGGTGTGAAGAACCTAATTTTGGAAAACTTTTGAGTCTTGAGTCGATGTATCTGGTTTTTTTAGAGATGTGGAGATCATATGGAGTAAGTTTTTATATGTAATTGAGGGTTAGGTCACAATATTTGGAGCTTGGTGCGATGTTTCTCAGCCTCACCATTCATAAACATATGATTTAATGTGCACAACACTATTTTATGAAGAATAATAATAAGAAGTAGAAGATATTTGTGGACGTAACCTAGGGGGGGTGAACCATGGTAAATTCATGTGTTGTGATGTGTTTGAATGATGTTTTTTGTTTTTGTTTTTGCAGATACGTATGAATGATGAATGTATAGAATACTGTTTTGTAGTGTGAAATATCGATAATGAAAAATGAAATAATTGTTAGATCTAGATGAATATTATAATGAAGTATATGATGTAATGCATGCTAAAGTTGAAGAAGTAGAACATCCCCAATCCCTTCCATGACTGCAGACATATCTATCCTACAGTCACTCATTAGACATCTCAGATGAGACTTGTTGGCCCTGACCAAGTTTTGAGGAACACTTGGTCATATTTGACCATTTTTGGGTCTTCGATAGCTTGTCAAAGATGGAGCGCAACGTGAAGTGGAAATCATGGAAGCTAGACCCCTTTTTGGGTTTTTGGGGATAATGTAATGGGAAAGGGATTTCTACACATGGGTTTACCCACGCTTAGGCCCACTTTTGTAATCTAGAAATAGATACTAATGCAATATAAGAGGTGGTGGAGGAATGGCTTAGTGCTAGTAATTATATCTATGTGATCGAAGAGTTGCGAATTGTGCTAAGTTTTGGTAATGATTGTAAATGATTTGTGCATACTGTAAGAGACTAAGTGAAGGATATTGTAGAAGGCTCTGTTCTTTTAGCACAAGGAAGAAGGATCTAGCAAGTTGCACAAATCTTCTGTCCTATGTGAAGAGGGATTTGGATGGCTCTATGATGTAACCCGATTAACTGAAGCTAATAAAGAAGAAGACTTTGTGGACGTAGCCCCAAGGTGGGGGTGAACCATGGTAAATATGTGTGTTGTGCTCTGTGCCTCGACCTAATGTGTTTGTCTCTTCCTTTTCTAAGTGCTTTGATGTGTTTAGATAGATATATTTATGCTTTATGCTTCTGAGATATGAATGAATGTTAGATCTGGTATGTATATGCTTAGTGCATGATCTACTGAATCTAATCAATCTTGTTGTGGCTAAGTGTTGAATTGTCTTAGATATAAGTACATACTGCGATGCTCTGTGCTATCTGCAAAGTATCATAAGGGTTGAATATTGATGAATAATCTATGCTAAGTGATTGGCATTGCTAAGTTTTATAATCACAGATATGTGTCCCAGCTAAGGTTGTAGACACCTGAGTCTTGCAACCACCCCTGCCTCTACCTCTGGTGAGACTTCATCTACTTCGCAAGTGTTGTCGAAAGGTCCATAGTTACAGTTTTTTTGGTTCATTGTTGTAGCATTGAACCCTGGTCTACCCCTGTGTGCCAAAAAATGGTTTCGATGGCGGCACCTGAAAGTGATTGATGGGAACTAAGGAAGAAGAAAATTTGTATGAAAGAAATATTCATGCGTAGATATGTTGCCCTAATGCGTAGCTTTCTACTCAACCTGTGAAGCTTTGTGTCAGGAATAAGGTTAGATATGAAGAAAGGAATATCAGATATGAAGAAAAGAAGCAAGATCTAAAAGCTTTATGCTCTGAGAAAGTAAAAAGTGGAAGTTTTTGAAAGAAAGAGGTAAGATCTACAGAAAAGAGGTAAGATCTGTAAGCTATGTTCTCTAATAAAGGTAAGAATAGTCAAAATTTTTTAGATCTGGAAGCTTTTTTCTCTGTAGAAGTAAGACAAGTGAAAAATTTTGTTTCTAGAGTATGGATCTAGGTATGATTGATAGATGTTTTCCTAGCTTGAAAACTAGGGCTTTTATAGATGAAAGAAATTTTGATATGAATAAATATGATAAGCATAATGATAGATATGTTATACCTATGCATAGAAAGAATGTTTGGACTAAAAAATGGATGCAGGATCCTAGAAAGAATTTTTTGTAGGCTAGCTACCATGATCCTGGGGAGATGTACATGAAAATTTGGGGATTAGTGAAGAGAAAGAGAGGATTAACTCTTTTTTACAATTGTAGAAGACCAGGACATCTTGCTAAGGAATGCCCTTGTGGAAAACCTAGTTGCCTCTGTTGTAAGGCTATGGACCATGAAGTACTGGATTTCCCTAGAATGATTGCTAGACTTGAAAATATGAATATGGAGCAAGAAAACATTGAAGGAGATCAAGAGACTAATAATATAGAAGAACCCCAGAAAGAATTAGAGATTATGTTATTGCAAATGAAAGAAACCCTGGATGAACATAAAGATGCCAGTTTGTCGAAGATCTTCAACGAAAAGGAGAAAATTGAAGTAAGAATAGGAGACTTTGACATCGATTGTTCTCTGTATGAGGAAACACAAATGAACATTATGACATAAATCACTTGGGAAACCCTAGGAAGGCCTGCTATGGTTCCTTCACTGGGAAAAAATAGGTTGTTTAAAGGAAAAATGGTAACCCTATGTGGCAGAATTACCCAGATAGCTATGAGTACCCATGGAGCTTTGACAGAGGAAGAATTCAAAGTTATTAAATTTATTGAGGACCATGCCCCATTTCTAGCGTTTTTAGGCAAGATCTAGATTGAAAAAGACTAGATCCGGAGAAAAGAAGAAAAGGAAGCCCTAGAATAGAAGAAGCAAGAACTCATGGAATTTATGACTAGAAGGATTGCCTACTTAATGGAAGAAAAAGAGAATAGATCTAAGCTATTGAACACCAAGGACTTGGATGTAGAAGATATAAGAGAATTAGAGGAACCACAAAAGACTGAAATACCTAATCCATATGATGAAGGAGTATTACCCTTGGATCTGAAGAAAGACTCTCAGTATTGCGAAGTGACTATGTCGAGAGAAGATAAGAATTAGAATGTAAAAAGGATGACCCAGACGAAGCTCATTGGGAAGAAGGCTAGGAAGATAAGTAATAAGAGATCCAATATAGAAAAGTTATAGAATATTCCAGAGGAAACTTCGCAGAAGTAAAAATCACAAGAATTGAGCTTCGCCAGGATATCAAAACAAGGACATATGGTACTCAAATGACATGAGAAAGAAATGGCAATCTAATTTCATTTTCCACTCGTACTATAACCAATTGAAATCATCCATAATAATTGAACCTCACATAACCCCAAACACTTTACAGATATTCCGACCTCTGATAAATTTCAACGCAGACAACCACTTTATATACCTAACCCCACCCACTGATGAGCACCAAGAACAACTTCAGTCCTATTATAAGCTGACAGAAGAAGACCCGAAAGAGATCACCAAGGAATGGTTGGCAGACCTCCTTTTTTTAGAAGACCCCGCATAAATTTCCAACATCAATAGACCCGGAACTGTGCAGGATACACCTGGGCCCAGTAAGACAAAGAAAGCAAATACAATGAAGAATACTGAAGAAGTTTAGGATGTTGATAGCCTATCTGTAAGGATGGATTCCATTACACCAGATGAAGAAGGTGATGATGAAAAATTTATAGAAACTAAACAACAGAAAGTCAAAGTACCACCTCTTAGCGACAAAGAAGACTCATCGAAGAAAAGGAGGGTCTCACCTCTGAAATATTCCTCCAAAAAGAAACCAAGAACCCCTGTAACCAAGATGTGAACTGCCCTTACGTTGGATGAATTTGATTTCATTGTTGCAGTAGTCAATGATGCTTCAAAGGAAATCATAGAGAATCAAGAGGCGAAGCAGGAAAAAATGTATAGCCAAATTGAGATCGCGCTCCAAGGAGTACAACAAGCACTCCAGTCTAGCCGAGCAATCTCTACCGCACCTCTGCTGGAAGGAACAACAGAAGTGGGAGATGAATCAGTTCAGCTCCACAAGATTGTTGATACAGTCGAGGTACACCTTTGAAATGCTCATGAAGAAAAATCACAGGCCACCCAGGCCCTAAAGAAAGCACAGGAGGAAATTATTGAACAATGCCAAGCTGCACAACAAGAGAAGAATGCTCTCCAAGAAAAATTTGAAGAAGATAGAGTGAAGATCCAAAAAGAGAAAGAGAAGTTGCTCGCAAAGTAGATAGGAATTGAAGAAGCAGTCAACAGATCATTTTGCTCTATGATTGGCTTAGAGCAGAAGGTTGAAGAGTCCATAGAGCACCAAGTGATGAAGCTGGTTGAATTTATTCAGCAACTTCAACAAAGGGTCATGGAATTAGATATTTAGACCATACCATAGACTCCACAAGAAGTGTGTTACCAGCAAGACTTGAATTCTTAGAGCGCAATCGAGAGGATTAAAAAACTTGCTTCATAATGTAAACAACTAAGTAGAAGAAGCGCGCAGATATATGAACAACTATCTGAACACCTAGAGTTGGAGAAATTGGAGTCCCAACTCCAAGAAGAAAAGAAGCATGCAGATACAGTACAGCCACAGCTCAAGCTCCTGTCACTCATTGAGAGGATGAAGAGATCCCAAGAATAATGCACTTCCCAACAACTCATTGTTACTATGCAGAACAGAGTGATGGAAGTCACCCAGAAACTCCAACCAAGCCAGGAGGCGACCTACCTATTGTTTGAAGAAATTGAAGGCCAAGGAACACTATTAGAATAAGTAGTTGTTACAGTCAAGCAACAATTGGAAGGACCTATCAGCAAAGCAGTTGTTCAGGAATTCACCAAGCAAGAAGCAGTAGCACAGAGACAAGTCGAAGCAGATTGAACCAAGCTCGAGACCTTTGAGGCAAAGTTACCCAGACCTGAGTGACTCAGGATGAGTCACAGGTGAGTGTTGGGGGCTTGTTGGCCTTGACCAAGTTTTGAGGAACACTTGGTCATATTTTACCATTTTTGGGACTTCGACAGCTTGTCAAAGATGGAGCGAAACGCGAAGTGGAAATCGTGGAAGCTAGACCCCTTTTTGGGTCCCTTTTTGGGTTTTGGGGGATAATTTAATGGGAAAGGGATGTTGACCCGTGGGTTTACCCACGCTTAGGCCTACTTTTGTAATATATAAATAGATACTAAAGCAATATAAGAGGTGGTGGAGGAATGGCTTAGTGACAGTAATTAGATCTATGTGATTGAACAGTTGTGAGTTGTGCTAAGTGCTGGTAATGATTGTAAATTATCTGTGCATACTGTAAGAGACTAAGTGCAAGATATTGTAGAAGGCTCTGTTCTTTTAGCGCGAGGAAGAAGGATCTAGCGAGCTGCGCAGATCTTCTATCTTATGAAAAGATGGATTTGGATGGCTCTGTGATGTAATCTGATTAACTGAAGCTAATAAAGAAGAAGACTTTGTGGACGTAGCCCCAGGGTGGGGGTGAACCACGGTAAATATGTGTGTTGTGCTTTGTGCCTCGACCTGATGTGTTTGTCTTTTCCTTTGCTAAGTTCTTTGATGTGTTTAGATAGATCTATTTATGCTTTGTTATTATGAGATATGAATGAATGTTAGATCTGGTATGTAGATGCGTAGTGCTTGATCTGTCGAATCTAATCTATCTTATTGTGGCTAAGTGTTGAATTGTCTTAGATCTAAGTACATACTGCGATGCTCTGTGCTATCTGTGAAGTATCATAAGGGTTGAATATTGATGAATAATCTATGCCAAGTTATTTCTAAGTGTTATAATCACAGATATGTGTCCTAGTTAAGGTTGCAGACACCTGAGTCTTGCAACCACCCCTGCCTCTACCTCGAGTGAGACTTCATTTGCTTCGTAGATGTTTCTGAAAGGGCCAGTAGTTAGGGTTTTATTGGTGCATTGTTTTAGTGTTGAACCCTGGGACTGCCCCTGTGTGCCAACAATACTGTGTTGTGCACACTATGCACAGTGTAGCCTTCTAGTTTACCAGAAGGGCCGATGGTGAATAGGGTTTTGTGGGAGAAAAAAAATGTGAAAGATAGTGTATGAAAAAACCTTCATTGTGTATAACCATGTTTGACACAAGAGAATATTATAGTCAAGTGCGACATACACCACTTCAAGATCTACGAAGACAATATTTCCCCCGAGCTCGATGGTTAAGGAGGGGATAATTTCGTAAGGTTTTAAAGAATGTCCACCAAAATATTTTAGGATGGTTGGAGATGTGGTGATTTGTGGATAACCAGTGGATTTCCAACATGAAAAAGACATAATGCAAGTGGTCTCTCCTTCTTTGATCCCCGTATGAAAGATATTCTTGTTTAGACACCGAAATGTAATTTTCAATGCCAGTTGGTGTGAGAGATGTGGCTCACTTTGTTCTGTCACAACAACGCACCAAAAAAACCCTAAATATTGACCCTTTCATCAACACCTACGAAGCAGATGAAGTCTCACCTGAGGTAGAGGAAGGGGTGGTTGCGAGACTCAGGTGTCTACAACCTTAACTGGGACATAGATTTGTGATTATGATACTTAATAGAGAACTTAGCACCATCAGATTATCAATATGTAATCAATATCTACTTCACTGATAAAACAGAGCTTTGAAGCATTCACACTGATCTAATGTAATTAAGAACTTATCACAAACAGATGGATCAGATCTAGCATAAGCAAGCACTAAGCACATTCATAGAAGTCACATCTAACATTCATAGCACAAAGCATAAGCAGATCTATCTATCTATATGAAAGCACTTAGAAAGAGAAGCTATAAACACATCAAGACAAGCAAAAAGCATAACAACACAATGTTTATGTGGTTCACCCCCACCCTGGGGCTACGTTGTTATCGGACTAATTGGTAGGTGCGGACACTAACTGATCTCCCTAGATCCACCTGGATCTAGAACAAAACAGGACAGGACATGACTCTTTCCCTAAGTTTTGACCATTGAATCAACTAGTAGGAAGGAACAAGTAACATACCTTTATATCACTTCCTAGGGTCTCTGTTGCTCCCACTTCACTCCGGTTCTCTCATGAGGTCAAGACCAAGACAACACAAACCAACCAAAGTGAATATAGCACAATATATTCAACAGTCAACCTATGTGTATGATCAAGGAATTACACAATAAAGTGGAAATAGCTTTATGGGAAAGGGACATGCCACTGTATCATATTAATGGAAAGTAAATATTACAACCTGAGCCTTGATGTCGCAAAATTCCTTTCGATGGCTCCTAGCTCCGACACACACACTTTCTCAATTCTTGTATGAAGAAGATAAAATCCTCTTGATAGACTTGATAGAGTCTCCGAGCTATTGTTCAGCTAAGTCCTTCACACAATTCTTTCACCAATTCTCCAATGAATCTTGCTTAACCTTTTCCATGAGAATTCCCTCAATATATAGGAGATAATGAATTAGTTACTTGGATAAGAATGATCTCAAAATATCATGGAATCTAGTACTAGGATAACCATTCGAATGCTAACCCATCCTTCTAGAATATTCCCTTCTAGAAACACCGAGAATTCATCTTTTTCCATGCTTTAGGAAGAGTTCGCACCCTAGAAGTTCAACACAGTGCGAGAAGTTCTCACCCTATCTTAAGGAAGCATGCGAGAATCAGGCATTCTCACACCCAAATATACTAGCAGCCTGCGAAACGTCTTCAAAAATGAGTTTTCTTGGAAGAGATGAAAGTAACTTTTCTCAGGAGAAAGTTCTTATGAAGAGCCTGAGTACACCATCATTAATACATAATCATGACCAAAATCATGGGTAACAACGTCCACCAACTCTTCTTCTTTATTGTCTCCAGTCAATTGGTTACAAGGATAGAGCCTCAAAACCCTACTTCACCTAGGATAGGAGATCTGGCCACCTCGCTGGATCCTCCTTCCTTGCATTATAGCACAAAGCACTCGCAGCCTATTACAATACCTTTCACCTAGCTCTGTAAGACTCTAATAGTATGCACATAGAATTTAAACACCATACTTGCATGTATCACTTAGGTGTCTTGCATACACCATATAGATGCACCACCACTTCTATCTAGCCTAAGAATCTATTTATATATTACAAAATAGGCCTAAACATGGGTAAACCCATGTGTCGACATCCCAATCTTGTTACATAATCCCAGAAACCCAAAAAGGGGCCGAGATCCCATGATATCCGCTTCATCTTCCGCTCCTCCTTCGACAGGCTGTCGAAGTCCAAAATAGGTCAACATGACCAAGAATATCCCTTTGGTCTCTTACATCTTGAGGGGTCTCAGGTATATTTGTAGCTCCAATTCTGCTATGCATTGTTGTAGCTGCTGGATCACTTCTTCAAGTTTCACTACTTGCTGTAGAATTCTCTCTTCGGCCTTTACTTCTACGATTGTCACAGAGTGAAGTGCTTTGTTGACTAGTTCTTTTACTTCGAGTTGCTCCATGAGAAACTATTCCTTTCCTTTCTGCAGTTGGGATTTTTCTTTGTCGAACTTTGCTTGGAGAACAAGCTTATCCCATTCTGTAGGATTGCGTTGCTCTACAAGGAATCCTTGTACTTATGTCAAAGACTGGGTGGCTTGCACTGTTTCTTCTTGCGCTAGTCGAAGGATAAATTTGACTGTATCAACTATTCGGTGGATTTGAGCTCGCTCATCTCCCAGTTCTGGTGTTCCTAATGGAAAAGGCACAGTGGAGATTGCGCGGCTGGACTGTAGTGCTTGTTGTACTCCTTGGAGCTCAATATCGATTCTATTGTACATCGATTCCTTCTTATCCTATTGTTTCTCTGTTATCTCTAGTGAAGCATCATTCAAGGCCTCTATAATGAAATTGAAGTCATATGAGGTGAGGATAGTCTGCATTTTTGTCATAGAAGCTTTTGATTTCTTTCAAGAGGAAGGCTTCGAGGGGAAACCTTCAATTTCTTCGAGGGGTCCTCCTCATCTCTAGGTGATGTAACCTCACCTTTCTTCTATTCAACTTCTATGCCATTTATCTCTCCACCATCACCTCCTTTCTTTGGTGATATGGAAGTAGTCTTCATAGATGCACTGTCTAAATTCTGAACCTCTTCAGTTTTCTTCATCCTGCTAGGTCCGAGTGTATCCTGCGCAGTTTCTAGACTGTCTATGTCAGATATCTTCGCAGGGTCTGCTAGAATGAGGAGGTCTGTCAACCAATCCTTGGTGATCTCCTCCAAGTCCTCCTTTGTTAGCTTGTAGTAGTATTGAAGTTGTTTCTTGTGCTCATCAGTGCGCGTGGTGATATAAATGAAATGGCAAAGGTCAGAACCTGTGTAAAGTATTCAGAGTTATGCAAGGCACGGACTATATGTATACCTTCAAATAGTTGTAGTATCCATGAAATACAGCATTAGACTACCACTTTTTATTCATGTCACTTGAATACCACGGTGTGTTGAACTTCGCAACCAATGGCTCAAAGGGCTCGATGTCCAGGAAGGTCGCACCTTCTGACATCTCCCAGGTAATGAAAGCGATAAGGATCAATAGCCAGCTGAAGTGAAATTATTACCCTTGATCTTGGGATTCTCTATAGTCAAGTTCTAATTGGTTCACCAGGTACTTCACCCAATTCATTTGTAGGCCCTCCGCTCACTTCCCTGCAAGATCGACTACAAAATCGGTGACTTGGGTGGGTTAGTTTTTTTGTACTAACTTTCCTGTGATCAATTGATAGGTGAGGCATGCTGCGCTAATCTGGATAGAAGCTACATTGTAGCCTCATGTTCCCTTCTTGACATCGTTGTAGATGTCCTTGATCCTTTGAGCTAGAGCGCGATCCATTGTTTTTCCAGGATAGAAATCCTGTGGGTCAGGGCCTTGCATACTTAGCCCTGTGATCTGATTGTTCAACGTTGGATCCACTGTGATACAACATTTTAACCACAAGTATCTGCCATGGTAATAGGACAGCAGTATCTTGACACATGCATTCACCTCTTGGTGTATTTCGAAGTGCGTAATATTCATAATGTTCAGCAGGGTGGACTACGTGAGGTTATGGGTCCATGACTGAAGGACGATCTTTGAATTATTTCCATTTGTTATGGTCAGGTACTTATGTGGGGAGAGCATGTTGTAAAATTTCCGGTCGTCGAGGTTGAAGTCGTTAAACTTCAACGCTGCAATCTTATCTTGGTCTGCGTGAACTGCGTGTATCCCCTTTGAGAGGTACGTAGTGACCAAGGCGTACTCAAAATATCTAGGTATTTTTTCACGGTTTATTGCGCTATTCAGAGGTGGTAGATAGGAGGGTAATATGCTCAGAATCAACTTAGCATTTGCAAGATCATTCATGTGCTTAGTTTTCTTGTCATCTGATGGATGGGATGTTCTGGCTCGAGTAGTTAATGGAGAGGATGGCAGTCCTCTTGTGGATCATGCTTGTACACCTGTGTATAATCCTCTCACCGACATGACTCTTTCAGTCATCAAGTCAAGGAGTACTTATGTCACTGATTCTTTGACTGCGTTGAGTTCCTCGGACATATGCACTCAAGATTAATTAGATCGATGTCAAATTACTTAGACACTACAGTAGAATAAATATCAAGAGCACAATGATCAATGTATATAATTCACTTAGTTTGCAGGCTCAAACTCTTGGTTAGAAAAAGTGTTCTCGGTGCATGGCAAAATGGGATAAATAGGTAACTTGGAAATGGGTCTCTTGCAATGGGTATGAAGCCTCATTAACTCTGTTTGGTCTGTTATGGTGTGGTCCAATGGTCTGGTGTCGAGCCTTAAATTCCTTTCTACCCGTTCAGGGCGGCAGTCGAACAGTTATAATTTCCCCAACGAATATATTGCTTCGCCATGGCTAAGTGCCATGTGTCGTTGTTCTGATATCCCGACGAAGTTCTAATTTTGCAAATTTCCCTCTTGCTAAGTTCCCTTTGGAAATTTCTTAGCCCTCTTCTTACTTAACTTCCTAGCCTTCTTTTCAATGAGCTTCATCTCAGTATGTCTTTTTCCATTCTGATTCTTATCTTCATTTGACATAGTCACTGTGTGTGGTTGAGATTCTTTCCTAGGATTCAATGGTAGCGCCTATTATTTATCTGGGGTAGGTACTTCATTCTTTTGTGAGTCCTTTAATTTTCTTGCAACTTCGACATCTAGGCCTCTAGTATTAAATATCTTTGATCTGTTCTCTTCTTCTTCAATCAAGTGTGCGAACCTTCTGGTCATGAAATATTTTAACTCTTGTTTCTTTTGCTCCAAAAATTCTTCTTCTTCCTTTTGTTTGGCTTGATCTCTATCAATCCAAGGTTTTCCTAGTAACATGGTAAATAGGGTGTTATCTTCAATAAATTTAATAATCTCAAAATCTCCTTCTGTCGAAGTTCCATTAGCATTCATAGGTATCTGAGTGAGCTTTCCACATAGGTTTACCAATTTTCCTCTAAATAATCCTACTCCTCCTAATGAAGGAATCATAGGAGGCCTCCCTATAGCTTCCCAAGTTCTCTCTATCATGATATTCACCAGTGTCTCTTCATCCAGAACACAGTCAATGTCAAAGTCTCCTATTCCTTCTTTGATGCATTCTTTTTCTTTGAAGATCTCTGATAATCTATCATGTTGGTGGTCATTCAGGGTTTCTTTCATTTGTAACAATACTTTCTCTAATTCTTTCTAGGATTCTGCTATTTCTGGATCTGCCTTAGCATTTTCCTAGTTTAGATTCATTCCTTCAATATTAGCAATTATTCTAGCGAAATCCAACACTTCATGGTCCATAGCTTTGCAACAAAGACAACTAGGTCTTGTTCTAGGGATTTCCTTAGCAAGATGTCATGGTCTTCTGCAACTATAACACAAGGTTAATCCTCTCTTTCTTTTAAATAATCCGCAGCTTCTCTTGTATTGTGCACTAGGATCATAGGAGCTAACCTGCAACAAATTTTTTCTAATATCCTGCATCCACTTGTTAGTCCAAACATTCTTTCTATGCATAGGTATAACATATATTTCACTATTCTTGTCAGATCTACTCATATCAAGCCTTCTTTAATCTATTAGTGCCCTATTTTTCAAGCTAAGAAAGAACCTATCAAACATACCTAGATCCATACTTTAGAAACAAAAATTTCCACTTATCTTACTTTTACAGAGTACAAAGCTTTCAAATATAGAAATTTTCCTACTATTCCTACCTTTATCAGAGCACGTAGTTTACAAATCTTACCTCTTTTCTTTAGTTCTGACCTCTTGTCTTCAGATCTGACCTTCCTCTTAGCACAAATCTTCATAATTTAAGTAAAATATTGTGCACTAGGGAAATAGATCTATGCACAGAGCTTTCACAACTTTAGGATGAATCTTTGCACAAAGCATCTCCTTTCTCAGTTCCCAACAAACACAGTTTCGGTCCGAACAATGGAACCATTTGTTGGCACAGGAGTAGACCTAGGGTTCAATGCTACAATAGCGCACCAACAAAACCCTAACTACTGGCCCTTTTGGCAACACCTGCGAAGCAAATGAAGTCTCACCTGAGGTAGAGGCAGGGGTAGTTGTGAGACTCAGGTGTCTGCAAACTTAGTTGGGACACAGATATGTAATTATGATACTTAATAGAGCACTTAGAACATTTATATCCTCAATATGCAATCAATATCTACTTCGCTGATAAAATAGAGCTTCACAGCATTCACACTGATCTAATGTAATTAAGCACTTAGCACAAACATATGGATCAAATCTAGCAGAAGCAAGCACTAAGCACATTCATAGAAGTCACATCTAACATTCATAGCAAAAAGCATAAGTAGATCTATCTATCTATATGAAAGCACTTATCAAGAGAAGTTATAAACACATCAAGACAAGCACAAAGCGGAACAACACAGTGTTTACGTGGTTCACCCCCACCCTGGGGCTATGTCCACCAACTCTTCTTCTTTATTATCTTCAATCAATTGGTTACAAGAATAGAGCCTCAAAACCCTACTTCTCCTAGGATAGGAGATCTTCACACCTCTCTATATCCTCCTTCCTTGTGTTACAACACAAAGCACTCATAGCCTATTACAATACCTTTCACCTAGCTCTACAAGTCTCTCAAAGTATGCATAGATCATTTACACACCATACTTGCACATAGCACTTAGCTATATTGCATACACCACAGAGATGTACCACCACTTATATCTAGCCTAAGAATCTATTTATATATTACAAAATAGGCCTAAACATGGTTAAATCCATGGGTCGACATCCCAATCTCGTTACATAATCCCAAAAACCCAAAAAGGGGTTGATATCTCGTGATCTCCGCTTCGTCTCGTGCTCCTCCTTCGACAAGTTGTCGAAGTCCAAAATAGGTCAACATGACCAAGAATCTCCCAAAGCTTGGTCAAGTGCCAACATATTCAAAATTGGGCCAAACGTCCCACACAACTGTCATCAACAGTGATCCATCACAAAAGACAAACGCACTTAGAATTTGGGGGTATCACTGGGCATACGAAACAATTCATCCATATTATACGTGGTGCATGACTGAGAGAATTCCACTATGTCTTTATTCCCACAACCACACAACAATATATATAACCCTAATATAACTCAAAAATTCATTCTGGGCCATTTATTTAGTCTCCTATGAGTGACCAGGCTGCTCGCATCCAAGTGTAAAAAGATGCAGTAAACATATCCAATCTAGTATTCTAATTCTCAAGACATCACCTACAGGATGCGACATGTGTGACAACACCAAACCCCTGTGACTAAATCCAACCATTATCCGAACATCATAAGCACCATTCTAACGGTTGTATAATAACCAACAATTTGGCACTGTGGTGAGGGAAGCAATAAACCAAACAAGTGTGATAACAGTATGTACCTTCGAACCAAAACAAAAAAAGACAAAGGCCCTTTCATAACAAAAATCTGATTCTTTGACAACAGGATGGCGATCGTGACCCTTAGAAGTGAAATTGGCAATGCAGGTCTCATTCCATTATCACAGAGGTAGTGACAAGAAACTAAACCAACATGATGGCTATACGACCCATGGGTGAGCCTATATTCACTGTAATAGACCACAGTGACTGGAAATCACTTGACAAGCTCGACAGTTTCCCTATGCAACCTCATCCTGGAGGGTTTAGGGTTTTCACAGTAGCCTTCATAGGAGGTGTTTGCACCCTCTTTGTCACCTTGGTGAGCAAATCAAGGGTGCTTACATGCCCATTTGGGTCTTGTTGAGCATGACAGTTGTAGAGGAAAGAGTTAGAGAAAAAAAAAAACTATAAGAAAAAATTAAACTAATACAAACTAAAATCATAAGAATATGGGTATAGAGATAAAAAACACAACAAGACCAATATCACCAATGTTTTTAGGCTGATCAATTGATGAAATCAAAGCACAATGAAGAAAGGGGACTATGAGTCCCTTCTTCCTCCAAACGAAGGCTCTTGGGCCCTCACAAACTTGCTCTCCTTACAATAAGAAAAATGAAAATGATAGTGAAAAAACTCCCAAGCACATCCACTCAATGGAGAGGTGGATAGCTCAATGAAATGGTGCCAATGTGTTATTGTCAAGGAGTGAGTCCTTAAAAAAATCTAGGCAGCATAACATTATATGAAATTCCTTGAGAAAATGATGTTTCCTCATGGATTTTTATAGCATTGCATTGGGTGATTATGTAACTCCTTTGAAGTGTGACAAGGAGCTCTTTAGGGCTTCATTAGGTATTTGACCAGCCTACCATGTGGATTCAGCTCAGATTTGAGGGTCAAATCGGCTTGGGAGATGATCCATAAGTGGTTGGGAGGCCGACCAATTCGATAAATGCATCGTTTAGCAGGTGCACGGGTTTTTGCGCCAACAGTCGCGCATCGTGCACATATGCGCGCATGGTACGTTCATGTTCTGTGCATGTGCGCGCGCACCAAACTTCTGTAAGGTGCCCTTCAATTTTTGGTTACTTTGTATAGTTTTTGACCTTTTTGGAATGTTGTGAAATTAATTCAGTGCCATGAATGACTTCATTACTGTTTGACGATGTTGAGTTCTTGTCGCCATGTGCGGATGAAATTTTAGTGATAACAGATGCCCCCTGATGGATGAGGTTAGGAGCATACGTATAGCCAAAATCCATCAATGTTTCTTCTACTGAGAATGTTGTTGTAAGAGAGAGAAATAGTGGGACCGTTTAGAGCAATCCGTTGGAGAAAAAAGGAACCGGTAGGACCCGACCTTCTAAGAGTTGTGCAAAAAATAGAAAACTGTGTACAAACGAGGCGGACATGCCCCATGCTTGTGTTTATGTAACTCTGAAAAAAAATGACAGAAGTGTTCGTGTAGAAAATTGCAGTGCCCTCGGGGGCGGTGATGATAAAGGCAAAAGACAATTCTACAAAGGAACATACTCTGAACAATAGGCCATGATCGCGGTAATAAGTATCGGCGATGATGCGGGCATTGATGGCCCTACCCAGTTCAGAGGTCTTCGGAAAATGATAGAAATAACTGCAATAGTCACAAAGTAAGACCCACCATAACATGAGAAAGTGTTGGCGTCGAATGTTATGGGGGCCAATGACAGCAGGGAGCAATGGTGTTTCACCTTGTGCCGTCCGATATCTCTCATTGAATAGAGAATGAGAATCAAGATACTGTCGCCCTTCTGGAAAATGGTGTTGATGTCGACAAAAGGGGGATGCGACTCCCAGAAGAAAAGGTCTTCGTGGAATCTACTAAGGTGAGGAAGTGGTAGAGGTACATGGATGAAGTCAAGAAGTGGGAAGACTCAAGACTGCCCTTGGTTGGAGGATGTATGAGATGAAAAGTGGCCACAACCGTGTAACAAGGTCAAGTGTCAGGGGGACGACAAGACCGATGATAAGTTGTGCCAGAGGCTGGACAAGGTGGACAAATTCAGAGGGTAAAGGTAAGTGATCTTTGGAGTACTCTGAAGAGATGGACGATGTCGGGGATGGAAGATGATAAGTGAAACTCCAACCAAGGGTGACATGGGTTGCGTGTGGCCAAAAGGAAGCAAGTCGTTAATGGGGACGAAAAAAGAAAATGTAATGACTAGTAATAAAGGAGTTTGTACAATACATAATGAATAATTTTCGGGAGAAATGTACAAATATAGAAACGGGTGCCCCAGTGTGAAATGCATACCCCAGGGAGGGAAGAATTATCTTGGAAAACTGATGAAGGGTGGGGGCCCCATTGGTGAGTTTTTGTATGAGGTAGGTGAAATGAGGGTAGGTTCACAGATGGGAAAACTGATTGTGGATGAAATGGAGGGTTCATGATACTGCAGAGGTGCAGGTAAAAAATAGAACCGTAAAGAGATAATTTGGGAGTCCGGGTGGGAAATCTAGCAAAATGAGGAGAAGGAGTATGTGGCTGATTCATGACATGATGAAAGACTATCGGGACTCCCATCCCTAAAGGGTAATGAAGAACAGTATGAGTGTCAAAAAGTGCCAAAAGGTGCTATGAATGGGACAACTCATGTGGGTAAGAATGCTACCCGGTAACAGTACCGAAAATGCAAATGGAGGTGTAGGTACTGCAGAGCCGGGAATGAGGATCCTAAAGGCCAATATCAGCTGGTGTGAATGGAAATGTAAATGCAATATAGTGGGAGAGACTACATGCCAGTGTTGAATATATACCTTAAGGGATGATGTCGATGACCGATGAGCAAGTACCTGCGCACATAACAACCAAATACCCAAAGTGAACAATATCTAAAGAGAATCAAAGATATGAGCATGTATTTGATAAAGGTGACTATGCGTGTGCGTACCTGACCATGAAATGAAAAAAAGGTGCCCCGGGGGCTCATGATGAAAAGTGACCCAGGGACTGTTGAAATGGTGGTGACGGGATGCTGATCCCGTGGCTGAAGACGGTTTGAAAAACGGACACCGTGAGCTCCCGGAATAGTGAGTGGAAGTTTGGCAAAAGGCCTATATATAGTTGTAGGGCCCACATTGCCACTCATTTGTACCTACTGCAATAGTGACTAGACGAGTAGTTTTCAGAGGAGATTTGGAGATTAGGGGAGGATGAGGCATTCGATCGACGTTCTGCGAGTATCAGGTTAGTGGTCTGATCATCCTGCATAGAAATAGGTTTTCAATTTTTTGGGCAGGGTTTGTACGGAGGGTCGTACAGGGGTATTTAGGGGGTTGTGGGCCCATGTGCGTGGGCGATTCGGTGAAAGGCGCGCATACGTGCGTGCCTGTTCACCGAATATACGCACATGGGTGCGCGGTAGGGGGAATTTAAGGAGCGCCCGAGGGGCGCGCCTGTGAGTTGAACAAGCGCGCATCAGTGCGCGCCTATGGGTTGGACAGGCGTGCATCTGTGCGCGACTGTATGGTGAACAGGTGTGCTCAGGGGCACGCCTATGCAGTGAATAGGCACACATATATGCACGCCTGTGTATTGAATAGGCGTGCATGTGTGCGTGCCTGTGGGTTAGAAAAACCGTGCCTATGAGGCAAGGTTTAAGGGTAAAAAACGAGTTTGTTTTGATGTTGTTGATGGGTATCTAAGATGATATAAGACTCTGTGTTTTTTGCAGGTGGCTAGCAGTGATGATGCCAGTGCAGTGGCGAGAACGAGACTGGGCCCAGCTATGAGATGATGTGGCCATTGAGGACCTCGGTGTACATGTGAGTTTGGCGACCTGTAGGTTGCTAAAGTTGTTTGAGTGCTGGTTGATACAGGCACAGGAGTATCTACTACAGTTCCTGATCCAGATGTGGAGTCCGGAGCTGCAGTGCTTCCTCATTCGACGAGAGAAGATCCCCATCACTGTGATGCAGGATATTTATTTCTTGACTGGGCTCCCCTTTTAGGGAACGCCCCTACCGGCGGAGCCGGTGATGCCGAGGACTACTTCGTTGGCCAAGGTTGGTCATAGATATTTCTCAGGCCCATATTTTATGTCCAGGATGGTGGTGAGCATCAGTGCGATAGACTCCCTGGCACATTGCTGTATAGCAGCGATGATTGTTCGGATATATGGGTCAGTGGAAACCTAGCAGATTAGTGGTGGCCAGTTGTTGGTGTTGGAGAGAGTGTTGGTCGGCGAGCAGTTCACTTGGGGAGTGACGCTGCATACTAGGATGGTGGCATAGTTGGATCGCTGTCAGTCCACGGATGGAGGAGAGTTTTCTTTCGAGTCCATCCTAGTGGCCTGGTTCTTGGAAAGGGTGTTGATGTTGCGCCCAAGAGTTCTACTAGAGATGTCGGGGGAACGAGAGCCACGATTGAGACAGTGGTCTACAGTTTTGGTTTGCCATGGTGGTGGCGAAGGTGGCCACTACTTTTCACCAGAGGCGACGCGGATATGGTTGCAGATGCCGCAAGTAGTACTTCGGTACCCCTATGCGGGGGTTGACTTCCGGGGTGACCCGGACATGGTGTTGCCTCCAGGGGAGGTGTTTGATCATCGAGGTATGCTTAGCATTGTACATGTGTTTGATTTTATGTTGTTTTTTGAGATATCAGTCCATATGTATGTGATATAGATGTTGATACTATGTGTTGTTGTTTTTTGCCTGTGCAGATGTGGCACCTCGTGGGCGCAAGGTGGAGATGTAGAGAGCGTCGGCTCAGCGAGAGCTGGAGAGACGAGTGCAGGGAGAGAGACGTCAGCGGGATGATGTCGCGGGGCGACCTACTGAGCCTGAGAGGGTAGCGAGGAGGCGTCAGTTCAATGACCCTGGTGCGGGTCCATCATAGGCTCCTCTGGCGGCGGCCGGAGTATATTTTGATGACATACGCCGTCGTCTGGAGACAATCTTACAGGATGTGTCTGAGGGCATGTGGATACGCATCTAGGATGAGGGGTTCCTGGAGCAGTGTACAGGAGTACCACCACCATGGCGGGATATAGTGCGACAAGAAGCTGTGCTTGCCGTGATGACGAGTGGACGCCTGTCGCTGAGGCAAGAGGGTCCTATGGGTGGTCCTCCGCCACCGCCTGGGGTAGGTGGTGGTGGGCCACCACCTCTTCCTGAGGGAGGAGCAGGTGGGGGCATGATAGAGGCACCATGAGTGGTGCATGATGTACATATTTTTGTTGTTTATAGGCTGGTGAGCCCGTTTTTGTACCGATGTGTTGCACTGGCCTACGGATACATTTATTTTTTACATGTAAACATTCGTATGGCCTGATGGGCCTTTATATATATATGAGTATACATATTTTGAGATCCTGATGTTGTATACATGTGTTTTTTGTTGATGAGGATGATGATGTCTATTCGATCTCTATGCTGTGACAGGATTTATGAGATGTTTTATGTATGTGTAGCTTGATGTGATATATGAAAATCTAACACCATGTTATCTATTTCATCTGTTGTTTGATTCAATTGTCTTGGAATATGTGTAAATGTAATGGAATCAAAATGTTGAGATAATAGTCTAACCTGCAGGTATTTGCAAAAGAGGCATGGATCACATACACGGTATACATTGTTGAGCTGGAGAACTAGTTGAGAGTCAAGGAAGATACTAAGGTGACGAATATGATGACATTGGGCGTCGGCCAGGAGGCCAATGACTGCAGTGTATTCGGCTTGGTTGTTGGTTGCTGGCCCCAAACATATGTCGTTTGAATGTAGCATTTCATGTGAGGGGGTGTAGAGAGCCCAAGTAGCCGAAGCGAGATTTTTTGTCCAACGGCTGGCGCCGTCGGTGTAACCAATGTGGTAGGCTAGTGGAGGAAGCATCTGTCAATAGCACAAAGGATAGTTTAGATGAGAGGGGAGGAGAAAAAAGATTAAAAACACTAGAACAGAAATAACCTAGTGTAGAATGACTATTGTTAAGCATAAAATTTCTTGAGATAAAACCCGTTGACGGGTTCCTTGAGCTAGAGGCCTTCGGGGGAGGCCAATATGTATGCGCCTTTGGTGAGGCAATGTTGGATAATGTAAGGGCCATGCCAGAGTGATTCGAATTTTCCATGGCCAAAGGTATCATGAGCGATATCATAGGCTAGGACGAGGTCACCTTCGTGGAATGATTGAAGGTTGACATGGCGATCAAAGGTAGCTTTGGATCATTTTTTAGCTGCCTCATTGTTCTGTACTGACGATCGACGATCTTCATCCAGTGACTCCAAGTTCAGCAAGCGCTGCCCCATTGGAGCAGTGTCAGGTAATAGCTCAATTATGGTGGGTAAGGTGGGGATTTCGCACTCGATGGGAAGAGTTGCCTCGACCCCATGGACTAAATGGAAAGGCATGAAACCTGTAGAAGTCTTTACTGCCATTCGGTAAGCCCATAGCGTAGAAAATAACATATGATGCCAATTGGTTTTATGTTTATTAACCGTGCGTTGTAACATGGTCTTGAGGACTTTGTTAACTACCTCGACCTGTCCGTTTTATTGAGGGTAATATGGTGAGGCAAACTCGTGAGAGAAGCCTAACCGAGATGAGAGTTTGACGAAGATCTCATTCTCGAAGTGTTTCCCATGATCGGACACAAGTTGGAGTGGGACTCCAAAATGGGATATGACATGATTAAAGAAAAAACGTGTTGCCGTGTCAGCGGTGTTGTTGAAAGTGGGAATAGCTTCAGCCCATTTGGTGAAGTAATCAATGGCAACAACAATGTATTTATGACCATTGCTGGAGGGGGGATTACAAGTCATAAAGTCAATGCCCCATTTACAAAAAGGGCCCGCAGTAATGACAAGGTGAAGAAGAGCGGGGGGAGCTCGAGCTTTGTTGGCGTAGAGCTGACATTGCTCACATCGTTTCACGGCATGAATGCAATCATGAAACAAGGTAGGCCAAAAGTAACCGGCTCGGATAATATTTTGAGCCGTGGATATACCCGAAAAATGTCCCCCACATGCACCATTGTGGAAGTCATTTAAGACTCTGTCGGCCTCGTCAATAGTCAGCCAACGATGAAGAATGGTGTCGACGCCCCGCCGATATAGGATGTCTCCAATGAGGAGATAGCGGGGGGCCTGATGGCGAATACGCCAACGATCATCTCATGATAGATGGTGACAAAACTTTTGAGTTCGTAGGTAGACGAGAAGGTCTCCATACCAAGGGTCATCGGAAGCGCTGTAAAAGAGATGTTTGTCAGGAAAGTTGGTGTTGATGGGGGCACTATTGGTGTCAGAGGGGAGGGTCGTGACAAGTTCAACGAGAACGAGGGCCTTCTTACTCTTAGGTGTTGAGAACTCGAGGTCGTACTCTTGAAGGATAAAGATCCAACGAGTGAATTTACCATTAACTTGGTGACGGCTGAGCAAGTATTGCATAGGGTTGGAATCTGCGACGACCTTTGTGGTGCAAAGCAGAATGTAATGGTGCAGTTTCTGGACTGTGAGGACAACTGCAAGAGCAAGTTTCTCTTCGTGTTTATACTTCAAGGGTGGCCCTGAGAGGTTCTTACTAACGTAGTAAATGACGTGTTCATGATTGTCATCTCATAGATGGACAAGGACGCCGGCTACTGATACAGCTGATGCTGATATGTAGAGGATGTAGTCATGATTGTAGTCAGGTGCACTAATCAAAGGTGCATTTGAAAGTGCTGCTTTAAGATCGTCAAATGATTGTTGGGAATAGTCATCCCAGTGAAATGGGATGTCATGACATAGTAAGTGAAGGAAACCATGTGCGCAGATGGTGTAATTTGGGACAAAGCGCCGAAGAAAGTTATCTTTGCCCTGAAGACTTTGAAGTTGTCGTAAATTCTAAGGAGGTGGAATTTCGGTGATAGCTTTGACTTTGAGGGGGTCCATGGTAATACTGCTTTGGGAAACGATAAAACCGAGGAGGCGCCCTACGATGACGCAGAACATGCACTTGAGAGGATTCAAGTGAATGTTGTACTAGCGACACCATTGAAAGATGATTCGTAAATCATCGAGATGCTAGGTGCGTTTCTTAGATCGAGCTGTCAGATCATCCAAGTAGATGAGGATGATTTCAGCCAGATCGTGGAATATGTATGTCATTGCCCGCTGGAAAGTTGCACCGTCATTTTTTAAGCCGAAAGGCATGACACGATATGAAAAAGTACCCCATGGGGTAATGAATGTAGCTTTATATTGATCGGCTGGGTGAATTTGAATTTGGTTATAGCCAGAGAATCTGTCCATAAAGGAGAGAGCCTCGTGACTGGTGCAGTCGTCGATAATTTGATCGATGAAAGGCATTGGAAAGTTGTCTTTTGGACATGCGTTATTGAGATCGCGAAAGTTTGTGAAAACACAGATAGTGCCCTATTTTTTGTCGACGGGTACAGGGTTGGAAACCCATGAAGTGTAAGCGATGGGGTAAATAAACCCGACTGTACGTAATTTGTCAATTTCGGCTTTAATAGCCACGGCCTTGGATGGGTGTAGCGGTCACTGTTTCTGGAAAACTGGTGTGATGTCAGGCCAGGTGTCAATGCGATGCTCGACAATATATGGGTTAAGGCCAGGAATTTCTGTGTATGACCAGACAAAAATATCCCTATATTCCTAGAAGAGGGCTTTATATGCGGCGATTTCCTGAGAAGTGCAAGCATCTCCAATGATGATTTCTTCGATGATGTCGTTTTTAAAGGAAATGTCGATTTTGATGGTGGGGGAAATGTTGGCCATATTACCTTCTTCAAAAGCGTCAGGGACAGGAATGGGATTGTTGAACCAATCGATAGGCCCGGATGGGATAAAATCTTTGGTTTCGACTGCATAAATGGGGTTTTGGTTAGGAGGCATGAGGGCTTCCTATGGAAGGAAGAGTGCACGATGATGTAGTGTATCCCAGTGAGAGTCTGGGCGGTGTAGCTCTTCCAGTATTTCCTCGTCGCATTGGAAACAGCGGGAATATAAGGGATCGTGAGGAGTGACCTCAGTGATGGAGTGGTTTCCCCCTATTGGAGAAGCAAAGGGAGCAACGTTAGGTCAGGGTGAGGGTTCACTCGACATGAACCATATATTGAAGTACTGAGGGGTACCCGTGGTGGTTGGGTGGAGAGTGTCAGTAGAGGGATGAGCAGGAGAGTTGGGGGGGTTGCAGGGTAAATCCTTAGAGACATCATTTAAGAACCATGGAGGCGTTGGGAGTGCCTCAGGCTTAGGAGAAATGAAATGAAGATCTTCTAGTGACGAGGTAAGGTCATTGGTCGTCTCTGCGGGTTGGTGAAGTAGGGCCAATTGGCATTGCCTATATTCTAGGATCATAGGACACTGGTATGTAAAATGGGCTAATGAATCGCAGAGAGAGAAAGGGCATCTCATGCATTCATTGACTGAAGTGGTGACATAACGGATGTCAGTGATATTTGTTGGAGAGGACGTAGCAGGGCGTGAGTTGTTCTGGGAGTTCTGGCATACAGCAGCTAATGTCTGCCGAAAGCGTGGCAGTGCTGGGAAATGATGGGTGTAATGGCCACATTCTGAACATATAGCAGACGCATATTTGGTCCTCAACCCTTTACTACTGGAAGGTTGGGTGGTAGGGGGGGGACTAGCAGTAGTGATGGGTGTTGTGGGAGTTTGATTGGGGGGAACCAAATTCCGTAATTCAGGTAGAGATGGGCAATTGTTGGTTTGGTGGCCCTCTTTCTCACATAGTGCGCAAGGTGGTGGGATGCATGGAGGCAGTGGAGCGGTGGGCTCTTTCTTCTTCCTCCTGCCCCCAGTTGTAGCAGTGTGGGTAGTGAGTATGGGGGTAGTGGGGATAAGGACAGGAATCATCATGGGGATTCCTTCCTGTGGGGGAAGGGATGGTTGAGGGACCATCTCTGGTGGGTGTAAATACCAAACTGGGACTGCTGACAACATATTAGGTAGTGTGAGCATGGCAGCTACCTGAAAAGATTCTATACCTGGTGGAGGGTAAAAGAAGGGAATTTGCGTGAGGGGTTGGGGAACTATCTCCCAAATGGGACTATTCCCCTGAGGGGACGTGGATTCGTGGACGGTTGAGGTCGATGAGTGCGCAGGAGGCTCTGGCTGGAGTGGTTATGCGACTACTGAGACATCAGGAATGACGGAAGCCTCCTGAGGAGGAAGAGCATCCTCCGTGTGAGTTCTGTTAGATGAGATGACGCATACTTGATTAGCAGGGTGAAGGAGTGGTGGTTCTCCATGGTACGTCGATGAGTGGATATGCGTCTTGGTTTGTGCAAATGAGGGGAAGAATGTTATCAAGATTGGCAGATGGGTTAGGCTCATAATGTGAGACTTGGTTGATGGTCACGATCTTCCCATTGTGGGGGAACATGATTGTCCGAAAGACGGAGGATGCCACTGCCTTCATAGCATACATGTAGATACATCCGAACAAGATATTGTAATCGAGAGGAGCATCGATAACTTCGATGTCGATGAGAATAGTTTTTCCCCCTAGTTCAATGGGGACATTTTGGAAGAGCCCTTCGGGAGATGATGGTCGTCCATCATAAGCTCGTAATGTGATGGCGGAGGGTATGAGTTCCGGGGAACCAAGTTTCTTCCATATTGTTTTGGACATGATGCATGTAGATGCACCTTCATCGATGATACACCGATGAACGGTGATGTTCTGTATTTTTACTGGTATTTGAATAGCGACCAGGGTGGGCAGACGAGGTTCACTGCTATCAAGTTCAAAGGTGATGAGTCGAGTATCTGTAGGGTCGACTGCCCCCAAGGTGGAAAGTAGATATTTTCGTTGTGTAGGACAAGTCTGGAGGACTTCCAAGACTGACATGGCAGCCGGGGATTGTGCTAAGTCGTTGACCAAGCTATAGTTGTGGGTGGCCCTAGCTTGTGGGTTGTGGACATTCCTACGTAAGGGGATGTGAGGGATGCGTAATGGTGGTTCGGCGGAAGGGAGAGGGATCACCAACGGGGGTCCCGTCAGTGTAGGGTTTGTCTCTGGAGAGATAGGAGTAGACTCAGCTGGATACTAACAATTCCATGTTTGCAGAAGGATTTCTTCCTCACTAGTGAGGAGAATTGTACGCTCTGCTAGATTGTTGGGGTTGTGGTATTGACCTACCTAAGGTGGGGGATGTTGCGTGTCCTATTCGGTGTTTATCACCCCTTGATGTGGGATAGGATTTTGCAGCACGGCGGGAGGGGGTTGTTGCACATACTGTTGTGGTGCCTGCTGAGGGGCAGTTTGTGCAGGAGAAGGGGGAAGGCTCCCAGAGTCTTTCAACCATTTGAAATCAGCGATCTGGGGGCAATGGTGAGTGTAATGACCGAATTTACCACAAAGGGCACAAGGGAAGATGGTTTTAACATTATTTTTCCCTTGGCATTTGTTGGTATTATTGCCCCCTTGGGGGTTTTGGTTCCCTTGGTTCTGGTTGCCCCCAGTGGGTTGGTGTTGTGGGGGTTGATTCCCGCCTTGACCAGGGTTGTTATTATTCCTGTTTCCTCCTTTATTCTTGGCATTGTTCGAAGGGTGAGTTGGGTTGGCTATGTTCAACTGTTCAAAATTTTGGTATTGTTGAGTAGCAGAGGGTTGAACAAAATTTACCCCCGCATGAGGATGTGGGGGAGCCATGGGTTGTGGAGGACCAGGAAACAAAAAATATGGATTTTGTGGAGGTATCGATCCATAAGGTACATAGGAAGGCGCAGCGCTTTCATTAGTACTATAAGCTGACGTTGAGGGAGTACCACTGTGTGTGGGAATAGGTGGATGTGTGGGTGGTGTCGGTGGTGGTCCACTGATGGGTGGAGGTATAGCAACAGGGTATGGTTGTTGATAAGGGGGTGGGGGGTAATAATAAGTGCCCCCATAGGCCGGCGGGTATTGAGGTGTTCCATACATCGGTGGTGGTTGGGGTTGTGGACCATGGTGTGTGGTGGCACCTATTAGTCCGTCTGCTGAGTGTGACATCCCAGGTTTGTCTTGGCCAAATGGCACAGGTTTTGGAAGATCAGGAAGTACCGTGTATAAGTACCCTGATTGTGCGTAGATGAGGTCATATTGTTGGGCTTTGCTAATGGCTTCCTCTTCAGATTGAGGGAAGGTGGAAGCTACATCTTTTCCAAGGAGAGAAACAAGTGATCTATGAAACCAGTCGAGACATTTCTGCTTGGTGGTTTTTTCTTTACACAAACTACGTCACCTACGCCACTCATGAATGTGGTCAGCGATGTGGGTGGCTGAGGTTTGTTTGAAGTTAGACAGTAGTTCTAGACCATTTTCATGGCGGATGGGTAATTGGAAAAAGGTCAAGAATGCTTTGGCCAATGACTCAAAGGTCGCATGGGACCCTGATTTTTCTTCAACATTCCATTTGGCTGATGGGCCAGTAAGTGTGCATTGAAATAATCGCAGTCTGATGGAATCATCCATAATGATATTAGAAGAAAACCATAGATGAAAGGTCATGACATGGTTGGCGGGGTCATCCCCTGCCTTTCCCTCAAACTTTGGTATGTCTGAAGGAAGTTTTGTTGGCATTGCAGGCCATGTGGCATAATGCAATATAGGATCATTGGTGAGTTTGGTGAGATCCGGTATGTTGAGAGAGGCCAAATATGGCATCTGTAGTGGGGGGGAGGGTTAGCTCCAGCCATGGTGTGTTGTGAACCTAACCCTTGATGGGGACTAGGTGGGTTGGTGCTCCCTCCTTGAGAGGAAGTGGGTCCTCCTCTCCCGTGTAAAGGAGAGCGAGTGAATGGATGACCTTGGGACATAGACCCAAGTAATGTAGAACCAAGCAAAGTTGATCCTAAGATACTAGCACTCACAGGAGTGTGGGAAGGAGGTACCGATGAGTGGGTACAACCAGATACTCCCCCTAAGATAGGCGGGAGGTTGAGAAAGCGTCGTGAATGATGGGGGTTTTGTGGTTCCCCTATGATGTCAAACTAGTTGTGTGAATGTGTGCCAAAAGTGGTGAGAGAAATATAGAAACAAGAGTTTTTGCTGTGACTGTTTACACAATATATATATCAAAGTCAAACTGTAATCAGATGTGCATCATACATAAAATGAGAAAGAAGCATATATATGGGTAAGAGGGTTTTGTCCGCATGGGGGAATCAAAAGAAATCAAATACTCGTGTCCTAGAAGACGTAACATCCTTCCTCTCAAATAGCACTGGACCTTCCAATAGTACTCAACAGTGGGGTCTGAAGTCACTGGAAGAGAAACTAGTGAAGGATGAAACAATTGGTTATAATGAGGGGTAAAGGGGGCAT